>BSBK01006382.1:122500-409469 GCA_027943335.1 Chamaecyparis obtusa | reverse complement strand
TGTTGTTCCTCTTTAAACTTGATATTGCGATCATTGTTACCCATTTACCATAGGTGTGTGGTTTTTATGCTGATTGCAGTTGATTACTATGCCTGGCTTTGTTTAAATTTTCTTCTTGCAACGTATGTTTACATTCATATTTCAACAAGCATTCTGGTTACATCTTTCATTGATAATCTGTGATTTTGCTTCCTTGTTAACGATTAGTGTTTCATCTTTTTTTTTTTCCTTGGTATCAAAAGATATGAAGGTTCCTTTGGTTTAGTTTAATTGATTCTTCTCTCTATTGGTATGGTGATTGAGAACATGGGACACATCTTAGACTGCATCTCTTATACCTTTGTTTTTTCTCTTTTAATGAAAAAGCGTTGGGAATTTTTTTGGTTTGATTGGATATCATCATTGCCATAGACAGATTGTCATTGTTACCAATTCAGTCCAAACCGCCTATCAATACCATGGATTTTGAGCCAGAGTTTCTGTTTCTATTTTTTCGAGTATATTATATAATTATAATATATATAGTTCACAAATAGTGTACCTGCTTCTGTTAGTGACAAGTCACAGTTTGAAGACTTGACGGGCGATTCAACAAGCTTAATATGAAATTGATGTAAAAAGGTATCTACTATTGTGGAAATTTTTGAAGCAGTGCATGAATAATGCAAGGAAAATGCATTTGCTAGGAAATTGATGCATTGCAAAAGGTATATGAATAATGTTGTAAGGTATATGCAAGAAATTATTATATATTTTGGTGAGCAGAGTTCTTTGCACATCTGCAGTGGCCATGATGCCTTCTGCTTATTGCATTTGAAAGTTGAAACCACATGTAGGTCAATTCCTAAATCCTTAATTTTGTAAAACCAACTCCTCAACCCTTAAAAATATGTATCCCTATCATCAATGAAAGCATAGTTTGGTTTTTTGTTTATCAAATCATCTTATTTAGAGTACCCCCAAACTACAGGCACTCAAATCGTTACATACTCCAAAGCCACACACACATGTATATCACTTCCATGTATTTCGATGTTTGATACAACATTTGCTCGCTCACAAGTTCCACTAAAAACTCTTTATGCTTCCAAGTACAGCCACATTACAGTTGCCATTTAATAAATCTTAAATTTTTTAGTGAAATTATATATTTAGATTTGAGTTTTGGATGTTTCTAAAATTAATTGTTGATTTATTTAAAAAAATTTTAAAAATGGAATTTTAACTCAAGATACAATAGAAATGTTGCTTATATATATTTACAATAATTTCTATTTATTCAAATTTGATAACTAAAATAATACTCTATCCAAAGTAGCCAAGTTTCTACTAATGCTTAAATAATATAATTCTAATTTAATAAACAATATATTGCTCACACTTGAGGTTTAACATTAGGGCAAGAATTATGTTTAGGGGTTGCATAATGTGAGGGTAAGGGTTAAAATTAAAGTTTAATTTTAGTATAAGGGTTAGGGTTTACATTAGGGTTATGAATATGATAAAATAACTATTGAGATAGTTTCAATTTCAAGATTAAAATTAGGGTTAGTGTTAGGTTTAATAAATCTCAAATTTTTTTAGAAAGATTATATATTTAGATTTCAGTTTTAGATGTCTCTAAAATTAATTGTTGATTTATTTGAAATTTTAAAAAATAGAATTGAATTGAAAATATAATAGAAATGTTGCTTATATATATTTACATTAATTTCTAATTATTTAAATTTCATAACTAAAATAATACTCTATCCAAAGTAGCCAAGTTTCTACTAATGCTACTAATTGTTTCTACTTTAATTATTTCTATTAATGCCTAAACCTGGCTACTTTAATATTTTGTCGATATATTAATTTATATTAAATAAAATTTCTATTAGATAGCCATAGTAGATTAACAGTTTGGAGAATTGAGAAAGAAAATAGAAATTAAAAAGTATATAATATTTAGTATAAAATGTATATAATATCTTTGACATATTAAAAAGTATATAATATTTAGTTTAATTTATTTATATACTTTTTTAAAAATTTGAACAATTTTCTTTTGGTAATTTTATTTAATTGTTTTACAACTTTGAATTTTTGTTATGTAATAGTTGTTTTTTAATCAATTATAAAGATGCAGTACATTTAAAATTATAATGATGTAGTTATTTTCAAATAAAATATATAATGAATTGATTTGATTTGCTTTTAGAATTTTAGTTTGTACTAATTTTATTTTTAGAGTGTGAATATTTTTTGGATCACATTGAGGGTTTTGAGTTTTCTGACTATCAAATGTATTAAAGGTAGGGTGAACCACGTACACTTTTATTTCCTCTTAGGAGTGTGAACAAACGAATATAATTTATTTATCAATTCATAATTTGTTCATTAATAATCTTTAAAAAGTGACGTATATGTTTATTATAAATTATTTTATTGTGTTTGAATGAAATCTTATATCCATTTTTACAATATAAAGAATTGTAAGCTAAGTTTGCCCTCACGCCTCTAAGTGTGGGAACCCTAATACAAGGCATAGTGTTAAGCGAAATGTTATGTTTTGAAGCGATGGGGTTTTAAATGAGACTGCATTGTAGATGAATCAATAATATCATTACACAATTCGGTGTGTAACTTAAAATACTCCATATTTAATAGTGAGTGAAGTTAATGAAAAATGATAGTCTTTGCGAATATTTGATTACTCAAATTTTAAAATTAATTAAAAAGTTGAAATATAAATTCTTATATTTTATTTTAGTATACATATTAAATATAATTGACGTTGAACAATATTTTTGAAATATTGAAAATATTATAGTAGCAAATCCGTAGAAATTCCCAATCCGATGTGTTGTATAAAATTGATTCCTCATTCTTAGAAGGATTTTTTACCCTTTATTGGTATTGATTTTAAAAAAACTCTCAATTGTTAATTGTTTCTTCATTAATAATATCATTTTGTCATAGATCAAGTTTTGGTTGTACTAGATGTTTAACTTGTTAAATTTCAAAGTTGTTTTTAGCCTTATATATATATTATTTATAGGGTTGAATTATCTCTTCCCCTACTTATCATGTGGATCAAAGATAATAAAAGTCTGCTTGGTATGGGTATAATATTTAAATTATTTTTTTATAAACTTTTAGGTTATGGAAAATCCAAGGACAAATGAATATGTTACTATTTCAAGTAGCTCTTCAAAGAACAATGATGTGTTAGGAAACATCTCAGTCTCTGTGGATTGGCTGGGCAATTACCCAAATAATCTTGAGGCCATTTTGAATAACATTATGCTCAATTGTCAAGAGATTGTTGAAGGGGAAGTCCATTGATTAAAGAGGCACAAAATGTGGAAGATTATCAAGTTGAAATGGTGGGGGATTTGGCTCGCAAGTACCATGCAACATGTTAGGTTTTGGAAATATATCATGAATACTTACGTGAAAAGAGATATGGGGAATACTATCAAGTAGATATTGGTCAACAACTTAAAGACAAATACTTGTCTATCTTGAGACAAATATGGAGGAATAATTTTACCTAGATTAAAGTGTCTTGTTGTTTAGTGTTATCATCTAAAGTGTTCCTTGAGAATGGAAGAATAGATGTATTTTGTTGTTTCAAATGTAAAGAACAAAATAGTCAATGTTGGTCCTTTTGTACTCGCGATGAAATGTAGTGTGGTTATTAAAGTCATGTTAAAAAATGTTTTTTTTTTTAAAAGCATTGTGCAAATCGCTCCTGGCAATTTTAAAGGCCTGATATTGCTTTATAGGATAGTGATATGCCTTTTTTGTGAATATTTACTTGTTATTAAAATAAAAACCATTAGACTCTCATTGCATGGTTCCTCTTAGATAGCATTAGTTTTTAGAGATTACACTCATTGTAAGAACTTGTTTAAGTCTTTGTATACTTATTTACTTTTGTTCAATTTGATATTATGCTTTAATAGTTGGTTCTATTTCTTACAAAGCTATAATATAGCAAACTATACACTTAAAAAACATCTTTGTGCGAAATGAGAGTAACTAAAAATAATCAATAAACCAACCAATACAGTCTTTTTTCATGGACTTGCATGAGAAGAATTAACTATATTATAGTGGTCAGTTATATTTTCCTTATGTTTAATAGTTTAGAATTTATATAAAAGAACTGCAATATACAACACTTGTGTGAGATTAATCCATAACTAACATTGTGTGCTCTTGATTTAGACAATAATGTGCATTGATATAACACTTGTATAAATTGATAATGTTTTCCAATTTCATTGGAAAACAATCTCTACTAAAACAATTGTTAGGATCCATAGAAATTAAATATTATAGATAGCATTGCGAAGGCACATTGCATTTGAAAAGTTTGAAGCTTGTGTTTAGGTATGCTTCCTTCGAGTTGTTCATTTTCTTAGATTAGTAACATTCGTGCTGATTACCAAATGTCTTGGATCATATATCTTTACTGCAGGAGTGGTCATAAATTGCAATTCATGGCTGAATTAAGTTTAGGTGCAATCAAGGCAATTCATGCTGGAGATTCAACATTGGTCCCAAATGTACAGGTACTTAGTATTGCAACCTTTGGTGATGGACCTCAGGAAATGAATAGGTATAGAATTGATATATCTGATGGAATTCATAAACACAAAGCAACCCTTCCTAAAAAATACAATCAAAATATATCTTTTGAAGAAATTATGGTTGGGACAATCATACGACTAAGCGGATATAACTACTCTTTTTCCAGTGGGCCACCGTAAGTGATTCACCATTATTTTTTAAAGAAAAAATAATAAACACACACTCTTTAGTTATAAATTTTTTTAACTAAAGGTATCTATTGGTTCATGTGTGTAGATGGATTGTAATTGTGAACCTTGAAATTATTGAGACAAAACATGGAATAATAGGTGATCAAGTTTTTCTATTTCCTAAAGAAGCGAGCAACAAGGGACAAACTATGATGGATTCATCTAATTTTTGTCGAGACTCTATTCAAATTCCAAAGAGTGGAAGGAATGCCCCCCAAAAAATACTATTTGGGATAAATCCAATCAAAGACAAGAAGCAAGCACCGCTTACAGTAACCCCTATTTTAAACTTGAACCCTTTTCAGACAAGATGGACTATTAAAGGTCGTGTCACTGTGAAGAAAGAAATCCATAACTATAACAACACTAGAGGAAGTGTAAATTTTTTTAGCTTTGACATTATAGATAAGGAAGGAATAGAGACATGAATCAATTGTTTCAATGAAGTGGTTTATCTCTAGTTTTAGAATATACATGTCGGGTCTACATACATGATATCTAGTGGTATAGTGAAGACTGCAAATAGGCTTTATAATAGACTAAATAGTGGATTGGAGATCTCTTTGTTGGTTGAATAAAAATTTTCACCTTGCGATGATGACCACTGCATCCCAAAACATCATTTCTATTTTACAGCGCTTTGTGAAATTGCAACCAAGAGTAATAATTTGGTTCTTGATGTTATTGGAATTGTCATATATGTGGAACTAGGATCAACGATAAGGAGACGTGATGGGTCTGAGGTGCTTAGACATGCCATAAGGTTGATTGGCATTACAAATACAACCATAGATATTAATTTATGGGGAATGGTTTCTCAAAAAGAAGGTTCTCAGCTCCAAAATAATTACCTCTCACATGAGAGCACTATCCTTGCTATAAAACATGGTCTTGTGTCTAAATATAATGGAAAGATAATAAGCACTATAGCTAGTACAAGCCTATTGTTAAACCCTGATATACAAGAAACAAAAGAGCTACAAAAATGACTCGAAAAAAATAAACACTACATGCAAATATTGATGGGAAAATATGTTTCCAGAAGTGCACGCCCTGCAAGGCTTACAATTGGTGCTATTAGACAAGAGATTTCTCATAGGGTTCAAACCTTGCAATTAACAGTGAAAGCAACAATAAAGTTCATAAAAAGGGAATCAATTTCCTATCCATCTTGCCCTTTACAACCAAGTGGAAAAGAATGCAAAAAAATATTGATGAAGAGTGATGATGGAAATTGGTATTGTTCAAAGTGCAATGCAACAGTTGCAACTTGCAACTATAGGTATATAGTCCAACTAAAACTACAGGACCACACAAATATAGTATGGGCGATTTCATTTGATGAAGTAGCGTTGCAAATCATGGGAATCCCTGCAAAAGATTTTCACGATCTACAGGTTCAGGATATTGTAGGGACAAGTGCTTAGGGTGTTGTACGAGGTGTGACAAACAAGGCTTTTATGTTCACTCTAAGCTAAAAAAATGAGACATACAATAATGAAGAGCGCCTCAAGACCACTGTCACTAAAGTTGAAGATGTTGATTTCATTGCTGAGAGTAATTTCATCCTTGGAAAAATCAAAGAGTTGTGTATCGATGGCAACCATGGTTCTTAGAATGTATGCAGCAAGCTAAGAACTAGGCTATAGTATAGGAGATACATACATGTGGCACATTTTGTGCAAGGTTCTTATGTATACATCCATTGATAGATGTCACATGTACATGTTTTGAAATAGTTGTTAAATATTTTGTTGCTCAAATATTTTGTCCCTTAAAGTTCTCTCTTCATACTCCTCCTTAGTACATACATTATGTATCCATTTTCTTAGAGTGTGATTATTAATGCATACCACTGTTTCTTTTGTATTTGAATTATTTTCCTCCTTTACCTTAGATTGAAACTATATTTTATAATATTTTTGACAATATTTGTAATTCTTTATAACTAGTTATGCTCAATGATGGATATGGATACTCAAACTCCTTTTGCATTTTATTGGTTGATCATTCCTTAATTATTAGATAACAATGGTTATACTTGCTAAAGATATTTGGCGTTAACTTCTACATAGTGTTGCAGTATATTTGAGTGTGAAGAGTTTATGTTTAATTTGTACTTGAAAATTTAGTTTTCACAAGTGTATATTTTAAAGGTGTCATGTTTTTAAAATGTAGCTCATGGATTCTCCTCGTTTAGCTTAGATTGAAACTATATTTTATAATATTGTTGACAATATTTGTAATTCTTTATAGCTAATTATGCTCAATGATGGATATGGATACTCAAAATCCTTTTCCATGTTTTTGGTTGATCATTACTTAATTATTAGATAACAATTGTTATACTTGAAAAAGATATTTGGCCTTAACTTCTACATAGTGTCTCAGTTTATTTGAGTGTGAAGAATATTTGATATCTCAATGCACCTATTTGCCACTAAAAAATGTTGGAAAAGTTTAATCGCCCCATAGCATTGAGTGTTGCAACAAACACAAGGACCATAAAAGACATCACGAGCCTTGATGAATAGCTACAAAAACAAATTCTACTTTGTAGACTGACACAACTCCTCGAAACTTGTAAAACCAGCGCTGCCAACTTTTTGATAACCGAAGGAAGCACTGCCAAAAGTTTCTGATAACAATATTTTTCCCGGCATCCGACATCAGGAGATTTGGTGGGTTTAAGCTGTTGTTCTTCTTTAAACTTGGTACTGCGATCATTGTTTCCCATTTACCATAGGTGTGTGGTTTTTATGCTAATTGCATTTGATTACTATGCCTAGCTTTGTTTAAATTGTCTTTCTTGCAGCGTATGTTTACATTCATATTTCAACAAGCATTTTGGTTACATCTTTCATTGATATATCTGTGATTTTTCTTCCTTGTTAACGATTGGTGTTTCATCTTATTTTTTTCCTTGGTATCAAAAGATATGAAGGTTCCTTTAGTTTAGTTTAATTGATTCTTCTCTCTATTGGTATGATGATTGAGAACGTGGGATACATCTTAGACTGCATCTCTTAGACCTTTGTTTTCTCTCTTTTAATGAAAAAGTGTTGGGAATTTTTTGGTTTGGTTGGATATCATCATTGCCCATAGACAGATTGTCATTCTTACCAATTCAGTCCAGACCTCCTATCAATAGCATGGATTTTGAGCCAGAGTTTCTATTTCTATTTTTTCGAGTATATTGTATAATTATAATATATATAGTTCACAAACAGTGTACCTGCTTCTGTTAGTGACAAGTCAAAGTTTGAAGACTTGACCAATGATTCAACAAGCTTAATATGAAATTGATGTTAAAAGGTATTTTCCATTGTGGAAATTTTTGAAGCAGTGCATGAATAATGCAAGGAAAATGCATTTACTAGGAAATTGATGCATTGCAAAAGGTATATGAATAATGTTGTAAGGTATATGCAAGAAATTATTATATATTTTGGTGAGCAGAGTTCCTTGCACATCTCCAGTGGCCGTGATGCCGTCTGCTTATTGCATTTGAAAGTTGAAACCACATGCAAGTCAATTCCTAAATCCTTAATTTTGTAAAACCAACTCCTCAACCCTTAAAAATATGTATCCCTATCATCAATGAAAGCATAGTTGGTTTTTTGTTTATCAAATCATTTTATTCAGAGTACCCCCAAACTACTGGCACTCAAATTGTTACATACTCCAAAGCCACACACACATGTATATCACTTCCATGTATTTCGCTATTTGATACAACATTTGCTTGCTCACAAGTTCCACTAAAAACTCTTTATGCTTCCAAGTATAGTTGCATTACAGTTGCCATTTAATAAATCTTAAATTTTTTAAGAGAAATTATATATTTAGATTTAAGTTTTGGATGTTTCTAAAATTAATTGTTGATTTATTTAAATTTTTTTTAAAAATGGAATTTTAACTAAAGATATAATAGAAATGTTGCTTATATATATTTACAATAATTTCTATTTATTTAAATTTGATAACTAAAATAATACTCTATCCAAAGTAGCCAAGTTTCTACTAATGCTTAAATAATATAATTCTAATTTAATAAACAATATATTGCTCACACTTGGGGTTTAACCTTAGGGTGAGAATTATGTTTAGGGGTTGCATAATGTGAGGGTAAGGGTTAAAATTAAAGTTTAATTTTAGTATAAGGGTTAGGGTTTACATTAGGGTTATGAATATGATAAAATAACTATTGAGATAGTTTCAATTTCAAGATTAAAATTAGGGTTAGTGTTAGGTTTAATAAATCTCAATTTTTTTAAGAAAGATTATATATTTAGATTTCAGTTTTAGATGTCTCTAATATTAATTGTTGATTTATTTGAAATTTTAAAAAATAGAATTTAATTGAAAATATCATAGAAATGTTGCTTATATATATTTACATTAATTTTCAATTATTTAAATTTCATAACTAAAACAATACTCTATCCAAAGTAGCCAAGTTTCTACTGATGCTACTAATTGTTTCTACTTTAATTGTTTCTATTAATGCCTAAACCTAGCTACTTTAATATTTTGTCGATATATTAATTTATATTAAATAATATTTCTATTAGATAGCCATAGTAGATTAACAGTTTGGAGAATTGAAAAGAAAATAGAAATTAAAAAGTATATAATATTTAGTATAAAATGTATATAATATCTCTGACATATTAAAAAGTATATAATATTTAGTTTAATTTATTTATAAATTTTTTTAAAAATTTGAACAATTTTCTTTCGGTAATTTTATTTAATTATTTTACAACTTTGAATTTTTGTTATGTAATAGTTGTTTTTTAATCAATTATAAAGATGCAGTACATTTAAAATTGTAGTTATTTTCAAATAAAATATATAATGAATTGATTTGATTTGCTTTTAGAATTTTAGTTTGTACTAATTTTATTTTTAGAGTGTGAATATTTTTTGGATCACATTGAGGGTTTTGAGTTTTCTGAGTATCAAATGTATTAAAGGTAGGGAGAACCACATACACTTTTATTTCCACTTAGGAGTGTGAATAGATGAATATAATTTATTTATCAATTCATAATTTATTCATTAATAATCTTTAAAAAGTGATGTATATGTTTATTATAAATTATTTTATTGTGTTTGAATGAAATCTTATATCCATTTTTACAATATAAAGAATTGTAAGCTAAGTTTGCCCTCACGCCTCTAAGTGTGGGAACCCTAATACAAGGCATATAGTGTTAAGCGAAATGTTATGTTTTGAAGTGATGGGGTTTTAAATGAGATTGCATTGTAGATGAATCAATAATAACATTACACAATTTGGTGTGTAACTTAAAATACTCCATATTTAATAGTGAGTGAAGTTAATGAAAAATGATAGTCTTTGCGAATATTTGATTGTTCAAATTTTAAAATTAATTAAAAAGTTGAAATATAAATTCTTATATTTTATTTTAGTATACATATTAAATATAATTGACGTTGAACAATATTTTTGAAATATTGAAAATATTATAGTAGCAAATCCATAGAAATTCCCAATCCGATGTGTTGTATAAAATTGATTCCTCATTCTTAGAAGGATTTTTTACCCTTTATTGGTATTTATTTTAAAAAAAATCTCAATTGTTAATTGTTTCTTCATTAATAATATCATTTTGTCATAGATCAAGTTTTGGTTGTACTAGATGTTTAACTTGTTAAATTTCAAAGTTGTTTTTAGCCTTATATATACATTATTTATAGGGTTGAATTATATCTTCCCCTACTTATCATATGGATCGAAGATAATAAAAGTCTGATTGGTATGGGTATAATATTTAAATTATTTTTTTATAAACTTTTAGGTTATGGAAAATCCAAGGACAAATGAATATGTTACTATTTTAAGTAGCTCTTCAAAGAACAATGATGTGTCAGGAAACATCTCAGCCTTTGTGGATTGGCTGGGCAATTACCCAAATAATCTTGAGGCATTTTTGAATAACATTATGCTCAATTGTCAAGATATTGTTGAAGGGGCAAGTTGGTTGATTAAAGAGGCACAAAATGTGGAAGATTATCAAGTTGAAATGGTGGGGGATTTGGTTCACAAGTACCATGCAACATGTCAGGTTTTGGAAATATATCATGAATACTTATGTGAAAAGAGATATGCAGAATACTATCAAGTAGATATTGGTCAACAACTTAAAGACCAATACTTGGCTATCTTGAGACAAATATGGAGGAATAATTTTACCTAGATTAAAGTGTCTTGTTGTTTAGTGTTATCATCTAAAGTGTTCCTTGAGAATGGAAGAATAGATGTATTTTGTTGTTTCAAATGTAAAGAACAAAATAGTCAATGTTGGTCCTTTTGTACTCGCGATGAAATGTAGTGTGGTTATTAAAGTCATGTTAAAAAATGTGTCTTTTTTTAAAAGCGTTGTGCAAATCGCTCCTGGCAATTGTAAAGGCCTGATATTGCTTTCTAGGATAGTGATATGCCTTTTTTGTGAATATTTACTTGTTATTAAAATAAAAACCATTAGACTCTCATTGCATGGTTCCTCTTAGATAGCATTAGTTTGTAGAGATTACACACATTGTAAGAACTTGTTTAAGTCTTTGTATACTTATTTACTTTTGTTCAATTTGATATTATGCTTTAATAGTTGGTTCTATTTCTTACAAAGCTATAATATAGCAAACTATAGACTTAAAAAACATCTTTGTGCAAAACAAGAGTAACTAAAAATAATCAATAAACCAACCAATACAGTCTTTTTTCATGGACTTGCATGAGAAGAATTAACTATATTATAGTGGTCAGTTATATTTTCCTTATGTTTAATAGTTTAGAATTTATATAAAAGAATTCCAATATACAACACTTGTGTGAGATTAATCCATAACTAACATTGTGTGCTCTTGATTTAGACAATAATGTGCATTGATATAACACTTGTCTAAATTGATAATGTTTTCCAATTTCATTGGAAAACAATCTCTACTAAAACAATTGTTAGGAACCATAGAAATTAAATATTATAGATAGCATTGCGAAGGCACATTGTGTTTGAAAAGTTTGAAGCTTGTGTTTAGGTATTGTTCCTTCAAGTTGTTCCTTTTCTTAGAGTAGTAACATTGGTGATAATTACCAAATGTCTTGGATCATATATCTTTACTGTAGCAGTGGTCATAAATTGCAATTCATGGCTGAATTAAGTTTAGGTGCAATCAAGGCAATTCATGATGGAGATTCAACATTGGTGCCAAATGTGCAGGCACTGAGTATTGCAAACTTTGGTGATGGACCTCAACAAATGCATAGGTATAGAATTGATATATCTGATGGTATTCATAAAAACGAAGCAACCCTTCCTAAGAAATACAATCAAAATATATCTTCTGAAGAAATTATGGCTAGGACAATCATACGACTAAGCGAATATAAGTGCTCTTTTTCTAGTGGGCCACCGTAAGTGATTCACCATTATATTTTAAAGAAAAAATAATAAACACACACTCTTTAGTTATAAATTTTTTTAACTAAAGGTATCTATTGGTTCATGTGTGTAGATGGATTGTAATTGTGAACCTTGAAATTATTGAGACAAAACATGGAATAATAGGTGATCCAATTTTTCTAAATTTCCTGAAGAAGTGAGCAATAAGGGACAAACTATGATGGATTCATCTAATTTTTGTTGAGACTCTATTCAAATTCCAAAGAGTGGAAGGAATTCCCCCCAAAAAATACTATTTGGGATAAATCCTATCGAAGACAAGAAGCAAGCACCACTTACAGTAACCCCTATTTTAAACTTGAACCCTTTTCAGACAAGATGGACTATTAGAGGTCTTGTAGCTGTGAAGAAAGAAATCCATAACTATAACAACACTAGAGGAAGTGGAATTTTTTTTAGCTTTGACATTATAGATAAGGAAGGAACAGAGACATGAATCACTTGTTTCAATGAAGTGGTTGATCTCCATTTTCAAAATATACATGTCGGGTCTACATACATGATATCTAGTGGTATAGTGAAGACTGCGAATAGGCTTTATAATAGACTCAATAGTGGATTGGAGATCTCTTTGCTGGTTGAATCAAAAGTTTCACCTTGCGATGATGACCACTGCATCCCAAAACATCATTTCTATTTTACAGCGCTTTGTGAAATTGCAACCAAGAGTAATAATTTGGTTCTTGATGTTATTGGAATTGTCATATATGTGGAACTAGGATCAACTATAAGGAGGCGTGATGGGTCTGAGGTGCTTAGACATTCCATAAGGTTGATTGACATTACAAATACAACCATAGATATTACTTTATGGGGAATGGTTGCTCAAAAAGAAGGTTCTCAGCTCCAAAATAATTACCTCTCACATTAGAGCACTATCCTTGCTATAGAACATGGTCGTGTGTCTAAATATAATGGAAAGATAATAAGCACTATAGCTAGTACAAGCCTATTGTTAAACCCTGATATACAAGAAACAAAAGAGCTACAAAAATGGCTCAAAAAAAATAAAGACTACATGCAGATATTGATGGGAAAATATGTTTCCGCAAGTGCACCCCCTACAAGGCTTACAATTGGTGCTATTAGACAAGAGATTTCTCATAGGGTTCAACCCTTGCAATGCAAAATGAAAGAAACAATAGAGTTCATAAAAAGGGAATCAATTTCCTATCCATCTTTCCCTTTACAACCAAGTGGAAAAGAATGCAAAAAAAGATTGATGAAGAGTGATGATGGAAATTGGTATTGTTAAAAGTGCTATGCAACAATTGCAAGTTGCAACTATAGGTATATAGTCCAACTAAAACTACAGGACCACACAAATATAGTATGGGAAATTGCATTTGATGAAGCAGCGTTGCAAATCATGGGAATCCTTGCAAAAGATTTGTACCATCTACAGGTTTAGGATGATGTAGGGACAAGTGCTGAGGGTGTTTTACAAGGTGTGACAAACAAGGCTTTGATGTTCACTCTAAGCTAAAAAAATGAGACATACAATAATGAAGAACGCCTGAAGATGACTGTCACTAAAGTTGAAGATGTTGATTTCATTGCTGAGAGCAATTTCATCATTGGAAAAATCAAAGAGCTGTGTACCAATGCCAACCATGGTTCTTAGAATGTATGCAACAAGCTAAGAACTAGGCTATAGTATAGGAGATACATACATGTGGCACATTTTGTGCAAGGTTCTTATGTATACATCTATCGACAGATGTCACATGTACATGTTTTGAAATAGTTGTTAAATATTTTGTTGCTCAAATATTTTGTCCCTTACTTAAAGTTTTCTCTTCATACTCCTCCTTAGTACATACATTATGTATCCATTTTCTTAGAGCGTGATTATTAATGAATACCACTGTTTCTTTTATATTTGAATTATTTTCCTCCTTTACCTTAGATTGAAAATATATTTCATAATATTGTTGACAATATTTGTAATTCTTTATAACTAATTATGCTCAATGATGGATATGGATACTCAAACTCCTTTTTCATTTTATTGGTTGATCATTCCTTAATTATTAGATAACAATGGTTATACTTGCAAAAGATATTTGGCATTAACTTCTACATAGTGTCTCAGTTTATTTGAGTGTGAAGAGTTTATGTTTAATTTGTACTTGAAAATTTAGTTTTCACAAGTGTATATTTTAAAGGTGTCATGTTTTTAAAATGCAGCTCATGGATTCTCCTCTTTTACCTTAGATTGAAACTATATTTTATAATATTATTGACAATATTTGTAATTCTTTATAGCTAATTATGCTCAATGATGGATATGGATACTCAAACTCCTTTTCCATTTTGTTGGTTGATCATTACTTAATTATTAGATAACAATGGTTATACTTGCAAAAGATATTTGGCCTTAACTTCTACATAGTGGCTTAGTTTATTTGAGTGTGAAGAATATTTGATATCTCATTGCACCTATTTGCCACTAAAAAATGTTGAAAAAGTTGAATCGCCCCATAGCATTGAGTGTTGCAACAAACACAAGGACCACAAAAGACATCACGAGCCTTGATGAACAGCTACAAAAAAAATTCTACTTTGTAGATGCCAACGCATCATGCTCACAACAAACATATGGACACTAGCAGGACTTGTTAATGGAGCTCTTGGTGAAGTTCTCGATATTGTTTATAGCCCTGGTACAAAACCACCTGATATTCCAATGTATGTTGTCATAAGGTTTGATAATTACAATGGCCCACCTTGGAATGAAGAGGACCCCAAAAGTGTTCTAATGGTACTAGTATCACTAGGAAGTTGAAGGCAAATTCCGATCACTATGGCATGGGCTATAACCATACACAAATCCCAAGGCCTCACATTGCAGAAAGAAACCATTAATATTAGCAGGGTAGAAAGGCAGGGCCTCACGTTCACAATAATATCCAGAGTCAGATCATTAAATGACCTATGCATCCAACCAACATTCACATATGATAGATACTCCAAAATGCAGAACAGTCCATATACAATTATGAGGAAAATTCTAACATTTGTAATTTTTCTCCATTATGCAATACTTAAACAAATATTTAATATTTTCCTCTTCATAAATTGATGCCATTTCAGCTATTGTTGCTAACAGATCCACTGACCTCTCCTGTAACATAAATTTGCTCTTGTAGATATACAATATGATAAGGAGGTTGTGCAAGGAAAATAAAGACATGCACAACTTCATATGCAAAGAAACAACAATGTCCAATGATGAATGTTAAATTGTCGCAATTATTTTAGCCATGCAATTTTAAAATTTTTTTTTCTCTTTTGATCTTTATTTATCTAGAATTATTAAATATTACTATGTACACATCCCGGTAACAATACTTAGCATCTAAGCATGACAATAGAACTTGTATCTTGTGATCCAATGACTACTAAGTGTTCCATTCATTCTTATGCATGATGGGTCCCAATCAACCACTACTATTCCGCATTTCAATCATCCTCCAACCCTTCCAAGATATATACTGGATATATCTCCCTATAGGCGTACCCATCGCACGTCATTCCCGTGTGATTGCTAGTTAATGGGATCACACTGTATCACATGGGCCATCTAACACAACTCCTCGAAACTTGTAAAAACCAGTGCTGCCAACTTTCTGATAACTGAATAAAGTACTTCCAAAAGTTTCTGATAACAATCTTTTTCCTAGCATCCAACATCATGAGATTTGGTGGTTTTTCAACCCATAATATCCTATCAGGTAATTATAGTTGGAGAGTTTTACAAGAGTTCTAGAATGTACAAATTTTTTATATAGCTACATCCCAAGTCTCATATTGAGGGATAGTTGGAGAGATTTGCAAGAGTTCTAAAATTTTCAAAGTTTGTATATAACTACATCCCAAATTTCATATTGAAGGTAGACTAAACCATGAGAAAATTGAGAATAGAACCAATCTTTCAAGAAGAAAATCTTAGTAATAATGATAAATTGAATGAGCAAACACTCTTTCAAAACTTCTCATTCTTAAGATCAAATGACTAAACATGATCCATGTTTGAAGCAAGAGGAGCCCCTTGGAACTAAAACTAACAATAGAAACTAATATCAACAATACTTGAAAATTCTAAGTTCTTTGCAAATGTGAAGAATAGAAGAGCTTTTTTTTTAGTGACTTTTTGAATGATTTTTGTTAGATGATTGTGATATTTAGCAATAGTTTCTAGTGGCTCGAAAATGTCTTCTATTTCTATTTCATGGCTAGCTAAAAAGATGGAATGCAAACATGGCTAGCAAAGAGAATGTATTTTGCCTATGATTAAAAAAAATATGTTTGATCATGATAGTAGTTTATTTTTCCATTACTTAAGATATTGTTTCCATGTTTTTTAGGGATACTCTTGCATCAAAGGCCTAGATATCTACTAATAGAGCCATGCGCAATTAGCTTTTCTTTTGAGGAAACCCACATTAATAGAAGACTATGAGAATCGTAAAATAGTCTATTTTTCTCATGAATAGTTGTTATCTTGAAATAACACAATATAAATAAAATATATTAAGGGTATTATAGAAATCTGTAGTTAAGTTTTGTAAGAAAAATAAACTACCATCAATAATGAGAGTTTAACACCATAGATGTATTGAGAAGGAAAAAGCCTCTAATTAGGCTATGTTGAATGACATGTTGTAGGAGATAATCAATGGTATTAGTTGTGAGCCTATAGAGATTTAGAGATGGAAAATATCCTTGTTATATGAATCTTAGAGAAAAAAAAGCAATAGGTAGCAATCTATAGAAAATCAGATTTGCATTATCATCCTTACAAAATGTGGAACATGCATGAAATGATTCTTTAACCAAATCTTATCTGGAATTGAATATTTTACAAATGTATTGTCGTATTGATTCTATCATAAGCTTTAACAAAATCTATTTTGATAAACAAGGAATCTTGAGTAAATTATTGTGTCAATTCAACCAAGTCCCAACTTAAAATCAGATTATTCTACAAAAGAATGTCCCTAGAAGGAACTCAACTTGTTCTAGATTAAAAATCTGAAGTAGTGGACTTTATGTGTAATGCTATAGCTTTAGCTATAATGTTATACACAATATTTATGTACCATACTCCACCCTATAATATTTTCTTCATTTTTACCTTCAGGAATAATAAAATTGTGAGCCCCTAAATAGTATCAAGGACAAGAGAACCATTTTCACATGATTCAAAGTTCATTCAAAAGAAATATATTTTAATATGAAGCCACAAGGAAACCCATCTATTCTAATATTTTGCATTGAGCATGACCTCTAAATTTATATAGTTATCTTTGATCATAAAAGATTTATCAAGAAACTATTGATTTTATATGTTAATTTTAGATTGGATACATCTTCAAATAGTTTAATCAATAAACTCTTGGCATGACAAAGAGACACGCAACTACTAATAGGGAGTGTAGCTGGAGAAGTTTTAGCAACTATACATAATACACCACCTTACTAATCTAGAAGTGCCTATAGGTGTACCACTTCAAGTGAAAATTTATTTAATTGCACCTAAATGTACATGAGGATATTAAAAAATAACATAATATTAGAATGGAAAGAGAAATCTATATCAATAGTAGAAAGAAAGAAAATAATTGATTTTCCATCTTTTCAAATGCCAAAAAAGAATTTCCAACTTTAAAAGATGTTAGATCTAGGTGAATCTATTAATATATTCTTAGCCAATTGTCTACCAGAATCATATGCCATGAAAGAGACTTAGATCCAAAAAGCTTAAAGAAGTCACAAATATGATTCCAAGAAATATAAACTCTAAAAAAACCTAGAAAATATGTTAGAGAGTCTTCTATTATCCATAAAATAGACAAGACAAATTAAAAAAAACCCTTCATGGAGAACACACCAAACAAAGTGGGTAATTTTTGGATCAAGGATAGATGACGAAATAGTTTGAGATTTTCCTTGTGCCAAGATAATACTAGAGAATTTATCTATGATTAAGCTTTAGTATCATGTGTAAGAGAATAGTGAAATGATTTAATATTTGGATAACATTTCTAATTTTCCATCAATTGTTTAAACTTCTTAGTCTAATTTTATGAACCATATAAGAAGGAATACAATCAATAATATTTAAAATGACTCAAAATTCTTATTGTAAAGGCTATAATCTAAGAAAGAAAAATCTTATTTTTCTTAGAAAATAGTTCAAGAAGAGTCTTAATACTTTTGTGAAAGGATTTCACAACATGGACACAAAGAGTCTTAGCAAGGGGTCAATCTTGGAAAGAAATAATAAGGGATCGCTAGACAAATGAATGATTAATAAATAAGACATTGCAAAAATAATTTCCATATAAAAAAGTCATTATTTGATAGTTTCCCAAGTTTTCCAAATGATTTTAAAAAGTGTTCAATGTATAACTAGATTTTGTGACAATAAAAATATTATAAAATTGAATCCTAACCACTATTAGATGAACTTGGAGATGGAAGAGAATGGGGATTCCTTTGATGGAAATGGGAAGAAAAAGGGGGGTGAGAATTTGTCTTTAAAAACTGCAAGAGCCCTTCTAAGGAAGCGAATGATGATGAGGGTATCTCCAACAAGGATTTGGGTCCTCCTATTGTGGGCTTGGAGACTAGTGCCACCTCTATTAAGAATGATCTAGGAGAGAAAGGTAAGAATGATGAGGTTAACCTTATTGGTTATCCTAGTTCTGTGTGTGCTTTTCCTAGTTCTGAGTCTAAACATGCCAATGTGTCTCGACAAGTTGATTTTGTTTTCAAAGGGGAGTCTAATCATTTGAATATAGACAATCTTCATGGGAAGACTATACCTACTTTGGATTCTCTGCAAAAGGCCAAAGATTGTGTTGGCAGTTCTTACAAGATGGACAAATGGGTTCTAACCAAAATAAATAACATAAAAATGAAGAACAAAACTATGTCTGATGACTTTGAAATCATGAAAGATGTTATTGAGAAAAAAAGTTAACATACGGGTGTTGGAGGAAAATAAATATTTATTGGAGAAATTGGAGGGAGAGAGAACTGCCAAAATGACTTTAGAAAAGAGGGTTGAGAAGATGAACATGGATAATAATAACCTTGAGGAAAACCTCAAGAAAATTTTCCATAGAAGCCATGATAGCATGATAGTTGTTGGAAAGTTGACTATACTGATATATATGACTTAATACAGTGTTGTCATTATAGAAACAAAGTCATATAGCAGTTTGGAGTCAACACACTTGATGAAGAGGTTAGAAATCAGTTAAGTATTGAAGACTGGACAATGTACAGAGTTCCTATAGCTCAGAGCATCAGCGCACGTGTGTACGGATGAATTATGGTATGCACCCTGGTAGTTAAGTTTGTTAGACTATACTTATGCTTAGTCTATGAGTGCATAAGCATCTGTGCAAGGATGAGAAAGTTATAGTCAATTGAAGTTACACAACCATCGTGTGTCAGTAGAGAATAGAGCATGGAGCTGACAGTTAGTATTTTGGTTTGCGATTATAATGTAATGTTGTAAAGGCTATGCACCCACTGTATTTAGGTTGCCAACATGTTTATATGTATAATTGTAAGCACGCTTAAGCCAATTCATTTGGAAGCGTTGTTTGTAATTAGTTATAGGGCTAACCTAATTGTGTATTTTGTATGAGCATATAAATATAAGATGTGCCCATCATATTCAGTATGGAAGTTGATAGAGAGTTGTGATAAGTAGAGAAGAAGTATGCAAAGAGTCAAGAAGATTTATTAGAGCTTTGCTAGAGGTCAAAGCATCAACGCATCAAAGGAACTAATCTGACAAGTAGTGTCACAGTGACAATTCACCTGGCAGATATAGTGTATATCTGAGATCAGAAGGTTGTAGCCTTCACCATTTGAGCAGTGAGGTCTAGGACAGTGAGTCCACTCCCCTAACAGGGATTATTGTAAAAGACTCCTAATAGGGCCCGACCCTTAAGAAGGTCTATTATACTTAAAGCATTGTAAAGCTACTCCTAACAAGGTAAAGGATCTTCTAACAAGGATTACAAAACACTAGTGAAGAATATTAGTGGGTGTCAATTCCCACTGGAGTTTTTACCTATTTGGGTTTCCCCTTAACCATATTGGTGTCATGTGTTGATTTCATGCTTCATGTTTATGTGAATATTTTATTCAGTACTTAAGCATTTAAGTTCATCATAAAGATTAAAGTTAAAAGTTAAAATACAGTGAACACCGATTCACCCCCCCCCCCCCACCTCTCAGTGTTTCCATTCCTAACAATTGGTATTAGAGCTTTGGTCCTCAGCATAGAAGTTTGACCACTTGAGGAGATCATGGAAAAAGCTTAAATGAAACATCTGAAGAAAAATCTTGAAGCCGCTCTTGAAGACCGGGAAAAATCTGAAAGAGAAATTGAAGAACTAAAAGAGAAAGTCAGTGATGCTCAATTAGTTATCAAAAAGCTAAGAAGAGATCTAAAAGAATGCTCTAACAGTGATGTAGGAGAAAAGGTTAAGAAACTGAATGAAGAAAATGCATCTATGAAATAATTACTTGAAGAATTTGATGATAAACTGATCAACAATCAAGAAGTCTACAATGAACAAGTCAAGGAGAACCTTCAACTCAATGAGGAATTAAGGGAAGCCAATTTTGAAATATTGGAGTTAAGGAATTGCAAAGAAAGATTGGAGTCTGAATTGAAAGAAGCAAAGACTCACATTGACAAATTACACACCAACTCTAATTTGATATAATCTCGGTTGTATGCAAGAAGAGCCAAAGAAGACACTAGCTATATTGGATACAATGAAGCACAAAATCAGATTAACAATATGCGAGCAAGAAAGGAGACACAAAAAGACTCTACTGATACTGAGAAGACTCAAGATCAAACCAAAGAAAATGGTGAACACCTAAGAATGAGTGCAAGAAAATAGAATGCACATGTTTTGCATGTAACAAGCATGGACACATTGCAAGGAACTGTACAGAGGTAAGACCTTTTAATGGTTACTGTTATTCATGTAGTAAATCTGGTCATAGAGCTGTGAATTGCAATACTAGTAAGAAGAACATGCTTCAACATAATCAGAGGAATCAAAATCAGACCAATGTAAGAAGTTCATAGAATTTTACATGTCAAATATGTAACTATAATGGTCACTTAGCCAAAACATGTAAAATGGTGAGTCATGTCAATGCGCTAAGGATTATAAGACCTCTAGTCATTTGTCACTCTTGTAGCAAGGCTGGACATATCTCAAGATTTTATAGATCAAGGACGCAAGGTCAAGAAAGCCCTAAAAAGGTCAAAGAATCAGTATTGGATCCTGAAGGAGAAGTCAATTTTGTGAAAGCCTCAGATGATGTGAGCTTGATTTGGTTAGAGAAAAAGAAGGACAAGAATGATGAGAATGTATTGGATGCATCCCTAGTGGATGCACCCTCTACATCTACATGAATGGCCCTCAGGGTCATAGGGGGAGCTAATTTAGCTTTAGACCCCTACGTGGCTGGTATAATCATCCTCAGAGTATGCACCTTTGGACTTAAGCTTTTGGAGTGTATAGGAATCTTTGTGCAAGAGAGCACATGCTGATTGTTAGCAGAACTCGAGTTGGAAATTTTGAAGTGACAGCCTGGTTTACACAACTTGCATTAATGGAAGAATTCTCACTTTAAGTACATAGAAAGTTATTTAATTACTCATTGCATTCAAATTCAGAGTGATTGAAGAGAAGAAAGATTCTTGGAAGTCATTGTGAAGACTTGGAGATTGAACTATCAGTGTTTGTAGTGCATTTGATTGGTTTTAGAAACCCTAGCTTGTTGAGCTGCTTCGAAAGCCTTCAAATTATCTCGGAGTTCAGTTGGAAATCGATTAACAAGTAAGTCATGGCCACTCCCATTGTTTATGATGTCACTAAGAAGAAGAGATATGTTTTCAAGAGGCATCCATTTAAATCAACCCTAGATGATTTAGAGGGATCTTTCTCCCACACGCCGATGGGCATCATGCATGTGGAAGACATTAAGGCTTACATTTACTACAAGAAGGAACCAGTTGGATTTGATAGGTTAAGGGCACACATGGATACCATGTTGAAATCAGAAAAAACATTCTTGGATGAATATGCTAAATGGAATGATCACCCTATTATTGAGTATGCTATGGAATATGAATTCTATGAGACATAATGGATAAGGATTTTATTGAGTAGAATTCATGATGATCTATTTTGGATTGGTGATGTACTAGTTAGAATCACTAGTGACTTGATATATGAGATGACATGCCTTTCTAGAATAGGCACCGTCCTTCCTATGGGCAAGGATGTCAGAAAGATGGTTGAACAAATATGTAAGTCAAGGAGCGATAGGTGCGGCATGACAATCGAGCCCATTGAGCAAGCAGACATCAAACTGATGTCTATGATATTGGGTTACAGGTTTCATCACACAAGAAGGGTGAATAGTGTGTCTGTGGGCACTATTATAGTAGCCATCAGTCTAGTGAAGGAAGATGGTGAGTTCAACTTGTGTGAGATCTTGCACGCTTAGTTGATTGATAACATCAAGGCTATCAAACATGACAAGACAAAGATATTCAAGTTTGGGTCATTAATCATCTACATGTATCTTCATATAGTTGGAAGAGTTTTAGATTTGTATTTGGACAAGTCCATCCCAACCATGCCATAGATATACAACAAGGAATCCATTGAAAGCACATTGAGAGACTACATTACATTGGAATTGAAGAACTTTAGAGCTAAAATGCAATTGATGTACAGGATTCCAGAGAGCATTATTGAAAAGTACAAGGATATAATATGTTTTATGGTAGAGATAGAAACAACCTATATGGAAGTTGTTGAGCCAAGAACTAAGTGGATTCATCCCTTGGCTATGAGGTAGAGGAACAAGTCCTTGAAGCATATGTGCAGGTACTTCTATCAGCCCTGAAAGATCCCAATGAACCTAGATGGGGAACATATGAGGAGAAGACAAGAGAAGTAGATGAAAAGCTAAATAGCATAACAACTAAAAGAAAGGTTGCTAAAGTCACATCTGAAATCTTGAGAATACATGGTGTGTCTCAAGTAGACCTTGATAAAGCAAGGGATGAAGATTGCTTTGGAATTGAAGAGCACAGATGTAGCTAAGGCTGAATCACATGACCCCAAGATGAAGAAGATAAAAATTGAAAAAGATGACAATCGGAAGGGTAAAGAAGATGATACTTCTTCTATGCCCAAGGAAACCATTGACCTTACTACTCCTCTTGAGTATAAGACAATGCCAAAGAGGAAGAAAGAGGTTGGCACTAGTCATCCATCCTCAAGAGTCACAAGGAACAAAAGGAACACCCAAGAACCTCCTGAAGTAAGCTTCAAACCTAGTCTCAGTGTGCTAAGTACTAGAATAGTTGATGAGGGAAGAATTGACCAAGTAGGGAAATTGTATGATATGTATAATGAAATAGATGAATCTGAGATTCATGGTATGTTGGTCAAGCACATGTTAAATTTCAAGAAAATAGTCTTGGAACTAAAAACCATGATTCCTAACAAAGTATGGAATATCCTTGAATTCCAAAAGAGATGAGCCATTGAGTAAGATCAAAGGATAAGGAAAAATATTCTTGATGATACCCTTCCTGCATGTGAGCTACAAGAGAAGAAATTGCTGTTAGATCTGGTGAAACTTCACCTTAGAACAAAGACAAAAACTCTAAACATAATGGATAAGAATTATGAGTTAATTGCAAAGGAAATAGAGAATGCCTTTAAGAAGGTATTTATGGATATAAACATGTATCCACCTACTACGCCCATAGCTAATGTACCCACAATGGTCACCAAAGGGTCAGAGACCATCAAAGTACATTCTACAAGTCCTCAGGATTCAACACCTACAGTAGAAGTACAAATAGAGGCAGACAAGTCTGCACCCATGAAAGAATTACTAAAGGACAACACCATTTTCATAGATAATGTGGAGATAGCCATGGCGGCCACGGATATAGAATTGGACAAGTTTGAGGAAGATTTTGTGAGCACACAAGAAGCTGAAAATCTATGTAGCAACTCACCTCCCACTCATCAAGAAGTACACATTGAAGATATATCTAATGAGAAAGAAGTAGAAAAGAAAGGAGAAGGTAAGATGGAATAAAAAGAACAAGAGAAAAATGAAACTTCTGTTGAAATAGCCAAGGTAAAACTAGAAGTGATGGATAGCACTCCCATCACTCCCTCCTCAGCATTGTTGTCAAGTTTGACACTTGACACATCCAGTTTGGATTCTTGGAGAGAAGAAGACCTGATTAAGTTTAGCATCCTAGCCATGGAGAAGGAAAAGGAGAAACAATTCATGAGAAATCCTCTCCTTGTGGAATCAGTGAGCATACTAAACAATTTGTTTCCTATGAACAAGAAAGTGTCTAAGGTACACTCTGTTGATGATGTGAGTACAGTTATCTCATAGTTCAAAAGTAATTTTTCAAGCCTTGAAGAATCTACATCCCAAGTTGTAGAAGAGAAGTATTTGAAGAAGAGATTGAATGAGTTTATAAGAAACTTTGCACTAGATTTGAATTCACTCAAGACTAGTCAAGCATCCCTAAAATAATTTGCTGATCAAGGGAGAAGAATCATTGCAAACTGCATGGATCACGATAAGCTTACTGATGCCCATCTTAAGAAAATAAAAGAGGTAGAAGCTATGATTGAGCAGGTGAAGAATTCAGTGATAGACACATCCACTGATGTGAACATGTGCAACAATGTCTACCAAGGTCAGCTGGAGAAAATTGAGAAGGTAGAGAAAGAGATGGAAAAGATAAGGTCTAGACAGACTCAATTGAGGAATGCTCTTGTGCCCTCACTAGACATCCTTAATTAGAATATAAAGGAGATTGATGCCACCATGATAACCTATGATCAAGGTTTGAGCATAGATTTAAAGAAGATGGAGAAGCTTTAGTATGCTTTATGCGCCCATCTCCAGATAGTTAACTCATTGATAACTTTTTGGTAGAAGGAGATCTAGAACCTCAAGACAACATATCCAAATGTTTTCCCTTAGTGAGTATGTGTAGATACAATTTTTTGTAACACCTTTGTCATTAATGTCAAAGGGGGAGTTTTGTATAGAATATGGAGTATAATATGTATAGGGAGATATAAGATTATGTATAAGTAATGTATAGAAGACAAAAAATCTATGTTAAGGGATAGTTAGCAACTTGGCCATATTCCTTTGTTGCCATCAATGACAAAGGGGGAGATTATTGGCAAGTTGACTATACTAATATATATGACTTGATATAGTGTTGTCATTATGGAAACAAAGTCATATAGCATAGCACACTTGATGAAGAGATCAGAAATCAGTTAAGTATTGAAGACTGGACACTGTACAGAGTTCCTATAGCTCAGAGGATCAGCGCATGTGTGTACAAATGAATTATGGTATGTGCCCTGGTAGTTAAGTTTGTTATACTATACTTATGCTTATTCTATGAGTGCATAAGAAAATGTGCAAGGATGAGAAAGTTATAGTCTGTTGAAGTTACACAGCTAGTGTGTGTCAGCAGAGAACAGAGCATGGATCCGACAATTAGTATTTTGGTTTGCGATTATAATGTAATGTTGTAAAGGCTATGCACCCACTGTATTTAGGTTTCTGTCATGTTTATATGTATAATTGTAAGCACGCTTAAGCCAATTCATTTGGACGTGTTGTTTGTAATTAGTTATAGGGTTGACCTAATTGTGTATTTTGTATGAGTGTATAAATATAAGATGCGCCCATTGTATTCGGTATGGAAGTTGATAGAGAGTTGTGATAAGAAGAGAAGAAGTATGTGAAGAGTCAAAAAGATGTATTAGAGCTTTTCTAGAGGTCAAAGCATCAACACATCAAAGGTATTGATCTAACAAGCAGTGTCACAGTGACAGTTCACCTAGCAGATATAGTGTATATCTAAGATCAGAAGGTTGTAGCCTTCACCATTTAAGCAGTGAGCTCTAGGACAATGAGTCCACTCCCCTAACAAGGATTATTGTGAATGAATCCTAACAGGGTCCAACCCTTAACAAGGTCTACTATACTTAAAGCATTGTAAAGCTACTCCTAATAGGGTAAAGGATCTTCTAACAAGGATCACAAAACACTAGTGCAGAATATTAGTGGGTGTCAATTCCCACCGAGGTTTTTACCTATTTGGGTTTCCCCATAACCATATTGGTTCCATGTGTTGATTTCATGTTTCATGTTTATGTGAATGTTTTATTCAGTACTTAAGCATTTAAGTTTAGCGTAAAGATTAAAGTGAAAAGTTAAAATATAGTGAATACTGATTCACCCCCCCCCTCCCCCTCTCAGTGTTCCCATTCCTAACAATAGTTTCTATTGAAAATTTGAAGGATCTCACCACAAGGATGGAGCAGGCTTACCAGGTGAAAGATACTATGCACATTGAGTATGATTTGGATGCTAGTTACACTAATGGTCTAGGAAAATGTATCCATGTGAGTCTTAGGAAGAAGGATACCTTTGTGCCAAAGGAACTTCAAAACCTCAAGGAAACGATGAATAACATTACCATTATGGAAGAAGAGTTTGCAACTACTTTGAAGGAGTTGGCCTAGGCTATATTTATGCTCCCTATCTTTGCTTTCTACCTCTATGTCTGTGTTTGGTTCTTATTTTGACTCATTGTTTTTTTATCTGGTCTTTAGTTGGTGTTGGTTGCTAGTTTTTGGGATCTCCTAGATTGGTTTGTTTCTAGCAATATTTTGTTTTGATGGACTTTAATTCTTATCTCTTATAAATTTATGTAAAGGGTTTTAGGGCCCCTCCAAAACCTATTTTTCTCCTTAATCAAAACTATTATGAAAACTTGTAGAAAAAAATGCCTCATCAAGATCTTCCAAGCTTCAATTACCTCTAGAGCATTAACAATCCATTTGGCACATAATTCATTAGGCTTGGATTAGAATCGAATCCATCCAAATTCATAGGGGAGGCAATAAAAATCTATAGACAGCCCATGAAATCCTTTTTCTTGGTTATAGGAAGCCCGCAAAGAATCCTTTTAGATATTTTCAACCTTGTGGTATGTGTTAATGATATTGTAGCTATAGTCAAATTCCTTCAACCTGACTTGAATAAAATAAATGTCTAATATGCGTATCAACCTTAGACATTTATATGAACTCATTCTTTTATATGAGTGATTAGTTATTAATTTAATTATTGTTATAATCAAACATGGCCGGCTTGGAAGAGTGGTGAATCTTGGTGAAAGAGAAACACCGATAGGTATAAAGGAGGAATGAAAATTCCTCTCTTGGAATTAGATATACACATCATCCTATAGAAGATTGAGTATTCAAGTTTCTCAGGGGAGAGAATCGGGTATTGTCTATGGTTGGGAGGGAAAATCATTGTTTGTGGTTAAATGAGCACACAAAAATAATAGTACGAGACTTTCAAAGGAAACTATTAAGAAGAATAATAAACATGAGTAGTGTATATGGTTTTTGAATACAATTAAAAATCTCTCTTTTAGGTAAAGTAGCTTACCAACCCAACAAACCCATTTTTTCTCATCTCAAGAAATAATAGTTTCCCATAGAGAATAATGAGATGCCCAATACATGCAAACATAATGCTTAAGAATATAATTTTTTTCCATTGGTAAATCTATTTCCAACCACATGGATGAAGCTAATTAGGCTTATATATTAAATGTTAATTGTAACATTGATATTTATTCTAGAGAATGCTTATGTAATGCCCCACCAAGAAACCCTTAGAACACTAGTTTAAACATGCACTAAATAATTTTGTTTTGGGAAAATAGTTTCAAAATCAAGAATACAAGTGCATCCATAACCAAAATGAATAAGAAAATATATAAACATAAAAATAAGTAAACCACAATTGTCACATGATCGTGCACAAATGAAATAATTCAAGAAATTCTAAGGCCTCAATGAAAACCAAAAAATCCTTTTAGAAAAAAATACAACATTCATAAGACCACCCAAAAAGGACTCGAACAACATTCAACGAGTCAAAAGAGTTTAAGCCAGAAATAATCTACAACTATAGATAGAGGAGACTAAGCCATCCTAAAAATCCATCTAAACAAAGATTCATTTTAATCTCAAGAGAAGTGTTCCTAATATTATTAAGCATACATGTCCATTTCCTTCTTCACCATCAAGGATCCAATAACATCCAACAAAGAAGGGAAAGGTCACTGCATATGATGAAAATACACCTGTTAAGAACAAGTTTAAACATGCAAATGTTAACAACAACGAGCATAATCAATCTAATGTAACATGTTCATAAACTTGTAAAAAACATTAATTTCCACCATAACCTTGGATGAGCATGAGGCAAGTGCACCCAAGACTTGCTTGATTTAATCTCTTAGAGAGGTTGTGGGTGTGCTCTCCCAACACAAGTATAGATCCCACTAATAGATGCAAATATGATGAAGATTTGAGATGCTCAAGAAGAAGCTTATAAAAGCAACTCTCAAGCATTCAAATGCAAGAGGCCAAAGAAGCTCAAGGAGGAGCTATGAAAGCAATCCTCAAGCTCTATGGTATGCAAGTAAAACAAATGAAGCTAAAAGCATGGAATGAGACTAAATCTATAATGAAAATCTAACAACTACCGAATGGTTAGTAAAGAAAACTCTAAGAACAATTCTAAGCATATACTAGCATAATGACTCTAATGCAAGAATGAATATGATTTTTCTTGAGACAAGGGTCCTATTTATAGGATTTTGAAGGGCTGGGGTGAGGTGGCATCTATGTGGAATCCACATAGGTGCCACCAAGGAGACACATAAGCCATGCAAAGTCCAAGACTTGCTCACACATGTGTGAGCAACTTGGGATGTGAAAGGTCAATGTGTACTTCAAGTACATGTGTAAGTGTGTGTAAGAGATGTGTAAGTGAAAAATTCCATTTTCACCATTTTAGAATGTGTAAGAAGTGTCATAAAATGTAAGAAGCTTTGTTTGTGCAACTTTTAGCAATTTTTGAAAAAGGTCATTTTTGGAAATTTGCTCACGTGTGAGAAAATAATTAGGACTAATGGATGTAGGAATCCAAAAATTAGCCTAATTAACCTTAGTTAATTAGTGAGTAGGCTTATTAAATAGAAAGTGATGTGTGTAGGATAGCATCTAGGTTGGATTTAGGATTAAATTAAATTAAATTAAATTTAATCATGGTTTAGTAGAAATAAAGAATGTGAGGGGATTAAATAAATTAAAAATTTATTTAAAATGGGACTATGGAGGAACATGTATTAAATTAAATTTAATACATTATGAAAGGTAGTAGTTAAATTTAATTCAAATACTATTAATTAGTGAATTTATTTAATTAAATAAATAGATGAATTTAACAAATATAATTAATTAAAAAATTAACTATAATGTTATTTGTGATCATTAATTAAATTAAATTTAATTAATGTTAAAAGGATGAATTTAGGTGTCTACAATCATGTAGTAAGAAAAGGATAGAAAATAAGAAAATGACACAAGGAATTGGGTAGAAGTGTTGAAGGCAGGGGAAAATGTTGGCCTATGAAAACACTAGTTCCCATGTAAACAATGATCTAATTACTGGTAAAAATATAAGACAAAAACTATTAGACCAAAGAGGTGGAGATGCCACTCTACAATGGAAACTCCAATCAATGTAAAAACCAAAGGTAGGCATAGACATTGATATGTAATATTCTCATAAAATTAAGGAAATAAAAGAAAATTCCTATGTCAACTCTAACATACAACTAAAATACAACTAGCTCCACACCAAGGAGTATTGAATATAGAAGATCAGGGTGAAACACACTCAATATAATTAATAAATGAAATAATTGATAATCTATTGAGCATAATCACATACACACACATAAAAAATCAATGAAATGGAATGTAGGGGATAGAATGAACACATCATGCTTAAACTATGCCACTGGAAGTATTTTGTTTCTTGTACACTGGTTCCTAGTAGTAATGTGCAATGCCACACAACCATGTGGTACCCTCAAGCCCACCCCACCATTCTCATGAAGATAGTTTCCCAAACAAACACACAAGGTACAAAAACTAAGAATAGCTTACACATATTCTAATCAAATGCAAAACTCAAGGAGAAGTATAGCGATCCAATGCAAACATATAGATGCAAAAATTGTAATGTAATTACACCAAGGTCACTACTTAGACCTAGACAGGGTATGGTGATGAGACTCAAGAAGGGAGTTTCATCATTGTAGATGTTATCTACCATATCCTTTATCTAGGTCATTTTCAAGGTGATTTGAGGCAGTACAGAAGTGACAAAGTGAGCATAATTGAGAAAATTGAAAATCTGAATTTTCACTATTTTTCTATGTTTCTAAAAAGTGCATTTTTTGAGGCCTTTAGGATGGAATTTAGGGATGAGACTATCTTCCTTCCCTAACATGATGTTTTAAATACATCGTGTTAAGGGATCTCTTAAAGACCCTTCCAACAAGGTATTCTATATTGAATTTTGAGCAACGGGCAAAATGTTGTGACCCCGCGAAGTTGGCATACAAAAATGGAAAAATCATGGAGCTTTTACCAAGCCCACAAGACTATTTTCCTTCAAATAATTCACCTCTAAAGTATGCTCTCTATATAGAGTTCCATGTGTCATCACCTCAAAGTTTTTGAAGGCTAAAGGGAAAGAAAATGCAAAATAACTTTCGTTGTTGTGACACGTATCCAATATGTGGTCATGTCGATTAATGAACCTATAGGGCCCACATCCTTAAAGGAAAAATGCCATTTTTCATGAAACATTGAATTTTGAGGAATATTTGATCAAAAAATAAGATTGCCTCCATGCAGGAAAAATGAGGAATCATTGCGACTGTAGTTGGGAATTTATTCCCTCATGATCGTGAGGAAGTTTGAAAAAGCACAGGTGGTGCCCATGTTGCACACATGGAAGGATAAAAATGATGCATATATTGACATGACTAAGGAAATTGTAACAACCTCCATGTAGACATATTGACATGGCCCATATGTAGAGCCCCTTTTTTAGTTGCATTTTCAAGATTCAATTCAAGGAATTCTTTCTTTAAAAGCATGTGGGCACATTGTAATAGAGGGGGGGATTGGATTTTTTTGTCCACTAACCTTAAAAGAACACATAGAAATAGCTATAGTCTCATTTTGTCATACCCTAGCCTTGTATTTTCATATAATTAATGGAAGAAAGCATATTAAATTATGCACATTTTGTCTCTAGTATGTATTTTTTTTCATTTTTGTGGATGATTTTAAAGCTCTGTGTCAATTCTAGATGAATGTAGCTATCATTTGTTATTTTTAGGCTTTTATAATTCATCAAAAACTTGAAAATTATTGAACCATGTCCCGTTACTATTTCAATTTTTGTAATCTTGGGTTATACTATGTCATTTTGGCGAATGAAATTCTCATAGAATATCTATTTTAGTGGGATAATATGAACATTTCTTGCGAGCCTTAGATGGTTCTTCTCATGGGAAGATCTGAATATTATTCTCCATGTCTATTTGACTCTAGCACTATGTTATCTTTCCAAAAATGAAGAGTCTATAACATTATATGCCCATTCTTGGGGTCTTATGTTCTTTTTATTTCTAAAGGCAAATTTAAAGGATTTAAAAATCTTTGGTGCATCGCTTTAGTTTTTGTATTTAATCTTTCTTCCCCTTTCCTGAAAAGATTAATACAAAGAGTCATCTTCTAAAGTCTTAGAGGTTTTTTTATAGGGTGCAATTTTTCCCACTCTCATGAAGCTTCCTAATTGTCCTTATTTAGGCATAAGCCTCTTAGGGTTCAATAGTTTTTTTGGCACTCTCGATGGGACCAAGCTTTCACAACTTGAGATTTGGTGCATTCTTCAGTATTTTAACCCTTAAAGAGATATTTTTCTTTCCTTATTCTTTAGTATGGAGGGATATTATGGAAAAAATATTTTCCCTTCTCCTTTTCATGAAAATGCAAGAATTTTTTTCTTACCAACAATATCAAACCACAAATATTTTTTTATTTTTCTCCTTATTCTCCTACTACAATAATCTCTGAGAAGTTTCACAATGTTTTCCTCCCACCTAACCCAACATATTCTTACCAACATCTACATGAGGCTTATTTTACCTCTTATCAGCATGCTTACCCTCCCACCCAACACCAAAATGTGGGAAACTTGGAAAAAATTAGTACTAGCTAGATAATGCTAAATTTACAAGTAGAGTTGAAAGCTATTGAGGAGGAGAAAGAATATCACTATTGGAGAGATCAAATTATTTACTAGGCTCAAGCTCTACATTAGCAAGAAGATGCACAAAGAAAATAGTAAGAGTAATTTCTTGTAACATAATTTTTTGTGCATGACAAAATGGTCGGGCAAATAGAGGTTATGAAGGAGGCATGAATATCTACTGAGGATATTCTATTTCCTTACGAAGATTTCAAGATAAATCTAGAAGAAAAGGAATAGGAGGAAGAAGTGCAGGAGAAATCTAGAGGTCGGGCATAAAGAAGATCTGTAAGAGGATATTGAGAATATTGTATTCTAGAAGGCCTCTCTGCAGGCAAAGGATAACAATGAAGAGGATCTAATCCTCTTATTTGAAGAGATCCCCCTTTTTTTCGATATGGGGGAAGAGGATAAAGGTCTTAATGACATCCCTATCCTTGAATCCATGCATGAGGTTGTTAGTCTACTTACATGTTTTCATGGCATGGAGGGGATCATAGCTCAGAGATCGATGATGAGGAAAACTTTCTAGATGAGTTTGATGACATCTTCTCATCCATTTATTTTGAGTAACAGATCTTGAATTATCAATACATGAGTTGTAGAAAAAATAAGAGGTATCCACACTAGTAAAGAAGTCGTGAAGCCAACCCCTATTGGCTAGTAAGAGATCAAAGTAGTAGAGATTTCAAAAGGATGTCCCATCATACACCTGGCTTAGACCTACAGGTCACCCTTAGTCATGCTTAGCTCTGAGAATGAAGATGAACATTATGGAGAGAAAAAACAAGTTTCCCATTTTCTACAAGAGGACAAAATTTAAACATGGGTGAGATTTTTCATTCTAAATCTTTGCAAGGTGATCTATCATGTTGGATGCCTATCAAGTTTTCTTTTCTAGCTATTCATCTAGAGGCATGTGAAATATCATTAGCCAATTAGGAAGGGAAGCTACTTCCAGAAGCCAATTAATGGATTATTTTCACATCATTTCAGTGTAAATATCTATACATCGTAGGTTAGGAGTTTTCTTTTTTTCTCCAAGAAGTATTTTTGCACATGATGCATTCTCCTTAAAGGAATTTATCTTTTAGTTTCCAATTTTCCTGCAAGTGCATGCATACACAAGTTTGTGTGTCTTCTCTTATTGAAGGAAGGTCTGTATGTCATGGATCCCTTTTCATGACTCTATGCCCAATAGATAAGGCTTTATGATTTGCACAACCGTATTTTCTAAGGTTCTTTCTCAGTAGGCTACGATCTCATGTGAGTTTCCAAAAATGTAGATTTTATATACCACAACCTTCATCCAAATCATTTTGAAGGTAATTTGAGGTAGTAAAAAGTGAGAGAGTGAGTAGAATTGAGAAAAATTTGAAAATCCAAATTTTTAGTATTTTTCTATATTTTAGAAAAGTGCATTTTTAGAGGCCTTCAAGGAAGAATTTGGCGTTGAAACTATCATTTGTCCCTTAGAATGATGTTCTAAAGGAATCATGCTAAGGGAATGATTCTAGATCTCTTGAAGACCTTTCCAATGAGGTATTCTATTCTAAATTTTGAGCAACAAGTGAAAAGTTATGGCCCCACAAAGATGGGGTAGAAAAATGCCAAAATTGTATAGCTTCTACCAAGCTCATAAGCCTCTATTCCTTCAAATGCTTCACCTTTCAAAAGATATCTCTATATATTGCCACATGTTATCATTGTAGAGTGTTTCAAGGCTAAAGGGAATGAAAATACAAAATAACTTATGTTCTTGCGACACATGTCTACTTTATGGTTATATTGGCCAACGGACCTACATGGCCATTATCCTTCAAGGAAAAATTATACTTTTTCATCCAGTGGTGAATCCCAAGGTATATTTGATCTGAAAATGGGATCACCTCCACACATAAAAAATGAGGAATCACTATGAGGGTAGTTGGGAATTTATTTGGTCAAGATGGTAAGCAAGTTTGAAAAGGAATAGGTTCCACCCATGTTGCATGCATGAAAGGAGAAAAATGATGAAGATATCAAAACTTCTGAGGTAGTTGTAAAAACTTCCATGATGAGATCTCCATATGGTGCATATGCAAAGCCCCTTTTCTGTTGCATTTTTTAGATTCAGTTCAAGGATTTATTTCTTTAAAATCTTGTGAGCACATTGTAATAAGGGGGGAGATCTTTTTTAGTAATTTTTTTTCCAATGGCCTTAAAAAAATACTCCAAAATAGTAATATTCTCATGCTCTCATACCCTAGCCTTTTATTTTTCACATTGTAAATGGAAGAAAGAATATTAGATTACACCTAGTTTTCCTATACTGTGTTTTCTTCTATTTTTCGATTATTTTAAATCTCTGTGTCAATTCTAGATGAATGTAGCTATCATTTATTATTATTAGGAAAATTTTCCCACACCTTTGAATCTTCCCAACCAACCTTATTTAGGCATGTGACTCTTAGGGATCAACAATCACACAATACATGGAGGCTTGTATGGCTTTCAACATTCCATCTCTCATCAAGGAGTCCCTACTAAGATATATCAATGTCCATAAACAACACCGCTAATATGTACCATATCAACATCCTCAAACATTGACAAGTTACTTTGTGATATCAACATCCATGGATGAAAAGGAAAGAACATACCATATCAAAACCCTCAAATGATGGTATGGTAGTCACATTAAGTCTTGTATTATGTGTTACAAGTGATACATTAATTAAGTTATCAATTCTTATTAATAACTCTACCAAGGTTACCTTGGGGCCCCTTTGTGCCCTAGCTCACCTTGGAGAGCCACTCCATCCCACTACTCTACACCAATTGTCAATAATAAAACAATACAAAAAGAGGCTCTATGTCCAAAATAAAAAGAGACCAGGTGAGCTCCATTGGTGTCAACCGAGAGAATAGGTCCCTTAGGAACTTGCTAAGACACACTCAATTGTGCTTGTGATGGGTCTCAACACGAACACCACTAAATCAATATGTGATCACAATCAAACATCAAGTAAGACCCAAAAGGTAAGAAAATGACAAATTACTCATGGATAAGGCATGCTCTCTCAACCGACCTCTTTTCCAAGAGCACAAGTTCAAAGGTGAATCCAATATCAACAAGCATGAACTATTCATTATTCATAATAATAGGATTAATTCACAATACCAAATTAAAATGAAATCCAATAAATATACATGAACTAAATTCTAGTCCCAAAGGTTGTCACCATTGATGATCCTTAAAAAATAACTAAAATTCAAACGTTAAATAAGGTAAAAAGGAGAAACCCCATTTGTTCTACGACACCTAACAACACATTGGTCCAATAAAATTCTTGTTCTGGGTATACACACAAAACAAGAAGCATAACACCAGAAAAAAACATATAATTGAAAATGAAAAACTACAATATAAGCCTGAAAGAACAATTGGACAATGGAATGCAATAAAATAGTGGGAAAATACTAATTCTCAACCCATAGAAATAAAACAATTTATTTTGAATAAAAAGAAAAAGAAAAATGAAAGTTATATAAATCCTTACCTCACCCAATGGTGGAAACACCAAAATGGATGGAAGAAAATAAGTTATCTATTAAAGTGAAAATGATTCTAGACAAGAGGGAGAAATAGTGCCATGAATCCAACTAGCATATACCCACAAAAATATGACGAGAAAATCAAACCCAACAAGAAAAAGATGGATTTTCTCCAATAAATTTGGAGAAAGATCCAATTTCTCCAAAAGAAAAGTGTTGAACATGAATCTTCTTCCACAATATAAAGTCACTTTTTCCAAAAAGGCCAAAAAGGGATAAAATCAAATCATTTAAAAAAATTAAATTAGAACTATAGACTTCACAAAAATCTCACTAGATAAATTAATCAATTCCAATGAAATAGAATTCAACTACGCCAAATTTTTTGGTAATTAAAAATAACCCCCAAAATATCAAAATTAACATTTAATTTAAAAATCAACCATGACCATTGTGGGAACTCTAAATGCATAAACATAAGTTGGTCAAAAAAAATTATGCAAATGAAGCCCAAAATTATCCAAATGGTATCATAGGTATAATATATATCAATAACGGATACATCGTCCATATAGGGATGATATTAGTGAAATCATGAATGAATGATGAAACTATCTCTTATGCCATTGGCGGTGGTAAGACATGCTAAAACTTGTAGCTTAGGTAGAGATGATCTCTAGTGCATAATCACTAAAAAATGTACACATCAAGTGCAAATTCTCACAGTATAAATAGCCAAAGCATAAACATGAATAATCAAAGTACACCTAATGGAACAATGACGCTTTAGTAACATAATCATTCATATGTATTAGAATGTCATGAAATTAATCCATTCCACATTTAATCCTTAATGTACATCTCATGTATAAAATACAACAGATATCATCATAGAGCATCATGCAACATGAGAGTAGTATCATCATACATATATGATCAAAACAGTAAGAAACAACATAATCTAACATGTCCATCAACAATGATACTAGAAGAACCAAAATAATGTAATATAATAAAATGCATCACAAAATGCCAATATTTTATGACATCATACATATAGTCATGAAATATAGAAAATATTCTAGCTCAGTTCAAAATAATATAGAACAAGATGCAACCATGGGAGGTACTACATCCTCCCCCTAGGCATAGGCTTAATCTTGGAAGCTTGTAAAAAGATGGGGCTAAAAATCTTTCAACTATGAGGCATCCTCCCAAGTAGCTAAATTCTCATCACTCTAGTCCCATTTGACCCTTACCTACTCTATGTCTCAACCCCTAAGGATTAGCCTTGAATGTTGAATAAAGTAGTTGGGCTCTAAATAAAGTTTCCCATCCTCTACCTATAAAACATCCAAATCAAGAACATGGGTAACATTAGGAATATATTGTCTCAATTCAAAAATGTGAAACATATCATGGATGTATTATAAGCTAGGTGGCAATTCCAAGTGATAGTAAATATGACCAATCCTCTCAATAATCTCAAAAGGTCGAAAAGAGTGGGATACTAACTTAGAGTCTTTCCCATAATGGATGGGGATCTCTATGACCAAATTTGAAAAATACATGGTCACCCATCAAAAAGTGATGATATATCCTATGAACATCAACATACTTCTTCTGTTGATCATGAGAAATGACCAATTACTCTCTAATATGTAATACCTCTAGGAATAGTCCCAAGAGATAACTAAGAGGGGCGAGGGTGAATCAGTTATCTACAAGATTCAAGTCTTTATCCAATTAAGTATAGAATAACATTAAGCATAAAAACAATACGAGAAAAATTAACACAACACAACAATTTTGGTTATGGGGAAACCCAAATAGGTAAAAATCTCGATGGGAATTGACACCACTAAGAACTGCACAAGAGTATAATGATCTATGTTAGAAGATCTTACAACCCTGTTAGGAGTTGATCTTTACAATGCATTAATTATAGTGACCTAGTCAAGGGTATGACCCTATTAGGAGTCTTTTACAATTAACCCTATTAGGGGTGAGGACACACTGTCTGGGAGCACACTGCTCAAAGGGGTGAAGGCTGCAACCTTCTGTTTAACAGATACACACTATATCTAGATCAGTTCCAATGAATAGCATACACTTTCTCCTTTTTCATATAGACCTTCTACTGATGGCACAATACTTCGTACTCTATGCTCTTCTCTCTTCTTTCAACTATCTGCCATGATCTAGCAATCATAATTGACTGCCTATAAATATCTTTCTCAAAATGATATAATCAATTTAGCCTATTAGAAATTCCTTGAAATCATATTAGAGAAACAATACAACTCCCCCATAACATCTCAGCCAACTCTACTAAGCGCGTAACACAAATTATGACTGCGCAACTCCATGTGAGTAGACGTGATGCTTCGCACAGTCGGCTCCACCAAATTAACTCTAACTTCCTTCTCATGCTGAATCATGTCATGATCTCTCAACCAAACATTCTTAACTCTTCTCTAAACATAAATCCAAGCACACATACTAAGATGATAGGTGCAACTACTGCAACAATATAAACACTGTCGGCTCTTCTAGATAAAATCAAGAAATTATGACTGTCAACTGGAGACTTCATAACTCAACTTGTACTATACATCTGACTTTGTATCCATGAGCATAACATCATACATATGTCTACAACATAAATATAAATGTGCAAGGCTCCATTACAACCATACTGCAAATCACATACAGAACTCTTCCTGGGACTTGTTAGGAACACTCACTGATATAGACAACTGTATTACTGTGTTAACTCAGAATCAACCTATGTGTCTATGATATCATGATGATAACATATCCATTGAAAAAATTCTCAAGGCTCTCTCCATTAGGCTTCCACATACAGTTCTTACCATATGTTTTCATCAATGACAAACATACAGTCATCAATCTGGCTTGCTTACAAATCTCCAACAATCTCCCCCTTTGGAATTGATGGAAACATATGGAATGAAAAACATCACCAATCCAAATGAATAAATATTTTATAATATTCTCCATTTCCTCAACAAATCTTCTCAAAGGATGAATCCTCCATCTACTGCTGTAATTCTTTGAATATCAACTATTGCAATTCTTTTTACAATATAATCCCCCTTTCTTCATACTCCTCAATTGAATATACTTTTTTCTTTTTGTATTATTTTTTCATGGCTATATATACTCCCCCTTTGACATCAATGGAAAAGGGTGCCAAACCATTTAAGAATCGATACTACCCTTGAGGTAGAGTAGTCAACCATTCATCAGTCACTAAGGACTGATGCACTCCTACAAACTCTAATCAAATTCAGGGAAGGGAATTACTCCCAACTTCTCCCCGAGATACTCAAAAGTATCCTTTGGTAAAGACTTTTTAAAAATGTCTGCTAGCTGATTTTTTGTACTCACATAGTCCAACTTTACCTCTTTCTCTACAACTTTCTCTCTTATGAAGTGATACTTTATCTCAATGTATTTTTTCTTTGCATACATCACAGGGTTCTTTGACATATTGATAGCACTAGTTATATCACAATGAATAACAATAGGATAATCAATCTAAATACAAAAGTCCTTTATCATCTTCTTGATCCACACAATTGAAGAATAATTCAATGCTACTGCTACATACTCTGTTTCTACTATTGACTGAGAGATACAATTCTTCTGCTTACTTGTCTAAGTAACAAGTCTATCTCCAAGGAACACTACTCCTCTAGATGTAATCTTTCTATCATCCATGCATCCTACCCAATCTGCATCTGTATATACATGAAGCTCTACATTTTTTGAATTAGGATACCATAAACCATAGTATATAGTTCCTCTCAAATATCTGAATATCCTCTTTACTAGCATGAGATGAATTTGTTTAGGTTCTGCTGCAAATCTTCCAACAATACCAACTACATTAGAAATATCAGGTCTAGATTGAGTAAGATATATGAGTTTACCAATCATAGACTTATACAAAGTCATGCCTACTACTGGTGAATCATCTTCTTTTGAAAGCTTGCATCTAGTTATCATAGGGATACTTACTAGTGTGCAATCATCCATCTTGAATTTCTTCAATATCTCTTTTACATACTTAGGCTGATTAATGAATATACCTTTGTCTTTCTACTTCACATTCAATCCCATAAAGTACTTGATAGGTCCAATCATGCTCATTTCAAATTTTCTCTGCACCTCTTTAGCAAATTCTACACTAAGCTTGTCATTTCCACCAAAAATAATGTCATCAACAAATATAGCAACTAACAATAAACCAGCAAGTGTCTCTCTGATGAATAAGTTACAATCCGCTACTCCTTTCTTGAATCCAATCTTAGTCAAGTAACCATCAAGTCTTTCATACCATGCTCTAGGGGCTTTCTTAAGTCCATAGAGGGCTTTCTTCAATCTGCATACCATATCAAGTTTGTCTGATAAGGTAAATCCTTTAGGCTTCTCTATGTGTAATTCTTCTTTCAACTCTCCATTCAGGAATGCTGACTTGATATCCATCTGATATACCTTAAAGTCCTTGAATGTAGCATAGGCTAGAAATAACTTTATGGTTTCCAATATTCTTATAGGGGAAAATATATCTGAATAATCAATTCCTTCTCTTCGTGCATATCCTTTACATACTAGTCTTTCTTTGTTTCTTACCATTGTTCCATCTTCATTCATCTTATTTCTGAATATCCATTTAGTTTCAATCATATTCTTTTCACTAGGCCTAGGGGCCAATTCCCAAGTATCATTCTTAATTATCTGATCTAAATCTTCTTCCATTGCTTCATGCCAATCTAAATCATTACATGCATCTTCAACACTTAAGGGTTCAATCTGTTATAGTAAAAATACCTCTTCATTTGTTGTGGAACTCTTTTCTTTTGATCTTGTCATGACTTTACTATTCTGATCTCCAATGATGTCTTCCTTTGAATGATATCTGGATGTGAATTTAGGAACATTAGGAGTGACTCTGTCATCTAACTTCTGTGATTCTTCTTCACTAGTTTCAGGGTCATTGAATAATACATCAATGCTGTCAAACATTTCTTTAACAACTATTTCTTTATTGGTAGTTTTAGGTTTTTCTTCAATCATAGGTGCATAATCATGATATCTTTCTTGAATCATAAACTTCTCATCAATATTAACATGAGAAATTTCAATGATCTTCTTCAATCTTAAGTTAAAACATCTATAAGCTTTTCTTTTAGTAGAGTAACCAAGAAAAATACCTTCATCACTTCTTGTATCAAACTTTCCAATAGCTTCATCTCTCTTGATGTAGCACTTGATTCCAAAGATTCTTAAGTATTTTACTATAGGTACATTACCAAACCATAGATCATAAGGTGTCTAGTCTGCACCTGGCCTCAATTGAATTTTATTGATAGTATAGACTACTGTATTGACTGCATCTCTCCAATAGGTGTGTGCAATTTTTCCTTCAATCATTATAGTTCATGCTGTGTCAAGTATGATCCTATTCCTTATTTTTGCAATTCCATTCTATTGAGGGATTCTAGGAGCACTTAGCTTCCTTTTTATCCCATTCACTTCACACTAATCATAAAAATTGCTAGAGGTAATTTCTCCTCCTCTATCTGATCTCAAACACTTTATCTTTAATCTAGACTCATTTTCAACCTTAGCTTTGAATATTCTAAAATTATCAAATGCTTCTAATTTATCTTTCAAGAACACAACCCACATTATTCTAGTATAATCATCAACAAACAAAATAAAGTACCTTTCACCATAGTAAGATCTTGTTTGAGTTGATCCACAAAGGTCTATATGTATCAAATCCAATTTGTTCTCTGCCAAATTATGATTTCTTTTGAATGAGTTCCTCACATGCTTTCCCATCACACATTCCCTACATATTGTATCAACTGGTTTTGCAATGCTAGGAAGATCTCTTAATGTCTTTACATTACTTATCTTTGCTATGTTATCATAATTGATATGACATAGTCTTTTGTGCCATAACCAATTGTCATCTACTTTAGCAACAAAACAACTTGCTTCAGGATTAAGCTGAAAAATATTACCTTTAGTTTTTGAACCCTATGCAATCATTTCTCCTTCCTTGTTAGTAATGATGCACTTATTGTTTTTGAATTCCAACTGATATCCTTTGTCAAGCAACTGTGAAACACTTAATAGGTTATGCTGCAAACAATCAACATAAAGAACATCATCAGTGTTGTTCTTTCCATCGAAGGTGATAGCTCCTCTACCTATGATAGGTTTAGGAGTGTTGTCTCCAAATCTAACCATGCCACCTTTGTACTTATCCAGATGTATAAATCTATCTTTGTCTCCTATCATGTCATGTGAAAAACCATTGTCAATGATCCAGTCTGTCTGGATGTTAGCTTGTGAAACCAGGGCTAACTCTTGTGCTTCCTTTCCATATTCAAGGTCCATTTCATCAAACATTTTCTCCGTGTCTTCAAAAGCTATGAATCCAATTTCATATTCTTCTGATTCCTCATCTGATACTCCATCTCTAACATAGTAACATTCTTTTGTATACTTAGGTTTGTAGTTATTTTTGAACTTCTTGACTCTTGTAGGATACTTAGATGCAAAGTGACCAATCTTTTTACATGAAAGAATTTAAATGGTAACTGATCTTCATATTTTCCTTTTCCTTTATTTTCTCTCTTAGAAATCATAGCAATGAAATCATCTAGTGCTTTTTCTTCATCATCATCATCAAAATTACCAGAAGTATTCAAGGATTTATTACCATGGACTGAGGCTTTGAATGTTGTTTCACTTTTAGGCTTTGTCTTCAAACTTGATATCTCAAATGTTGTAATCTTGCTGATTAAAGTCTCTCTTTTGAAGTTTTGTGAAAAATGCATTGTCTCATCAAGGATGTTTATCTTGTTCTCATATTTTGGTGTCAAAGTAGTCATAAAATTATCCATAATGTCTTCTTTTGAAATTTCTCCACCATTGTTTCTGATTCTAGCAACTACTTCATTAATCCTTTGATTGTAGGCTCTAATGTTCTCTTCAGGTAGCATCTCCAATGTATTGTACTTTTTCTTCCATGTCTTTCTACATGCATTCTTGGCTTGGATGTCTCCTTCAAACATGTATTCTAGATACTTCCAAATCTTGTAGGCTTTATCTAGCTTCTTGATCTCTGAGAATTCACTCACTACTACATTTGGGGCTAAATTTCGACAGAAACTTTCGACGGATGATTTTTTTTATGAATTTGGTGTTTTTTTTTGTAATAGGTCCCGATGGTGTCGATATTCAAATGGGTTCTAAATAGACCATCGGAATTATGACACTTTCAGGGTATAGATGAAAAAAAAGTGAAATGGCCAAATCATTTTTATTTCCATTGCATATAGAAAAGGAGCAAGAGAAAATGAGGGAAAGATGAGAGCGAGAGAAGGTATGTGATTTCTTCATCTTTCGAGCCTTTGGAATCATATTCGACTACAAATTTAAAATGCATTGCATTTTATTTGATCATGAATGCTCTTTGAAATGACTGCATTCTACTCATGTCATGCCCTAACTAGTGCTTTATCTCTATTATTTGATGTTATTGGTGCTTGTGCTCATGGATATCGATTCACTATTTTGAAATGTTTGGATTCACGTTTGTTGATATTATTGGCATGTTTAATGATGCCATTGTATATTGCTGAGATGCTCACTGAAATGACTGTATTCTATTGGTGTCGTGCCCTAGCCCATGCTTTAAATCCATTATTTGATGTTATTGGTTATCAAATTAGTTTGAAATGTTGACTATGGTTATCAAATGGATAGTCTGTGAGCTTCTAGCTAGGTGCCATTTTTCTTGATAGCTTAGGGCATAAAATGTATTGTATCATTGATAGTTGAGACTTTGTTAAAAGGAAATAGGACAAAGAATGATTTTGATTTATTTTCTCTATTTTGATCCCTAAGTGGCTTAGAACCCTAGAGAAGTATATGAAGATTTACAGATGCAGTTACAGGATACATAGCAGTCGATAATTCACAAGAAATACATGCATACAATTTTAATAGCAACTAATACAAAGAAATAGGGTCCTCTAATGGCCCAATTATCTGGACCTTGATTGTCCCCTCAACCAGTGACCCTTCAAAACTAGGTTATCATGCAATCAGTGAGTGATCCTTCATTCTCTTGGTCTACCCTGCATCCAAACATATTGGAAATACACAATACAATGATAACAAGTCTTTCACAATCCCCCTTCCCTCAAGGAACATTGTCAACCATCCCTATATAGCTCTCTACTATCACTCCATCCTGTGATGACCATAGTGATGAGTATGAGTCTACCACTTCCTTGTTGATTGCATCTGATTCCAAACTTGCTAACCAACTTCATTTTTTATTGAAGCTATTCTATTAATTAATGGTCTTTCCTTAACCGAAATATGGAAAAACATTGTATTGTAGTCCTCATATTTCAATCAATTTTCTCTAGATTTTTGGCATCAATATATTTCTTCTTTGGCTAGAATTTCCTCATATTATTGTTACAAGTCCTTTTTAGCTAAGAAATCAATTTTATCCATACCTTCCTGAATCACCTTATTTTTTAAAACCTCTAGCTACCCATCCAATGTTTTTTTCCACAAATATATCCTTGAAATAAATTTGGTTCCAACACTTCTGCTTATTCTTGATATAGTATAATTTTTTAAACAATTGAAACCCCATATTTCCTTAAATAACAAGTACAATCTTCGAATAGGTTGACACCATTTTAATGAATCCATTGTATATTGCTGAGATGCTCACTGAAATGACCGCATTCTACTGGTGTCTTCCCCTAGCCTATACTTTAACTCTATTATTTGATGTTATTGGTTATCAATTTTTTTTGAAATGTAGACTATGGTTATCAAATGGACAACCCATGAGCTTCTAGCTAGGTGACATTTGTATTGATAGCTTAGGGCATCAAATGTATTGTATCATTGATAATTGAGACTTTTTAAAAAGGAAATAGGACAAAGAATGATTTTGATTTATTTTCTCTATTTTGATCCCTAAGTGGCTTAGAACCCTAGAGAAGTATATGAAGATTTATGGATGCAGTTGCAGGATACATAGCAATTGATAATTCACAAGAAATCCATGCATCCAATTTTAATAGAAATTAATACAAAGAAATAGGGTCCTCCAATGGCCCAATCATCTGGACGTTGACTTTCCCCTCAACCAGTGACCCTTCAAAATTGGGTTATCATGCAATCAGTGAGTGAGCCTTCATTCTCCTAGTCTTCCCTGCATCCAAACCTATTGGAAATACACAATAAAATGATAACAAGTCTTTCACAATCCCCCTTCCCTCAAGGAACACTATCAACCATCCCTATATATCTCTCTACTATCACTCCATCCTGTGATGACCATAGTGATGACTAAAATTCTACCAGTTCCTTTTTTATTGCATCTGATTCCACAACTTGCTGACCAACTTCATTCTTTATTGAAGCTATTCTATTAATTAATGGTCTGTCCTTGACCAAACTATGTAAAAATATTGTATTGCAGTCCTCATATTTCAACCAATTCTCTCTAGATTTTTGGCATCAATAGATTTCTTCTCTGGCTAGAATTTCCTCATATTTTTGTTACAAGTCCTTTTTAGTTAAGAAATCAATTTTATCCACTTATTCTTGATATACTATAATTTTTTGAACAATTGAAACCCATATTTCCTTAAGTAACAAGTACAATCTTCCAATAGTTTGCCACCATTTTCCAGAACCATTTATGGATTCTGAAATGTTGTTCCAAACTTCCTTCTTCTCTTATGTTTTAATCAGACCATAAACATTAAACAAAAACACTAAGATCTGTAAGTGATTGCAACCCCTAAACTTCCATATTTTGTCTCAAAATACTTTTTGATTAAATGTCTCTACTTAGGGGAATTGCAACCCCTAAAATTCCATGTTATGAGCTTCATTTCTTTCCAAGAGAGAAAAAGTCTCTCCTAGATCTTAACTTTATCTAGTCTTTTCTATTCTCAACATATTCAAATAAGCACTAAACAATCTTCCACCCTCTTGTCCTCTTTCCTCCCTTATCTATATTTTTGGACTTAGATTTATTTTTCCTGATTGTTCTATTTTCCAAAATTACTTCCCCATCTCTCAAGACAAATTCATCTTATGCCCCTCCCTGATTAAGACTCCCCTCATCCTCAACATGGTCTTCATCACCTATAGTCTCGATTTCATGGATAAGGGACATGTAAATGTCTTTAAATACTTCTTCTACCACAATGTCACCCTTAAAATTATGAAACTATGCAAACCACTTTTAGTAATAAAAAATGCAAATTTCATGTATATTGCTAGTCTCTCCCGTAGGAGTATAGTCAGAGGGTTCATTGACAAAATGATCCTTTAAATGGTTACTATGTGAATAGGGTAAAATGTGGATGGGGTCCTAGAACAATGGTTTGCACGTAAAAGAGACCCCAAAGCCAATATTTTACACATACATTTGAATTGTAAGGGATAGAATGCTTGAAATCAGATAAAATAAGATACATACCTCATGATGGAATAAATTTGGAAATACCTATTTTCTGGTGCCTGTGTATAGTTTAAGGTAATTCTACAACTTGTTTCAGATTGGAAATGCTGAGACGGAGAAAACCTAGAAATTTTTTGTCTTTCTGATAGCAAGTAATCTTTGACCCTCATAAAAGGTCAAAGGATACATTTTTATTTTGAAGGTCGACTTTGACCTTGTTCATAGATCTCAGAAGTTTAGCAAAAAGGGTATCCAAATCCAAGCTCAGATCCTTAGTTCCACACCTATACCTGCAAGAAAAATAGTTTTGTTTGTTGGGGTAGGGTTTTGCCTTAGTCAAACCCCGATTTAGAATCAACCTTAATAATGGAATTGAAATTGAGAATTCTAGCAAGTAGTAGAAGTAGATCTAACATTGAAGCTATGATATTCAATAGATATGCAAATTGTATTTAAAATGTAATAAAGTATGTTAATATGAAAGCTTGAACATAACATCAACAAATGTAAATCAAACCTCCATGATTGTATGCTTGGAATCCACCTTGAGGGAAGAATTAATGGATCTTGAAGATGAACAAAAGGATCTTGAAGGAAAATTACACCATCATGATGGCTAGATCTAGGGTTTGAATGATGAATCTTGAATGCTTGAACCAAATCCATTCAATGGCTTGAATGCTTGAATCCTTGATCTTCAATGGAGAACTTGGATGGAGAAGAGGACTTGAATGATTGAATGGATACTTTCTTGAATGGATGCTTTCTTTATCACCTTGAGAGCTTGAGAGAGGAGATTTCAAAACTTGCTGAAGAGATCTTGCTCTTGATAATGGATGAGTGGATGTAAAAATGAGAGAGAAAGGCTTCCTTTTATAGTGATCTAGGGCACAATCCTCTAGAGTGGCCACCTTGGGGAATTAAATTCCAATCAGGCCTCAAACCTTTAGGAATGGACCTAAATTAAATATAATTTAAGAGTTTACCATTTCAAAGACCAAAACAACCAACTCGGAAGTGGGAAAATAATTCTTTCTAAAACTTGACATCCAGAGATCACACGACCTTGAAACTTGATCCTAGGATCAAAGATGAGATCAAACCCAACCTAGGTTAGAGTCAAGGTTGAATTTGACCCCTTTAGGTCTTCATTGACCTTGAGATTATAGATCTCAGGGTCTCAGTCCAGAGATGCCAGAATCAGAAACAGGAGGTCCCGGGAGTGCCTTGAGACCTAGAAATGATGTCATAACAGGGTAGACTGCCAGGGATAGGTACAAAATCCTATTATGAACATGATGAAGGCTAAGAGGACCTATTTTTAAGTCCTACCTAGAAAATAGAGCCATAGAAGAGGGAAATTAAGGAGAATCCTCAAGATCCTAACCCTAATTTCACCTAGAATGAAGGAATCAAGTGCAGGAAAGAAGTGGAAAATGGGGAAAAAGCTAGATCAAAGTCAAGGACCCATTCAAGGTACTTGAAATGATCCCAAAACACCTACTTAGAGGGCTAAACACCCTTAACATGGAAGTGCTTCCATTTTAAGATGATACATTAAGCCCCCACTTTAGCAAGAGTATGGACTCGATGCAAACTCTTGGTAAAGGAGAAGAAAGAGGAGATCCAAGTGGATTCAAAACAAGATAAAATAAGACTTATCTAAGGAAAAAAGTCCCCAGGCTAAGGATTCTAACTCAATATAAATGTATGAGGGTGTGAAAAGAGAAAAGCAAAAGAACAGGGGTTAGTACTAAATAACCCAAATCAATTAGCATAAGAAACCTCACTAAGAAATATTTCTCATACTAATATCATATTTGGAAAGCTATCATAAAAGCATAAATGATTACATAAGAAAGACAAGAGAAACACTATAAAAAACATAGCTTCATGATCTAGTTCCATTATCATGAAAGCAAAAAGAGAGAAAGGAGAAAGTGATTACCTCGCCCAGTAAGATGCCCACCTTACCATGAATAAACCTAGAGGGAGAGCCCAATAGGTTCACCAATAAACTATGCTTGCAATTGTAATGTGTCTTCTGATGGCTTCTAGAATACCCATAGATCCACCTTCTTGTATCACTATGAATATGAAATGTGTGTCTCCTCAGGATTTAGCAACTTATGTGCGTTACCTTTGAAAGATTTAGCATATTTGAAATTGGAAATGTGTGTCCCTTCAAGATTTAGAAACTTATGTGTGTTACCTTCCAAGATTTAGCATATTGAAAATTGAAAAATGCATGTCTCTTCAGGATTTAGAAACTTATGTGTGTTACCTTCTGAGATTTAGCATATTGAAATTTGAAAAATGTGTGTCTCTTCAAGATTTATCAACTTATGTGCATTACCTTCTGAGATTTAGCATGCTGTAAAACAAAAGGTTAGAACATAAATGCATAATATAGAATGAGGGAGGCTGTATATATGCCCCCCTCCTTAATATGGAAAAAACATACTATTTTGACATGTTAAGGGAAGAAAGGAACAAGGATAAAGCCTTCTTCAACATCAAGACAATATCCACAAACAACACCTAGTCCAAGCCAAGAAGGTCACAACTCCTATGAGGCCATGGAAGGGATGAATGCAAAGAGATATCATGCAAGAAGTGAAAAAGTAACCCTTGTGAGGGATATCACAATGTTTAGTTTCCAAGGTGAGATATATATCAACCATGGAAACCCAATGTCAAACAATGAAATCGGTTGTGATCAAGGAAAAAGATCCTCAATGGAAACCAAAATTTTCATGTATAATTGGATATCACATAATAGATATATACTACTTAACCAAGGAAATAGGTGAATCCTGGAAAGACAAAAAAGAAGGAGATGACATCCTTGCCCCCCAAGTGTAGGAACAAAGATGAAAGGGGACCTATTATATTGCTTGTAACACTATACAAGACAACGAGCCCCCAAGGATTAGGCTAATATTGTTTACATAATGTGGAACTCCATAATAGGAACATAAATGTTATTTAGAGAAAATAGGATTGAAATACAACTCATTGTCACATGATATATAAATAACCTTACTATCAATGAGCTACCTAATCTTATAATGTAAAGCTTGAAATTCATTAGTAGAGTGATTATGAAATCTATGATATAAAAAAAAAGGAAGAGTTTTCAAGTGTGGACTACATTTATTTTTGTGTTTAGATCTAGTAATCATCTTAGCACGAAGGAGTTTAGGCAAAAGAACTTCTTGGTTAAATTCCTTCATAGGTTCATCATGTTTTAAAGTATTATTTGAAATGTTGTTAACATTGATTTGTTGTTAAGGATTAAATCCCAATCCATAAGAATGTTCATGCCCCCCAGTGTGTAAGGGCATTTGAATTCCCTATTTATGCTTACCACATCCTTGACCATTAAATCCTTGTTTAACTAGGAAATGATAACTAGGACCATAACATGAGGTCATATCAGAAGGAGTCAATGGAACTTTAGCAGTCACAATATCATCCTTAATAGACTTGACAGATTCATTATGGGTAGAAGCGGGGAAAAAGTTATTATGAAGGGCTTTAGAAGTAAAAACTCGCTGTTCAAATTCTCTTTGTTTCTTCATAAAATCAAGATAGGAAACCTTATACTCTCCAATAAAGGTAGGAGTAAAATCCAAGGTTCCCCAATCATCATCAAGAAGAGCATTAGAGGAAGAAGGATTACTATTAGGAATAGGAGTAGTGTGGGATTGAATATTCAGACAAGGATTAGGCACATCATCCACATGAAGTGAATACATCTTGTTGCTATGTATAAACTTGACTTTACGGTGAAGGGTGGAAGGAATGACATGAATCTTATGCAACCAAGGTCTACCCAAAAGAAGGTTATAATTGAGAGGTCTAGGCATAAAATGAATAGGTATATTCAAGATGAATGGTCCTACTTTGATAGGTAAGTTAATGATGCCTAAAGTGTTCTTAGCAATGTTATCAAAGCCATGTCTATGAACATTGTCAGGTTGAATAGTTGAAATATCAACATTAATCGCTTTGAGCATGTCCATGCTACAAACATTAAGCCCATATCCATTATCAATCAAGGTCCTACAAATGATACTTTTATTGATAGAAATAGAAACCATAAGAGCATCATATTAATTTTGAACTTCTAGAGAAGGTAAATCCTTTTGAGTAAATACAATGTCAGGAGGACCCGGGGTAGCATGCATGCATTGTAAGAAGTTATTGATATTCTCATGATTAGGAGGTGGAGTGGGAAGAGTTGCTAGAGCTTTTTTCAAGGCTTCATAGTAGGTAGGTGAAGTTTGAAGAATCTCCCATAAAGAAATCTTGGCATGATTATTTTGCAATTGGGTTATCAAATCATACTCCTTGCTAGGAAGATGAGGTGGAGGAGGAATAATACGTTGAGAAGGTGGAAAAGAAGTAGAAACCATCAGATTAGGTTGAGGGTTATTACTTGTACGATATGTTTGAGCTATTGAATCTTGATCATTGAAAGGATCCATAGGTTTACCTTTGACAGTCAACAAGGGTTTGGTATAAACCATATTAGTTGTCTCAACACTACAGATAGATTCACCAAAAGGAAGAAAAGAAGACATCCTAGGAGGAGATGAGGTAAGATCTTGACTCTCCATAAGATCATCACTAAGAGGGAGATCATTAAGGGAATTTATATCATTCTCTGCTAATGCCTCATAACTAGAAGGAATCCCAAATGGAGGTAAAGCATCTATAATATCATCTTATTTTTCTAAAATGTCTACATGTGTTTTAGAAAAAGAGTTATCATCATGTATTAATATGTCATCCATTAATAAATCACCCTCTTGTATCAAAGCTTCTTCACGAGGAGGGGATAAATCAATGTCTTTATCCAAGGGATCATCCACAATGGTGTCATGAGGAAGAGAGTAATCAACATCCAAATCCAAAGGTTCATCCCAAATAGGATGATTATCATCCCTATGAATAAGGCACATTGCAGGATCCCTAGAGGGGAAAGAAGGTAAATTATATTCAAAAGTAGGCTCATATAAAAGACATGTATTAGGAGAAGAATTAACATCAATCCTCAACTCATCTCCATAAAGAGAAATATGATGGAGAGATAGATTAAAGTCATCTTATTTCTCTAATATATCCTTACAAGGAAATTCAAAAGAGGACAAAGCAACATCACACACACTAGATAAAGTCTTTCTAGGTGTAACATCATGCAATGTTAAGGTAAGAGGAGAATGTTGTGTAATCCCAAAAGTCATAGAAGAATGTTTGGAAAATATTTGAAACAACTTGTGCAACATGATAATGTATAGAAAATAGATCTAGATATATCCCAATGCATTCAAATGAAACTTATAAGCATGAAAAGAAAATCAAATACAATAGGGCATCTAATTCCACAAAAGATAGGGGGTAAGCTTGTCGGGCTCACCAAAATGTATAATGAAGGTGAACACACAAGGTAATACAAAGGGAGATCTAAAACCAAAAAAAGAGAGTTGTCTATCGTGGGTTCACCAAAATGTAAAAGGATAAAATATGGATGGGGTCCTATAACAATGGTTTGCACATAAAAGAGACCCCAAAAACCAATATTTTACACATACATTTGAATTGTAAGGGATAGAATGCTTGAAATTAGATAAAATAAGATACATACCTCATGATGGAATTAATTTGGAAATACCTATTTTCTGGTGCCTGTGTACAATTTAAGGTAATTCTACAACTTGTTTCGGACTGGAAATGCCGAGACGGAGAAAACCCATAAATCTTTTATCTTTCCAATAGCAGGTATTCTTTGACCCTCATAAAAGGTCAAAGGCTACATTTTTATTTTGAAGGTCGACTTTGACCTTGTTCGCAGATCTTAGAAGTTCAGCAAAAAGGGTATCCAAATCCAAGCTCAGATTCGCAGTTTCGCACCTGTACCTACAAGAAAAATGGTTTTGTTTGTTGGGATAGGGGTTTGCCTTAGTCAAACCTCAGTTTGGAATCAACCTTAATAATGGAATTGAAATTGAGAATGCTAGCAAGTAGTAGAAGTAGATCTAACAATGAAGCTATGATATTCAATAGATATGCAAATTGTATTTGAAATGTAATCAAGTATGTTAATATGAAAGCTTGAACATAACATCAACAAATGTAAATCAAACCTCCATGATTGTATGCTTGGAATCCACTTTGAGGGAAGAATGAATGGATCTTGAAGATGAACAAAAGGATCTTGAAGGAAGATCACACCATCATGATGGCTAGATCTAGGGTTTGAATGATGAATCTTGAATGCTTGAATCAAATCCCTTCAATGGATTGAATGCTTGAATCCTTCATCTTCAATGGAGAACTTGGATGGAGAAGAGGACTTGAATGCTTGAATGGATACTTGCTTGAATAGATGATTGCTTGATCACCTTGAGATCTTGAGAAAGGAGATTTCAAAACTTGATGGAGAGATCTTTCTCTTGATAATGGATGAGTGGATGTGAAAATGAGAGAGAAAGGCTTCCTTTTATAGTGATCTAGGGAACAATCCTCTAGAGGGGCCACCTTGGAGAATTAAATTCCAATTAGGCCTCAACCCTTTAGTAATGGACCTAAATTAAATATAATTTAAGATTTTACCATTTCAGAAACCAAACAACTGACCCGAAACCGGGAAAACAATTCTTTCCTAAACCCGACATCCGGAGATCATGGGACCTTGAAACTTGAACCCAGGGTCAAAGATAAGCTTGAACCTAACCTAGGTTAGAGTCAAGGTTGAATTTGACCAGTTTAGGTCATCATTGACCCCTTTAGGTCTTCATTGACCTTGAGGTTATAGATCTCAAGGTCTCAGTCTAGAGATGCCAAAATCAGATACAGGAGGTCCCGGGAGTGCCCGAAGACCTAGAAATGATGTCAGAACAAGGTAGAGTGTGAAGGAGAGGTACAAAATCCTATGATGAACATGATGAAGGAAAAGAGGACCTATTTTTAATTCCTACCTAGAAAATAGAGCCATAGAAGAGGGAAATTAAGGAGAATTCTCAGGATCCTAACCCTAATTTCACCTAGGATGAAGGAATCAAGTGTAGAAAAGAAGTGGAAAATGAGGAAAAAGCCAGATCAAAGCTGGGGACCCATTTTAAGATGATACAATATGAATATGAATGGTTTGATATAGCATATTTCTCATTTTACTTGAAGTTTGGAATAGCTTGTGCAAGGGTGAAAGTACTTTTGATCATTTTGGTCGTGACTGTTCCTATACATAGTCAGGAAATGTAACTATTTAATGATTATATGTAATGTTGAATGGATTAAATGCTTTATTCTTGGTAGAAGTGAATGGAAGTAATAGTATTGGTGTTAGGTTTAATTTAGTATTGAATTCAGTGGTTTCCAAGATGTGTTGGGGAGTTTGCTCCTTGTTTAATGTTAACCATTCCTACATAATCCACTCATACAATAGTGAAATGCTATGTGATTGACAATTTCTATTTTTTCCATTTGATAACCACCATTAACATTTCAAAATAGTGAATTGTGCTTGAGCACAAGAACCAATAACATCAAATAATGGAGATAAAGCATGGGCTAGGGAACGACACCAGTAGATTAAAACTAAACCAATGACATGTTTACAACAAAGAAATAGACTGATAATAATATGGTGAAAATTCTATTTTGTTTAATATACGCCAAAGGACCAGTCCCAACAATTCTTAAACATACTTTATCTGATATGATGAATTGTTAATAAATGTCTAATTCTGTAGATTGCTAGCATGAAGGAAGATTTGACCTAGCCAAATCTTCCTTGTACCACACAAAAATGTGTGTGATAACTATGTCTACTCCAACCTTAATTGTTTAAGAATTCATCATATCAAATAAAGTATGTTTAAGAATTGTTGGGAGTTCTATTACACCTTTGTTGTAAACATGCCATTGGTTTAGTTTTGTAATTTTTTTTTTTGTGTTAAATGCATTTAAATGGAACATTAAGTATAGTAATAATATGCTTAATCAATTAGTAATTGGTAGATTAAATGCAGATAACACCTCTATTAGTTTAGCATGATATTATAAGATACTAAAGAAGACATGCTATTTGTCAAACAAATCTTCATTGTAAGACATACTTTATCTGATATTATGAATTCTTAAACAATTAAGGTTGGAGGAGACATAGTTATCACATATTTTTTGGTGTGGTACAAGGAAGATTTGGCTGATTACGAGTGAGGCCTTCTTTAGAATCTCATGAGTTTTGTACTACACATGCAACGTATTGTGAGTTTGAAGAGAGTTAAAGGTTTCTAATTGAAATCAGTGATCTTAAAGGTGTGAAAGTCTTGTTTTGGTTTTTCCTTTCCACTATGCAGTAAGGAATAGTTTTCAAAAATTCATATTCACTTATTGAATGCTTTGGAGACTAGTGGTTTGACTATCCATGCATTACCAGTGACTGAGATTCATTAAAGGATACAAAACCCTTCATTTTGGGTTATTGTGTGTGGATTCAAATGTAGGTTTGATTTGGTTAATATTTAGAAGAGATCAATAAAGTATTTAAAGACAATCTTACATGTTTGGAGAGGTTTGAGAGGCACTTCTCATGACTGTACCCTCACAAACAATGGCATAGACTAGTTTTACTAAGTTTCTTTTCTCTATTTTGAGGTTCTCATTGCCAAAGTGGCCAAAGACTATGTTAGGCTGATAAAATATGGGGATTCTCTTTACCACTACAAATCTTTGAAGGTTGCTACACTTGGACAGATGTGTACCATTGTTAAGAGAATTGGACCAAGTTTGGCTTACCTCAAATAGCTGAGGTAGTATGTGGAAAGGTTGTCGTCTATTGACCCAAATATGAGGACTATTTTGATATGTGGGTACCCTAATGTTGGCAATAGTTATTTTATTAATTATGATGAGTTGTATCATTCCTATCATGTCCCATGCTTGCACCATGTGTACCCTCAAATATATGATGTAAATCATTGTTCTCTTCTTGACCAAAGGCTACCATATCTTGAGGTAGTGGAGTTATGTCACTCTTATGAACTTAGAATTATGGTCATACCCTGGTGACAAATTTTAAATGGATACAAGCACCTTTTTTGTGCAATGGTCAGGTTGAACCTTTATATCTTGAATACCAATGCTAGATGCCTCTTCTTTACTGATTAATCCATGTGATAAATCTACAAACTTGTGAGAATGAGGAAAGGAGCCTCTACTGTCCAAATTCAAAAGTTGGGACTTTTCTTTCCTTCCATCTTTAGATTCACCACACACCACTAAATTTTGATTTTCCATGGACAAAGAACTGCTGGTCAAACTTAGAAAATCATAATCATGTTTAAGTTTTTAACAATAATGTCTCCATGGACTGTGGTACCTTGCATATTGCATGAAGTTACAAAATTCTCCTTGACATCTTCCACCATGAATGATAGGACAACATTGTAACCAACCAAAGAGACACCAATTGGATTTATACCTTGTAATATCCTAAGACTGATCTAAATGTATTTTCTAAACACTTTGACTAAAGTTGTTTTCCGAAGTCAATTTGTAATGTCTTGTATTTGTTATATGAATGGTTTACTTTAAACAAGAGAGCATTGTATTCAAGTCATTTATAAAGGTTTACTCAAATAACCATGATAACAATTTCATATCACAAACTTCCAATTAAAAAATGTATCAGACTTAACTTCAGCCAATACAAAATGAGAAGGAAATGTAATAACCCGACTTGGTTCAATCTTTGTATGTTGAAATACCAGGATTATTTTGATCCATGGGTACGCTAATGTTGGCAAGAGTTCTTTTATTAATAAGATTACTAGGGTAGATGTGGATGTGCAACCTTATGCTTTTACTACTAAGTCTCTATTTGTTGAGCATACTGATTATAAGTACTTGAGGTATCAGGTTATTGATACCCCTGGTATTTTGGACCACCCCTTGGAGGACAGGAACACCATCGAGATGCTTAGTATTATTTCCTTGGCTCATTTGAAGGTGATTGTTTTATTTTTCCTTGATGTTTCAGGGTCTTGTGCTTATATTATTGTGCACTACTCTACAAGCTTGAAGAAGTGGTGTATTTGGAAAATGAAGAGTGGAAAGAAGATGATATTCTTGAGATCATGGATGTACACAATGTTGCAGAATTTATTGATCCATATATCTTGTAGAGGCTTGAAGAACTAGAGAGGGAAGAAGGGCTTAGGATGGCAACTGAGGATTGACTAGTTAATATTGTTAGAGTAAAGTATTAATTATATTAATTAACTTTACTCCCTTCTTAAGATGTCAACTCATTTTTCTTTAGTTAAATGCACATGCAATAGTTGTTTTAAATATAAACATGCATGCATTAGTCATGTAATAGTTAAACTAATTATTACATGCACTAGGGTTTGCCTTTCAAGGCTTTCGATCTCCTTTATAAGGATGATCCATTGTACATTTAATTTATTCATTATTTGAGGATATTTTCTTCTTCATATTTTTGAGTCAAACCCTTGCCCTCTTCTTGTCTCTACTTCCTTGTAACAGGTTTTTGTATGCAGGTGATCTTCGGGTTTTGTGGATTTGTATTGCTCAAATCCTACAAATATAATATCTTAGTAGTAAAGAATTGGACATCCTTTTACAATGATTCTATGGTTAAACAACATCAGGTGTCATACTTAAGATAGTGTATTTAGCTCATTTAATTTATCAATCTGGGAGTGTAGACTTGAAATGGTGACTACAAAGTATATGCTCTAATATGCCTTTGAAGTCATTATAACTAAAGTAAAGACAATGTTGTTGGAAATCTACACTAGAAATGGAAATAACAACTTAAATTTAGAACTTAAGATAATGTTGCAAATGCTAAACATAGCTGCGTGTCTATGCTGTAGGAAAACAACCAATGGTTCTACTACCAGTGGCTGCAGGAGCAACAAAATATAACTACTTCAAGGAAATTAAAGTCTAATTCCTAATTACGCATAAACTAAGTTCACCTTCCACGTCAGCCCTCATGAAAGAGTGATTGAATTGAAAACTCAAATACTGAAGTCTGAAAATATCATTTATTCATTCATGGAAACATCAAGTAATAGGATGAAATAACAAGATTGTATTCTCTAGTTGTTGGTTTACAAAAATGATTCCTTGAACATCTAGCTAACCAAGAATCACAAGCTCTAGCTTATTTAAGCAACTAGAAAACAAAACTCCTAAGAACTAGGATCCTCCAATTCATGGATACAACAAATTTTAGTTACAAGACATTAAACGCAGGAGTAAACAACATTCAAATCATAGGAATATAGGAACACATGAGCATTGGATTTCCTCCAAAACACTCAGTAATTGAATTAACTTGGTTTGCAACAATAACTGCTACTGATTGGAAGTAGTCAAACCATAATGAACCTTGAAAGTAGTTATTTGTCTTGATAAAGCTACTTCGATGCTGAGTTTTCATTTCCTGTTGACTTATCTTTCCCTGCTAAAGATTAGCGCACCAAAACCTACAACACAAATCCAAGATGAAGATTCATAATTAATTTTCCCACTTTAGTGTATCCTCATCACATGGCTACAAGCACTACCCCATTAATGCAGAGAGGAAAGAAATACTAGATTTTATCATAATATCCACATAATCTATATATATATATATATATATATATATATATATATATATATATATATATATATATATATATATATATATATATATATATATATTCAGCATATTTCTATAGTCTTAAAAGTACCAAATACACACACAGTCATAGCATAGGAACATAGAAAGTATGAATATTGTTTATGAAAACCCATGAAATACTTCAAGTCTAAACAAAAAAATCATAAACAAAATAACCATATAATGGGCTCATCATTACCCCCCAGCTTAACCTTTTGCTGGTCTCATAGAAAACATAAAGTTCTTGAGTCTGTCTATCATCCTATAGTTGGCAGTTGATTTCTACCTGCTGGCTCCTTTTGCAAAACTCCAGAAGAACCCCTTGGTTTCCCTATGCTTCTCCCACCTATCCACCTCCCCCTGCATATCATAAATGTCTATGCTTTTTGAATTTTCTAATAGGGGGAAGTGATTAAAGGTGGTTGGAATGTTAGAGGAATCCACAAGCTCTGTCTTACTCTCGCCAAAGAGATGTACCAAGGTGCATGCCTATTTTCCATGTCAAAAGTAAGGGGTGAATGTGGCTCCTTATCTCTTAGTTCTTTGGTTAAATTTATCCAATGCCACTAAATGGCGTTCATTACTTTAGACAACTCAGAATTAGCTAGCTTCTCATACTCATCAAATGTTGCATTTAAAAGTGGGTAAATGAGCTTATTGCCTGAATTTGAAGGTGCAATTTGTAACTAGTAATAATAATAGGTTTTAGGGTCCTTAATTTTTGGCCTCATGTAGAGGGGAATTTTCTCCTCCAACTCTCTATATATCTTGGCTTGGGCTTCCTGACTGATTTCATTATGAACCCAGGATACAAGAGCTCTCAACTATATATCCCCAACATACAGTAAGGGATTCGAGGTTCTATCATTTGGGACTGCTGAATTACAGAGAAAGAACTCACATAATAAATTCTTAATGGCTGCATGATAATTGCTAAAGGCCTGGGAAAAATGAAGAGGTTCTTGAAACAATGGGGATCTATCTTGTATAATGCAAGTCATTTGGTAATTCAACAAATTTTCTTTTAGGAATTGGGAATATACAGGTGATAGAGACCTACAGTTCATTAACTCAGGAATAAGGGATGTTACTCTGTTGAGTTTTTCATGTAATTGTTCTACCTTTTCTTCCTATTCACGAGTCTCCTGATAATGCTGATCTATAACCCTATTCAATTCTTTCCTTTGTTGTTTCCATTGTTCCCTTTCTAAAACCAATTGCTTGGATAATTGAAAAATGACTGATAATAAAGATGCAGAACAAAACTTATATGACATAGAATTGATACTAGAATTTTTTGCTGAATGAAGAATAAGGGACTTACCATTTTTGAAACTTATCCCTTCCATCTGATTTATCCATACCACCATAGATCTCTCAGTGTTACAACATTGTTGTGTAGTAGAGGCCAATGCATCCAAACCCTCACTTAAAACCTGCTCCACTACTTTATTAACAAGAACCATATCAACATCAGGGTTTTCTTCATACAGATTCTTCTCTTCCACTACAGGTGGTGGTTCTAGTTCATTCGCTCCCACTAAAAAGTGTCCCTCGGACATATCATCTTCTAAGTCATTGTAACTATCAATTTTCTAAGAACCCTTAGAGGATGAACCTCTTCTTTGGAATATATAAGCCTACTCGCCAAAGCTAGAGTCATCACCGATTATTATATATTCCTCATTCATTTTCTTTTTAGGAACTTGTTCTTTTTCAATTTTAGGGGGCTTCTCAAGTGATTCCTGTTGAATATTCCTAGGTTCTTCTTCCTTTTGTTCAAAGGCTTCAGGTTAAATAGCTGACCCTTCTAGTGGTATGTCCGCAATCATATTTTTCTTTCTCCTGTTACTCCTTCTCAATGGAGTTTCTTCCTTTTTCTCAGGGGTTTTCCGCTTCCTAGAAGTGCTTGTGGCTATAGGAGACTATTCCTTTATTTTCTGATAAGAACCAGGAATAGATTTTCTTTGCTTATCTACATTTCTCTGGGAAACCCTTTTTGAAATAGGAGTAGAATTCTCAGTAGAGGTGTTCCCTTCTTCCATATTCAGGACTAAACCATAAGTAGAGAGCTCAAGGGAATCATTAGGATTCCTAACCCTAGACTTATTCTTAGAGGAAGGTCCTGGTCCAAGTTCTTCAATAATTTTCTTAACCCCTTTGTTAGTTTGAATTCACTTCCCAAATCTTCACTCAATAGGCTCTGGGGTTGGTTCTTTAAATCCTTGTGATATAAATTCTTCCCAATATAATTCTGACTGTTCTCTCAGGGCCTTTTCAACAATTATCTTAACTTACAATGATGTGAAATAGAGTTAAGTTTACCTTGCTGTACCAAAGTAGCCTGCTTCTTAAAAATGTTAAACATAAAGCTGGGAACATTTATGGGTCTATTCTCATGCTGAAGATAACTTAAAAATGTGAAATGAACAAAATGCAAGTATGACTACCATCCCTCACAAGTGAAATACTTGATAATATAGACCGTGCACTACCTAAATAGTTCTGGTAAAGATATTCTATACATACCTTTCTTCCTATCAACTTCTAGAGATGGGTCTGAGTGCAGGGTAAACTGTGCCCTAGACATTGTCAGATCAAGGCTTTCTAAGAATTCTTTCCCTTCCTATGGAAAACCCATGGCATTAGCCACTACTTCCTATGAAAATAGTACCGTTAAACCCTGGACTGTGGCCACTCCTCTCAATGTGCTCATAAACTGTGATGCAACCTCACCATCCCAATTGGTGAGCCTCAGAATGTAATCAAGCCATCCTCTTGCTTGGAAGTATGACATGCAAGCTTGATCATCTAACAAAATACCATGCACTATGGGTTCACACTGGCCAAGGTCACCGCCCATCTTCAGATTTTCAAATTACCAAGAACAAGGTTGCAAAAATTTTGAAACACACTAAAACAAGGCTCTAACAAGGAGTTTTGAAATAGCAAGTTACAAGAAAATTTTGGAAATGAGCTCCCAAGAAAATATGAGTGCAAATCAAGATATCTCACACATTAACTGCTCATAATTACATAGCTATAGACTTTGTACAAGTACGTACTTGCCACCTTAGCATGATATGTGTGAAATAAAATCATAGCACATAACTCCTTAAGATTGTCAAATCATGGAAATAAGTGTGTAAAGTACAGATAAGATAAAAGAATAAACATAAAGATTTTATGAATACGTAAGACAAGAAAAATGATATATCTATCTTCCCCCTAGCTTAATTTGGCAATTGGTCCCACAATTGTGCATGTGACGAGGCATAGCTAAAAGTTTGAAAAAAGAAAAAGGAATAAATACCTTGGATAGTGTACGAACCTAAAATTTTGCTGAGGGCATTAGCTGTCATTATCCATTGGTGAAGAATTATGAAATGGATGGGTGAAAGACAAGAAATGAAGTGGAATTTATTGTGGAGAAATCACTTTCATGAAGAAAGCATTTATTATGGGTTGAAGAGAACTTTTATAGAGAACTTAAATGAGCATGAGGTTCATTTCTAGAGGCTGTAGGAGAGATATCACCAATGACAGAAGAGAACTGCTATAGGAACTCTGCTTTACTCTATGGTTTTTGGTACAACTTCAACCTTTGACCATTGACTAGTAACTTGAATCGAACAGGATCAATAGTAGATATATGGATCGTGCCATTAGGAAACACAAAAATCTCATACAGTCCTAACCACCAAGTTTAAAACTTCCCTAGATTGTGTTGATACCTTGAATCATAAAGAAGTGCCCAATCTCCTACTACAAACATTTTATCCTTGATAAACTTATCATGTGATTGCTTGTGTTGATGCTGGATTAGTTCAGTATTATTCAATGCAAATTTACACCACTCATCAAGGCTATTTAAACTCTAAATTATTTCTTGTTGTGCAGAAGTAAGATCCATACCAAGCTCTAGAGTAGTCCTTAATGTCTTATGTTCAAACTCTATAGGCATAACAACTGAAAAACCATAGACTAGCTCGAAAGGAGTGAAGCCTATTGTAGATTTCTAGGTGGTCCGATATGCCCATAGAGCTTCAAGAAGGTGCATGGCCCAATCCTTTTTATGGAGTACTACTGTCTTGGTAAGAATGGATTCCAGCTCCCTGTTAGTAACCTCTACTTGGCCATTGGCATGGAGATGGTAAGGAGATGATTTTCCATGCCAAATGTTATATTCTTCCATCAGAGAAGCTATCAGGTTAGAGGTAAATTGAGCTCCCTAATCAAATTGTAACTCCCTAGGGACATGAAACCTTGTAAAAATGAATTCATATAAGAACTTGGTAACATTGTTATCCTTGGGGTGTTTCATGGGTTTGGCCTCTGACCACTTTGTGACATAATCAGTACAAACTAGAATATAGGATTTACCTTGTGAACAGAGCTCAATAGGACCCACAAAGTCAATCCCCCATTTATCAAGGGGGGAAACAACTATCTAAGGCTATAGGGGAATCTCATTTGATTTAGTGGGTCTCCCATGTGTTGGCACTTATCACACTTCTTTGTGTACCGAGCTGCATCCTTGTGTAAGCTTGGCCAATAGTACTCGGTAGTCAATATTTTAAAGGTTGTTGACTTGGTGGAAAAATGACCTCCATAGGGCTCATCATGGAAGGCTCATAAGACATCATATGTCTCATCTTCCTTTAGACATCTATGTATGACTTGATCAGGACTAGTATAAAATATAAATCCTAAAATTCAAGAATAGTTAAAGCTTTTTTCAGCCAAAAGCTTCATTTCTTTAGCAGAGAAGTGTACTGGTGTCTTTCTTGTGGTCAAGTAATTAGCAATGTCTCCATAGCAGGGATTTTGTGCTGATAGAAAAAATAGATGTTCATCTAGAAAACTATCATCAATAGCTACAGGATCGTCAAGGAAATGCAACCAAGAGAGAAAATCAACTACCTCATTGGCCTTGCCAGGCTTGTCTACAATTGTGATATCAAATTTCTACATAAGTAGGAACTAGCAAGTCAACTGTCCAAATATTGTAGGCTTATTCATTAGGTACTTGATAGCAGAGTGGTTAGTATGCACAAAGATTTCATATCCAGTAATATAATGCCTAAATTTATTCAATTCATAGATGACTGCAAGTAGTTCATTTTCAGTGACCATGTAGTTAAACTTTGCTCCTTGCAGATATTTGCTGATGAAATAGATAGCATGTTCAACTGAGTCTACCTTTTGACTAAGTACAAAACCAATAGCATAATTTGAGGTGTCATTATGAATGTGAAAAGGAAATCCTCAATTGGGTCCCCTCAAAACTAGTGCTATTGTGAGAAGCTCCTTAAGCTATAAGAAAGATGTATTACATGCAGAGTCCTAGGCAAATTCAGAATCATTTTTTAATAAGTTATAAAGGGGTGTTGCAAGTTGACTGAAATCCTTTATAAATCTTCTATAATACCTGGCATGTCTAAGGAAACTTTGTACATCTTTATTCTTTTCAGGTGTGGGTAAGGTACTTGATACCTCAATCTTTGCTGCATCTACCTGGATGCCTTATGAAGAGATGAAATGACCCAAGACAACTCCTTCTTCCATTAACATGAAACACTTCTCACTATTTAGGGATAGGTTATAGTATTGACATCTCTTGAGTACCTTTTCTAGGTTTTCTTTGGTGTCATCAAAAGTATTCCCATAAACATTAAAGTCATCCATATAAATGTCCATAAAGTTAGAAGATATATCAGAAAATATACTTATGAAAGCTCATTTGAAAGTTGTTGGAGCATTGCACAACCCAAAAGGCAAGACGGAGTAGTAAAATGTTCCCCATGGACATGTGAAGTTTTTTTTCTCTTGGTCTTGAGGAGCTATTTGTATCTGATTCTAACCACTAAAACTATCTAGGAAAGAAAAATATTTGTTGCCAGCTAGATTATCAAGGACTTGATATATGAATGGTAATGGAAAATGGTCCTTCTTGGTGGCTGAATTGAGCTCCCTGTAATCCACACAAACTCTCCATTTCCCTCCCTTCTTAGGTACTATTACCAAGGGTGAGATCCAATGGCTATCAGAAATGGGGTATATAAAACCAACATTTAACAGCTTCTGCAGTTCATTCTTCACTATATTCCCCAAGATAGGATTGACTCACCTTTGAGGCTGACAGATAGGTTTATGTTCAGGACTGATGTAGATCTTGCGAGTGCAAAGTTTAGGATCTAGTCCCTTCATATATGTGTAGTCACAAGAAAATGCTTGCTGGTTCTCCTATGATAATTGCTAGACAATTTTATGATGGGGAAGTGATAAAGAACTGTTGACATTTAGCTCTCTCTCTGGACCAACTTCCATCTTGATGACCTTATCTACCATGAAAAACTAAGCAACAGGAGAAGAATCCACCTCATGTGGAAATAATGAGTGGAAGATTTGGGAGGCTTCTGAATGTTGAGGTGTATTCAAAGTTGGTAATATAGGTTAAAGGATATAGTCCGCTTGGGAACACAATTGAGACTCTACACCAAACTCATTCATGAGAATGGATGAAATTATCTCATCTTCTTCTTGAGAAGCTAGAAATGGATCTTGACCTATCATCATTAGCTAACAAATAGAATTAACCTCTAGATCAGCATCACCCAAATCTGGCCAAACTATTTGATCATCTAGCAACGACTGAGCAGGGGAGTATAAAGTCAGGGTCTTAGTATGGATACCATTGGATATTGTCATTTTTCTAGATTGACAAGCTATATAGGCATATGTAGTAGCCAACTATGGTCATCCTAGGATTAGATGATACCCACCCATGTTATCTTTTGGGGAGAGGATAACAAAGTCTTTCGGATACTTTCAAGAGTTTAATGTGACAATGACATCCTCCACCATCCCATCTGGCTTGATAGTAGAACTATTAGCAAGAAGAAGTATGGTTGGTGTTTCTCTAAGGCCAATGATATGTAGTTGAGACAATACCTCCTTTTTCATGACATTTATTGATGCTCCTAGGTCAACTAAAGCATTTTGGGCTTGCATTCCTTGAATGGTGACTGTAACCACAGGACTCCCAGGGTCAGAATATTTGGGTACAGTTATCTTTTCCAATATTAGATTAGATAGTTGTCCTAGAACATGAATAGTTTTAGGATACTTTTTCTTCCTCGGCTGATTTATACATGCCTCCTTAATAGCTTTAGTATAGGCAGGGACTTCCTTAATGGTATCTAGCAATGGTATTTTTACTGTCATATGTTTGAACTGATTAAGAAAATTAGTTAATGCTTGCTTTTCTATGGGTTGACCCTATTCTACCAACCTATGAGGAAAAGGGGGCTCTTTCACTATAGGAGAAGTCTTCTAGACTGGCACATCCACTTGCTCTACTAAGGAATCTTCAACTTCGATTATTATAGGCTTTTGTAGTGAAGGAAGAGTGGTGCCTGACCTTAGATAAATGTCATTCAAGGAAATAGCATATATTTTTTGTTGTGTTGGTGGTTTGGCATTGTTGGGATTAGGATTTGGCTAGACTGGCAACTGAGTCTTCTTAAGGGGAGTGTTAGAGTCTATAGGAGGAGGCATTAGAGCCTGCTGTTGAGGTGGTGGCATTAAAGCTTGCTGACTAGATTGGTTATTCCAATTGTGAGGCTACTACCACCCTTTCCACTCTTGCTGAGGTTGTTTACAACCTTGTTGAAGCTATTGCCAACCTTGCTGAGGTTGTTTCCAACTTGGTTGAGGTTGTTGCCAATTATTATACCCATTAAAACCACTATGCTGATGATTTTTCCATTGACTACTAGTATTAAAATTTTGGAGAGGATCTTGTGGCATACCTGGTCATTGATCCCATGGCCTTCATTGGGAGACATATAGCACCTCTCCATCTTCATCAATGTCTTTAAACTCAGTAGGCATCGACTGTGACTCCAGGCTTGCATCGATAGTTCCTTTTCTTCTCTCTACAATGTGAACAATACTCAGCAACATGGCATCATCTTCATCATTCTTTCTTCTTGCTTGCATGTTGTCTAGCTATGTAGCAACATCATTAATGATGTCTTGCTTGAAGTCTGACAATAGGTTTGACAACTCTACCTTGGATACCCCTGAACTAGTTGACTTGGGAGGTAGGTCTCTTAGTCCTCTACGTTTCTTTACAGTAGCTCTGGAATAGTTCAGGTAGATATCCTTAATGTCATTCCAACTCTTCTGACTAATATCACCACCCACCATAAGATCTAGAGATTCAATGCTACCATCAATGACACCTCTTAGAAAGAGATGTTTCCTAGACTCCTCATTCAACTAGTGTTGAGTATTGCACTGGAGGTTGAACATGAACCTTGAGACATAATCCTTCAAGGTTTCTTCTTCTTTTTGGGACATTTTAAAAATATTGTCTCCTCTCAAGTCCCCTCCATGATAATACTCCTTATATTTGGAAAGGAACAAATTACTCATTGCAAGCCAATCTACTACAGTGTTGACACCCAACACCATAAACCATCTTAGAGAAGCTTCCTTTAGGGTGGAAGGAAACAACTTTAGGTTGTGGGCATCAGTTGCATAGTCATAGCTCCTACAAAGGATGTCAAAATCAAAGAGGAATGTCTTAGGGTCCTCTATGATGAGGCCGTAGAATCTAGGTAATGCTATTGTAGGTATGTTGTTCAAATTTTGGTTACCTTGCTGAGTCAGAATAGGAAAAGGAAAGGTAGGCTGGGCCATCCTTGGAGGCCTTGGCTATTGTGGCTGGTAAACAATAAGGGCAAGAGGATTATCCTAATACTCTGGGTCAGTGAAGAGGTCATTCAGATGGTATGATTCTTTAGAGGATGAAGGTGAAGGAAATTGTTCATATGAATCAGCAAATACATTCTCAAATGGTTCTTCTTCTTGTATGTTCTCGATTTGGGGTTCCACAGGCTTTGGGTTAAAAAACTCAAATGGTTCATTCAGAAAATTGCGAGGAAGGAATCTCCCAAGATGGTCTCTTCTTCCTCTATGCATGCATACTAATGCAAGATTTAAACTAACATAATGACTTTAGGGTTGAACTACATTGACACCATCCCCAACAATGGCGTAAAAAATAACTGGTCAATATAATACCTTAGTTGTAAAGGTTTGGACATCCTTTTACATTGATTCTATGGTTAAACATCATCAGGTGTCATACTTAAGATAGCATATTGTACTCATTTAATTTATCAATCTAGGAGCATAGACTTGAAATGATGACTACAAAGTATATGCTCTAATCTTCCTTTGAAGTCATTATAATTAAAGTAAAGACAATGTTGTAGGAGATCTACACTAGAAATGGAAATAACAACTTAACTTTAGAACTTAAGATAATGCTGCAAATGGTAAACCTAGTTGCGCATCTATGTTGCAGGAAAACAATCAATGGTTTTGCTGCTAGTGGCTGGAAGAGAAACAAAATATAACTACTTCAAGGAAATTAAATTCTAATTCCTACTTAAGCATTAACTAATCTCACCTTTCACATGGACCTCCACGGAAGAGTGACTGAATTGAAAACTCAAAGACCGAAGTCTGAAAATATTATTTATTCAATCATGGAAACATCAAGTAACAGGATGAAATAACAAGATTGTCTTAAAATGGAAGAACTTCCATCTTGATAGGTTTAGCAGCCTCTTTTAGTACATTTATCATCATAGACTTGCACTTAGGATGCATTTTGCACTTATCTTCTTCATTCTAGGTGAAATTAGGGTTAGGATCCTGAGGATTCTCCTTAATTTCCCTTTTCCCATGGCTCTATTTTCTAGGTAGGACTTAGAAATAGGTCCTCCTGGCCTTCATCATAATCATCATAGGATTTTATGCCTATCCTTGGCATTCTATCTTATTCTGATATCATTTCTAGGTCTCCAGGCATCCCCGGGACCTCCTGTCATGATTCTGGCTAGATCTGGGCCCACAGGGTCAAAATTGAGATTGTTCCTGACTAGATCAAGTTTGAGCTCAATCCTGAATAGGTTAGGTTGGAGCTTGATCCTAACTAGGTCAGTTCCAACCTCAATTCTGACCCCCTCTGGAATTTGTGCCCCTCTTTCAAAATTTGGTTCCGACGGGCCTCAAAATCAATGTCGAGCCCTCAGATCTAAGTGCGAAAAGGTTTCAATTCAAAACTCATTTAATTGTTTTCCCTCAGTTGGTTATTGTGATTGGACCTTAATTCAAGGTGAAATTTGAATTATGGGTCCTCACATTTCTCTAGGAGCCTCACCTTGAAACCTTTATATAAAGACTGTCATTTTCATTCATTTTCACCAAGTACAACTAGGCATTCTCATGATCAAGTGCTCTCAAGGAGTCAATTTCATGAGCAAGAAGATTTCAAGCAAGCAAGGAATGGTGAAGATGCAAGATAGCAAGAGGATGATATAGAAGATCAAGCCATTGTTGACATCAAGCATCTTTGTGAACACATATTCAGAGAAAGAGAGATCCTTTCTTCCTTGATCCACCATTATCAAGTTTCAAGCATTCAAGGATACAATCATGGAGTAGCAATTATGGATTGTGAGTTTGGTAGAAGTACTTTAGCCTTGGGGGCTTGATATGCTTTTCTATCTTATTCAAATCTATGCATTGTTGTTTCATACATATTCATGCTAGGGTTTTGATCTAGAGGATTAGATCTTTGCATCACACTTTCAATACATACACACACACATTCTATTTCAATCGGCTATTCATGGAGGTGGAGACCACCAAAATGGGGGTTTGACTAGGGAAAAACCCTATATAGCCATGCCAAAACTCTACTTTTTTAGATATGTACAGTCATTGTTTCGAGAATCAGAGGATAGATTTGAGTACCATTTTTGTCGAACTTCTAGTATCTGTGAACAAAATCAGAACCGGGCTTCAAAATAAAAATGTAGCCTTTGACCTTTTATGAGGGTCAAAGTTGACCTACTACCGGAAAGATGAAACTTTTTTGGGTTTTCTCCGTCTTGGCTTTCTGATCACAGATCTAGTTGCATAATCTTTCGAAACCTCACATAGACTCTAGAAAATAGGTATTTCTAAATCAATTTCATGATGAGGTATGTATCTTGACCTAATTAATTCTCAAGTATTTCTAGATTTACTTATGTAATTACAAATGAAAAGGTGTTGAATGTTAGGTACATTACCAAGCTTCCATCTTTTACCTATTCATTTTGGTGAACCCATTTACGACAACTCTTTCTTTTATGGTGTTAGATTTAAATCCCGCATAAGATTATATTTCTTTGTTGCATTTATATTTCAAAAATACAAAAAAAAATGCAAAATTCCTTTAAAAATACAAAAATATTTACATTGTCATGATTTTAGTGCTTTCTTTGTATTCAACATGTATGATTCTTGCTTTGAGTACTTTGATGATGCCTTTATTGTACAAGAGGATAGATTCCCTAATGAGGTACATGGTAGTGAGGATGAAAATGGTTCGAATATGATGTCCATGGATCCTATTCCTATTTCACTCTCCTCCACAACCTTTGCAATTGACCTTTACCATAGGGTGTGTGCATGGTTACCTTCATGTCCCACTATTTGCAACATTGGTAAACCTAAAATGACATATCCTACACCTTTGATGACAGTAAAAGGATGTCCTTGTATAACAAGTAAGGGTAAACCTAGAGATCCTTTGGATTTCATTGATAACATTGATTCTGTTTCACATGCTTATCACACATAGAATAACCCTCAACCTACTGTTTCGGTTTCTTTACCTCCTTCTCAACCTACACTTCCTCAAGCACCTAGGTATCCATCTACCTTAAAGGAGTATAACTTAGTTGACCAATTACATGTTACTCCTACTAAGATATCTTTATAGGAATTACTTCAAACCTCCCTAACATATCTTGAGGCATTGCAAAAGGCTCTATCTACTCTTCCTGCTTCACCTCCTAATCAAGAGAACATTCATTATATTTTGGATTGTATGCATACTATGCCTTTTGTACCTCCCATTGTGTTTTCTGATAATGATTTACATTCCCTAGAGGTGTAGAATCAATATGATGCTCTTATGGTGGTTGTCTCTATTAATCAAAGTATCATTCGAAGAACCTTAATTGATAATGGATCTAGGCTTAATGTTTGTAGCATAGATATGATCAAAGAAATTAAGGTTGATTTATCTACTATTCAACCTAATAATGTTCCTATACATGGATTTGACAATATTACGAAAAGAACTTTGGGCATTATTACCTTACCTGTTAAAGTTGGTGCAATTATTCTAAATACTCCTATTCATGTTATGTCTAGACCTCTCAACTATAACCTTCTTTTCGGAAGACCATGGTTACATACTATGCATGCAGTTCCTTCTACTCTTCATCACAAGGTTAGGTTCATCTATAATAACTTGATGTATACATTACATGTGGATGATGCCCCAAACCCTTGCTTAAATGCAGAATATGCTAAAATCTTTGAGCCCATTCAACCTAGTAAAGAGATTCAAAAACAATCAGAGATACAACAATCTGAGATAAAACAACTTGAGATTCAACAACACAAGGCTCCATCTTCTTCTTCTTTGACTGAGGATGATTGGGGGATATTGGATTTTAATCCTACATTTATTGGAGAATACAAGGTCTTTGATTTTAAATTCATGAAGAAACAAAATGAATTTGACAAAAAAGTTTTTATTTCTTCTCTGTTGTCTAGGAACTAAAAAGTAATTTTGTTGCCACTTCGATTAATGAAACGATTGAAACTATAAAGCCTGATTGTTATGACATTGTGACATATGCCGCTCCTTGGACTCCTTCTGACATGACTGATCGATATGGCCCTAGTTATCATTTTCTTAAGAAATCATTATTTAATGGGAAAGGATGTGGTAAATATGAACAAGGTATAAAAGTACCTTTGGATAATGAAGTTTATGATCATACATATGGATTAGGATTTAATCCTTATAGACAACCATCAGCTTTTCCTCTTAATGTTAATCATATTTGCAATGGATAGTTGAAGTTGGTTAACCCATTGCTTATTGACCTTAATCAACAATCCTCTTTGGATATTTTTCCTAAAGATGAAGCCTTAATGGAATTTTTAGGAGTTTATGAGGATCTACCTAAGTTTCATCACAAATGAGGAAAACCTTCTTGTTTAAAAACTAATGCTTATTTTGGAGAACACCAAGAACAAGATACGCTTCCTTTACCAATGGATTCTCTGATAAGAAGTGATTTGTTAATTATTGAAACTATTGATATTCAAGTGGATGAAAATGATTCTAAAAGGATGATAAAAATTGGGAAATGTTTGAATCAGGATGAACGTGATCAGTTGGTTTCCCTTTTGCTTGAATTTATGGATATCTTCACTCGGACATATTCAGATATGCCGGGTATAGATTCTAAGATTGTTACTCATAACATTATTTTAAAGCCAAATATGAAACCTGTGAAACAAAAAATTCAAAAGATGAATCCATGAATTTCTTTGTTAGTCAAAGGTGAAATTGAAAAACTATTGGATTCTGGATTTATCCATTCTATTGATTACTCAAATTGGATTTCAAACATTGTGCCTATGTCAAAAGGAGAAAATAAGATAAGGATGTGCATTGATTTTAGAGATTTAAATAAGGCATCCTTGAAAGATGATTTCCTACTACCTAATATTGATATGATTGTGGATTCAATAGCAGGTCATGCCTTGTTATCTTTTATGGATGGTTTTTCGAGATATAATCAAATCTTTATCCCCCCTGAAGATTAATTTAAGACTGTATTTATAACACCTTGGGGAACCTTTTGTTGGGTCATGATGCCTTTTGGATAAAAAAATGCAGGAGCAACTTATCAACGGGCCATGACTCTGATTTTTCATGATTACATTCATAAGATTCTTGAAGATTATGTGGATGACATCTTGGAAAAATCTATACAAAGAGAAGATCATGTTACTATTTTATGACAGATATTTGAAAGGATTAGAAGTTATAATATGAGATTGAATCCTAAGAAATGTGTCTTTGGAGTTGATTCTAGTAAATTATTAGGATTTATAATCTCTGAGCGAGGCATCGAAGTAGATACTGAAAAGATTGAAGCTATTGTTAATATGCCTCCTCCTAAGAATATTTCTCAGTTACGAAGTTCACAAGGAAAAATACAAGCTATTCATTGCTTTATTTCTAATTTAGCGAACTGAACTATCCCTTTTACTTCCTTGCTTAGAAAGGATACTACTTTATCTTGGAATGATGAGTGTAAACAAAATTTTGAGAAATTTAAGGAGTATCTTGCGAATCCTCCTATCTTGCAGCCTGCTAATTTTGATAAACCATTTCAATTATACACTTCAATGACTCCATGGTCCATGAGTGCGTTGTTAGCTCAAATTGATGATAATGGTAACCTATGTATTACATTAGTTGGACTTTACTTGATTATGCAACAAGATATATAGATTTAGAAAGACAACGTTTAGCTATAGTTTATGCATGTTGGAAACTCAGGCATTATCTTATAAATGTTGAAGTTAATGTGATTGTCAAATTTGATCCTTTAAAACATCTTTTCTCACAAACTGATCTTTCTGGTCGGTTGGCAAAATGGGTAATGTTGCTTACCGAGTTTGATCTTAATTTTATTTCTCAAAAGTCTATTAAGGGACAAGCATTGACATATTATCTAGCCAAAACTCTTTTTCCTCACTCCGATGAATGTTCTACTTATAGAGAATTTCCTCATGACAATATCCTAGCTATTCAACAGGATGATATTTGGGAATTATATTTTGATGGGTCTAAATGTAAGATAGGTTTTGGTGTAAGTATTATCTCAATTCTGCCTATGAAAAAACCCATCCCTTTATCATATAAATTAACCTTTCCTTGTACTAATAACATTGTGGAGTATGAAGCTGTTATAGCTGGACTAAGAGCAACTTCATCCCTCAATATCAAACATTTTCAAATATATGGAGATTCACAACTAATAGTTGAACAGATTAAAGGAGGATATCAGACTAAAAATGCTAAAATGACACAATATAGAGATTTATCTCTTGATGTGCTTTCACAATTCTCCTCTTATACGATTCAAACTTTACCTAGGATGGATAATCAACATGCAGACGCCATGGCAAGTGTAGCTTCCTTGGTTTGTCTTGAGAACAATGCTGAAAATTTTCAATTTACTATCCAAACTCTTAAATGCCCTACAATTTTGGACAAGATTACCTTTGACTATTTCAATTTACATTCAGATGAATGGTATTCACATATTTTTCATTTTTTGAAGGATGGTACTTTTCCTGAATAAGCAATAAGGAACATGCATAATCGTATTAGGAAACTTGCATCATAGTACATCATTTTAGGAGATACACTTTACAAATGCTCTTATGAAGGATTATTATTATGATGTCTCAATAGAATTGAAATTCCTATAGCTTTAGCAGAGGCTCATTCTAGTTCTTGTGGGGGACACTTTGGTGGAAAATCCCTTGTTAATAAATTACTTCGAATGGGATATTATTGGAAAACAATGGAACAAGATTCTTTCATGTTTGTTAAGAAATGTCCTCAATGTCAACAACATAGTAATTTGATTCATGCTCTTGCTCTTGAGCTTCGCAATCAAGTTTCTCCATGGCCTTTCAATGTTTGGGGTTTTGACTTATTGGAAAAATCTCACCGGCTTCTTCTCAAGGACATACTTACATTCTCACTGCTATGGATTATTTCATGAAGTGGGTTGAAGCTGTCTCTCTTTGTTCAAAAATGGCATATGTTATTTGTGATTTCATCCTTAATAATTTCATAAAGAGATTTGGTATTCCTTCGATGATAATTTTGAATAATGGAACATCTTTTAAAAACAAAGAAGTTGCAAAATTCTTGGAGAAATATAGGATTCAACATCAATTTTCAACTCCTTGCTATCCTCAATCTAATGGACAGGCTAAAGCATCAAATAAAATTATTGAATAAATTTTGAGAAAAATAGTTAGTAAGCATGCAAACTATTGGCATACTCAACTGACTTATTCTTTATGGGCCTATAGGACTAGTGTTCATACTACCATAGGTACTTCTCCTTACAGCCTTGTCTATGGTAGTGATACTATTATGCCTTTGGAACTAGAAATACCCTCTTTACGTGTTTTGTTTCATGGGATAATTGATAAAGATACTTTTCATGAACAACGCTTACAAGAATTAGAAATGTTGGATGAACAATGAATACATGCATTAGAACATATAAAAGCTTATCATAAATCTCTTTAGAAACAATACATTCATAAAGTAATTGAGTGAACATTTTCAGTTGGTGATTTAGTCCTTTACGAGAATCAATGAAATGTGAATGCTTTACCGAGAGAAAAAGGAAAATTTAGCCCTAATTGGCTTGGACCTTTTGTTGTTATTGAAGACTTTGGTTCGGGTGCTTATAAACTTGTTGATATCGATGGTGTTTCTTTTAAGGAACCCATTAATATTATGCTTCTTAAATGTTATTATCCTTAATTTCATTTGTTCCATGTGCATTTATGTATTCCTTATAAAGATTTGTTTTATAGGTTATGTAGTTTTAAAAAAATTACATATTGAATATGTTTATGCACCTTCTTTCTTTCTTTCTTTCTATTAAGTTTTATATTGATGAAAGCATAAGTAATCAAACATAGAACTAAATAGGAGAGAAATTTTTTCATTCATCAAAAATAGTTTTCAAATTTTTGATACATAAGTGGCCAATGACCCTATCTATTACTACATCTATCACTATGTCACTCGGATGGCTGATGACTCCCATATCTCTCTACTCTATGATGGGAAGATGAATATTTGTGTGTCTGTGTATGGCTCCTAGATATGCTCATACCTTGTACACATTCTTAGAGATGCTATATCTCTGTCATCATCTTCTCCTCTCTTTCTCTACACAATCTCAGCTCTTGTTGGATACATACAAACATGTCAGCATGCCGGCTAGGATCTCTGTGACCGATGGAAGACTCTCACTCATCAATTGGTAGTCGGTAGGATATAATTATATCCTTGAGAATCTCAGATACAAAGCTCCTCCACTCTACTATGAGAGCTATAGAAAGAAATTTTTTTATCAGTCTAGTATCTTGTTTATCTCAAATAAAATCACATTTTTAATCAAATTTCATAGTTCATACCTGGGTCTTCCTCCTGGATGTCACTAAAGTGTCTAGATGGTGGGGGCATGGAGTGACTACTCTCTCCATGCTCACTATATCTAGGCCTCGATGGTGGTGTCTCTATGTGGGGTCATGGGGGCCATCATGATCTCAATGGTGATGCACAAGTAATAGGTATATCTATACCAGTATCACCATCTAGGGGCATGTCCTCAGCTCTCTCCTCTACTCTCTTATCTTCTCTCTCCTCATCCTCCATGGGCTCTCCCTTAGAGATGTGCTCCTCCTCATCTTTGATATCCTCATCCTCCTTGGTGGCTCCACTATCTCAATGTGTCCCCTCTGTAAAGGTTGGATCACCTGTGGGATAATCCTTAGGAAAGATAGGATGGATCCCTTGCAAACTCCAGTAGCTAATGTAATCTCAGCTCACACCTAAATAGGATACATCTGATGGTATCTCTATATCCTCTTTCTCCTCTACATCACTATCCTCTATGTCTGCTATCGATGGTTGGCATATGGCATCGAGTCTCTGATAGTATCTCATTAGATGTACATAGTGAGGTACTACCTTAGGGACTCCTTGTAATAGGCCAAATTGCCTCATCACCTGATCATAATAGTAGGGCATCACTATATGACTTTGATGACCCTCTAGTAGCTTATGCTACTGTGAATGTCTCATTTGGAATCGTGTATCAGGCCACTTTGACATCTGGCAGTAGGGTCTCCATATCACATCAGTGCTAGCAATGTGGTCTAGATGTACTCTCCAATAAAGCATATCCCCAAACTACCAAACATCTCTCAAAGGATCTGTGAAGGCTCTCATTATGCTTGCATCTACCATCACTGGAACCCCTTACAGACATGTACATGCCAAATGCTTAAATATCAATATTTGCATAAGTGTGCATGTCGACAGACTCTCCCACTAATACCTCACTAGCTGACCCAGCTCATGGTATAGTGGAGCTAGCATGTTGTGATCCCATGAGAACATGGTCCCATCTCTCTCCATCCTCTATATGAGATGTGTTAGAGGTGAACAAAATATGGTACCCTTTGAGTTGGCTAACACAACCAAGGCTACTATACAAAGCATCACCTTCCGTACTACAGGTGTAGGGCCTGATAGTATGGAAGATAGAAGGATCTGATCTGACCAGGTCCGCATCTATGGAAGCACTCCTATAAAATACTCTATGTCTACATGGATCTCCTCACAACCATGTTGTGCTCTAGGTTTGATGGTCTCCCCTTAGATTGGAAGCTACATGATCCTATAAACATCCTCTAAGGTCACTATAATCTCACCAGAGGGAAGATGGAAGGAGCATGTATCCTCATCCCACCTCTCAATCAGAGCCAATAGCATGGCTTGATGTAGTCTGATCTATGGAAGGACTGATACCCAATACAGTCCCAAATCCCTTAGTAACTGCATCCCCTCATCATCAAGCTCAAACAATCTCTTCTTGACCTTGACTAGCAACTCCCCAAAGGGATGCTCTCGGAAGCAGACTAAGTCCTGCAAGCACAAACAAACATCATATCAATCATCTATATCATCAAATCTATAAATTTAACTGAACTAGGTCAAAGTCAACCTCAATTAGGTCAATGTCGACCTTACTAGGTCAATGTCAACTTTACTGGGTCAGGGTCGACCTTTTTGGGTCAAGGTCAACCTCATCTCAAAAAATTGACAAAAATCAATCTAGTCAATGTTGACTTTCATCGGTCAAAGTTGACCTAGATGGGTCTATGTCAACCTAAATGGGTCAAGGTCAACCTAAAAGGGGTAAGACCAACCTTGCCTACAAAAAAATAGGAATGTGGAATATAATAGTAAACTCACCTCAGGCAGTGACCATTCGGTAGCTAGGTTGTGTCTCAGAATCTCCAGGCATGTCGCTCAAAGTTCCTCTCTTCTTGACATCTTTCTTCCTTGTTTCAAATCTATAAATGGTAAGAATGAGTAAGTATTTATTTTTTTTCATTATTTATAAGTTCAAATTAGGGTTTTCTTAGGGTAAACTCGAATTTCCCTTCCTATGCATTTAGATAGACATCTACTCTTTTCATCATAGCCTGAGTTTGGTAACTCCATTTTCAGCACAGTTAGTAGTGTTGGAATCATGATTTAGATATCTAACTCCTTGAACTAGTTTAGGAAGGTTAGGAATCCTTATAATTTGTTTAGGAAAGGAGTTTTCAACATTCTACATATCTAGTATATAGAGTTTTTCTTATCACCCTGTTTCACCCTTCTGAAGTAGAAAGCCGAAAAAGGGGGGGCATAAGGGGCTCTATACACTTCTCAAATTGGAATATAGTAAGATTTAGGTGATTTATAGATTTTCATTAACCTTGTGTGTTGTAGGTTCTAATATTTTTCTATAGGATCTTTACATCAAGGACTTCACTATATCCTTTTTATTTATTATGATGTTTTCTTACTTTAGCTTGCATATTCACGTAGTGTCATATCTAAGCTAAAGTGGGGGCTAAATGTATCATCTTAAAATGGAAGAACTTCCATCTTGATAGGTTTAGCACCCTCTTTTAGTACATTTATCATCATAGAATTGCATTTAGGATGCATTTTGCACTTATCCTCTTCATTCTAGGTGAAATTAGGGTTAGGATCCTGAGGATTCTCCTTAATTTCCCTTTTCCCATGGCTCTATTTTCTAGGTAGGACTTAGAAATAGGTCCTCCTATCCTTCATCATAATCATCATAGGATTTTATGCCTATCCCCGACATTCTATATTATTCTGAAATCATTTCTAGGTCTCCAAGCATCCCCGGGACCTCTTGTCCTGATTCTGGCTAGATCTGGGCCCATAGGGTCAAAATCAAGATTGTTCCTAACTAGGTCAGGTTCAAGCTTGATCTTGAATAGGTCAGTTCCAACCTTGATTTTGACCTGCTCCAAAATTTGTGCCCCTCTCTCAAAATTTGGTCCTGATGGGCCCTGAAATCAAGGTCGGGCCCTCGGATCCAAGTTTGAAAAGGTTTTAATTTGAAATTCATTTAATTGTTTTCCCTCCTTAGTTGGTTATTATGATTGGAACTTAATTTGAGGTGAAATTTGAATTATGGGTCCTCACATTGCTCTAGGAGACACACCTTGAAATCTCTATATAAAGACTCTAATTTGCATTCATTTTCACCAAGTACAACCAGGCATTCTCATGATCAAGTTCTCTGAAGGAGTCAATTTCATGAGAAAGTTCTCTGAAGGAGTCAATTTCATGAGCAAGAAGATTTCAAGTAAGAAAGGAATGGTGAAGATGCAAGATAGAAAGAGGATGATATAGAAGATTAAGCCATTGTTGACATCAAGCATCTTTGTGAACACATCTTCAGAGCAAGAGAGATCCTTTCTTCCTTGATCCACCATTATCAACTTTCAAGCACTCAAGGATACAATCATGGAGTAGCAATTACGGATTGAGTTTGGTAGAAGTACTTTAGCCTTGGGGGCTTGGTATGATTTTCTATCTTATTCAAATCTATGCATTGTTGTTTCATACATATTCATGCTAGGGTTTTGATCTAGAGGATTAGATCTTTGAATCACACTTTCAATACATACACACACACATTCTATTTCAATCGACTATTCGTGGAGGTAGAGACCACCAAAATAGGGGTTTGATTAAGGTAAAACCCTATATAGCCACCCCATAACTCCCCTTTTTTAGATATCTACAATCGCTATTTTGAGAATCAGAGGACAAATTTGAGTACCCTTTTTGCCAAACTTCCAGGATCTGTGAACAAAATCAGAATCGAGCTTCAAAATAAAAATGTAGCCTTTGACCTTTTATGAGGGTCAAAGTCAACCTACTACCAGAAAGATGAAACTTTTCTAGGTTTTCTCCATCTCATCTTTTTGATCACAAATCTGGTTGTAGAATCTTCTAAAACCTCACACGAACTTCAAAAAATAGGTTTTTCTAAATCAATTTCATGATGAGGTATGTATCTTGACCTAATTAATTCTCAAGTATTTCCAGATTTACTTATGCAATTACAAATGAAAAGGTGTTGAATGTTAGGTACATTACTAAGCTTCCATTTTTCACCTATTCAATTGTATTCTCTACTTGCTGGTTTACAAAAAGGATTCCTTGAACATCTAGCTAACTAGTAATCACGAGCTCTAGCTTATTTAAGCAACTAGAAAACAAAACTCCTAGGAACTAGGATCCTCCAATTCATGGATACAACAACTTTTAGTTACAAGACATTAAACGTAGGAGTAAACCACATTCAAATCATAGGAATATAGGAATGCATGAGCACTGGATATCCTCTAAAACATCTGGTAATTGAATTGACTCAGGCTGCAACAACAACTACTGTTGATTGGAAGTAGTTGAACCATAATGAAACTTGAAAGCATTTATTTGTCTTGATGAATCCACTTCGGCCTTGATTATTCATTTCCTATTGACTTATCTTTTCCTACAAGAGATTAGCGAACCAAAACTCACAACACAAATCCAAGATGAAGATTCATAATTAGTTTTCCTACTTTAGCTTATCCTCATCACATGGCTATAGGAACACTACCCCATTAATGTAGAGAGGAAAGAAATACTAGATTTTATCATAATATCCACATAATTTATATATATATAATCAACATATTTCTTTAGTCTTAAAAGTACCAAATACACACATAGTCATAGCGTAGGAACATAGAAAGTTTGAATATTGTTTATGAAAACCCATGAAATACTTCAAGTCTAAACCAGAAAATCATAAAAAAAATAACCATAAATTGGGATCATCGAGGGTGACGAGGATGATGAGATGGGGGAAGTGGAGTTGAATCCTGATGAAAATGAAGCTCTAGCTACAATTAGGAAGAAGAAGAAGATGCTTATCATCAAACATAGATTGAAGAAGAGTACTATAGAGAGCATGCCTACCGTACCAAGGAAGTTTGAAAAGAACAAGGAATATGGCTTAAATAGAATGGGAATACATATTTCTAGCCTAGGCTTGGATCCTTGGACAATTAACCTGATAATAAATGAAGCAGATGAGAGCTGAGTGTGTGATGATATTATTCACCTTCATGGAATTAAGATAAGATAGAAACAATTTAAACTAAATACAAAGGAAATCTACTCTAAACTTGCAACTATAATCTATATTATCTCATGGATCTCTAGAAAGAAGTGGTAAGTGAGCTCTCAGCTGCAAATCCTCACTAGTGACACCTCTAAAATGAGAATAATGTTGCTATGATGCTTCTAAATGCTTAATATCTAATCTAAATAATGCACAAATTAATCTAAATATCTCATGGCTCTCTATATTTAAGTGGTAAATGAGGCTCTCAGCTACAAATCCTCACTAGTGACACTCTAATAATGAGAAATTGAACTAATATGATAAGCAAACTAGATCTAATTATCAAATTCTATCTCTATTTGATAAGAAATCTACAAATGATCAACAATTTAAGCTAATTATCAATGAAAATAGCTAAGTGAGTGGTGTGGATGCAAATTGCAAGAGCTTGGCTGTAATTCTCAGATATGGGTGATGATATTATTCACCTTCATGGAATTAAGATAAGATAGCAACAATTTAAACTAAATACAAAAGAAATCTACTCTAAACTTGCAACTATAATCTATATTATCCCATGGATCTCTAGAAAGAAGTGGTAACTGAGCTCTCAACTACAAATCCTCACTAGTGACACCTCTAAAATGAGAATAATGCTGCTATGATGCTTCTAAATGCTTAATCTATGATGAATTCATGCTTAATCTAGCTCCATTTTGATAACAATGCAATGATAAAATGATAAAATGATAAACTCTAAATGCTCAAATGCTTCAATTGCTCTTAGAATGCTCAATTTGCCTATAGTAACAATGCTTTTCAATTGAAATTCTAAGATGGAAATGCTCTCCAAAAAGCTTCATACTTATAGTAATTTCCCAAGGGTATGGGGTAGAGTGAGTTGATCATGGTTATGCTTGGGTAAGGTCAATTGGCTTTGCTTTGTCCATAAATGGGGGGACAAGGAGGGGACAATCATTTAAATGGTTTCAAAAGGCTGGACCATTTCAACAAAAGTGAGTGATTTGTCTCCAATTTGATTTGTTGAGGGAAATTATGATTTATTAATTAATTAAAGTAATTAAATTTAGCCATGAAGGGTAAGAGGTTCATTTTGATTTTTGCTTTCAACAACTATGTCATTAATTGAATTTAATCAGTTTCGTAGTGTTTTTCCCCTTTTCAAGCTTTATTTAATCATTTAATTGAATTTTCCTTTGATTTGAATTGCCTTTGTTCCATTTATTGATTTTTCGTTCTATTTTGATGATTTGATGCACCTTTTGATTGATTTAAGCCTTTGTCCAATTTTCCATGTCTACACTAAGCAATTAGCTTCCCAAGAAAAATCTTGTAAATGAATTGTGTGTACCCCAATTCCTATGGCCTCCGTGCATACCCAAAGGATATATTTGAAATGTAATAAGGGTAAGGCTTAAAGAAGTTAATTTTGCATCACTAGACAGATCTTTAATCCTTACCATTGTTGTTTCAAATATATCCTTTGGGTATGCACAGAGGGCAAAGGAATTGGGGTACACATAGTTTATTTATTAGATTTTTCTTGGGAATCTAATTTCTCATCTGTCATCTACTTCATTGTTATGAAGCTAATTGTCATAGGATCTAGGCCCAGGCTAGAAATATGTCTTCCCAAACACATAAAAAACATGAACATAAACATGATAGATGAGAAACATAAATGTAGATATCACAATAGATGAGAAACAAAAATGTAGGCATCATGGTCACAATTTTTTGGAGACAACATAATTGAGTTGTATGCCCAGACGATGCAAAGAAACTACTACTCCTCTGGTTCCATAGGAGTAGTGGTTTCTTTGCATCATCTAGGTATACCACTCAATTATGTTGTCTCTAATAACTTGTGACCATGATCCCTACATTTATCTTTCTCAGTTGTTGTGTCCTAAGACCCCTTATGACCCTTTAGGACCCTTTATAACCCCTAAGAATACACATCTTAGAGGTCTTAAAATGTCGTAAAGGGTCATAAGAGGCTCCTAGGAGGGGCCATATGAGCTTCCACCTTCACATGGTTGGCCTTGTTAAGTAGATAATGTTAAACTAATCTTGAAACAAAGAGAAGCTCAATAATTTAAGGTCTCAGTCCACGAAGATGGTGAAAAATGGTGGGCATTAATGATTGAGAGTTTGTAGATACTGAGAAGATGTATATGTAGTGGAGGCTAGAAGGGATTTTTGTCGAGATTTGCTAGATGTGGAGATTTTCTAGAGAGGGTTTCCAGATTGAGTACCACAGTAGAGATGATGATTCATTACTACATCTATAAAACCTTCACAAATATCCCTTTTTTGGCCTCCACTCATACCTCTTCTCAGAATCTAGAAACTTTGGATACTGTTTCTCATCCATGCACAAAATGTGCTAGTGATCATATAAAATTACTTTTGTGAGACTGGGATCAATTATGAGAAGGTAAACAACAAGATAATTTTATTGTATCTTTCATTTCTTTTATCGATTCATATTTTATGCCTTCTCTTGTATTGGATACTATGCAGTGCACATAAAGGAAAGGTGGTGATTATTCTCAATGATCGATAGCTATAAGTCTTCCAGCCCTTACCCAATAGCTAGGACTAAAGATAGCAGAGCTCAAGAGACCATCATAGATGGTCTCCGTCTTTGGTCCATATATTGACAAAACATTTTACATTTTGTTAGCTCATCAAATGCGGTGATTTGAAAGAATTTAACGGATGATATTTTCATGTATAATGTATATTATTTTAGTTTGACGGTGAACAAATTTATCTACTTCGCATACTTGTATACATTGAGCACAACCATAAAGAAGCATCCCCTCCCATGGCTTGAGTAATGTAGGCCATGAGAGGAGATGCTTCTTTATGGCTGTGCTTGTAGTATACAAGTACGCTGAGTCGATAAATTTGTTCATCATTAAAATAAAATAATATACGTTATACATGAAAATATCATCCATTAAATTCTTTCAAATCCCCTCATTTGATGAGCTAACAAAATGTAAAATGTTTTGTCAGTATATGGACCAAAGATGGAGACCAACTATGATGGTCTCTTGAGCTTTTTTATCTTTACTATGCTCATTTGTTGCTTATTCGACATGTAGTAAATTTATTCTGACAGAAGTGCTATACAGCCGATGGATTATCGTGTTAGTAGTTTATTATATATCATCATATATCCAATAGGTAAACCTTCGAACGGAAACCCAATCTAACAAATTTGTGCGACGGGATTACTATACATCTGACGGGTTCTCCAATCAGACATCTACTGCATATCTATTGGCTTTCCTACAAAAGAAACATCGTAAGAACAATTTTTTGATAGATTGGTCCCATAGTAAAATTTCTATTTATGTGGCCTATTCTGTCAGGAAACGATGTTGGAATATCGACGGTTATCATTTCTATTGCCATCTCCAATGCAAATTTGCTGACGGACACATTTTTTGAAGTTTTGACAAATAGGCATTGCAAATCCAACACATGGCTGTCATAATTTGGCCTCAAATGTACTAGTGACTATCAGACAAGGCACTGATGTTGGCTTCTTTGGCAAGAGCATTTGAAGTGAACATATCCTTTTTCTTAAGAGTTGCATCTTCCTTTACAAGATTTGATAAAGAAGGAATCTCAACTTCTTTAGTAGCCACTTCAAAAATCTCAAAGGCAATGCACTACAAATGTGTCATCATTTTATTCTTCCACTCTAGATTGTTCTCTCCATAAAACTTAGGACTTTCTTTTCTAAAAAATTCCATCTAATCAGCCTCAACCTATTAAACTTTCTCTCTGAGGCACTTGGCTCTGATACCAATTGTTAGGAATAGTCCCAAGAGATAACTGAGAGGGGAGGGGGGTGAATCAGTTATCTACACAATTTAATTATTTATCCAATTAAGTATAGAATAAAATTAAGCATAAACACAATATGAGAACACTTAACACAACACAACAATTTTGGTTATGGGGAAACCCAAATAGGTAAAAACCTTGGTGGGAATTGACACCCACTAAGAACTGCACTAGAGTATAATGATCCCTATTAGAAGATCTTATAACCTTGTTAGGAGTTGATCTTTATAATGCATTAAGTACAATGAGCTGGTCAAGGGTCTGACCTTGTTAGGAGTCTTTTCCAATTAACCCTATTAGGGGTGAGGACACATTGTCTGGGAGCACACTGCTCAAAGGGGTGAAGGCTGCAACCTTCTATTTAACAGATACACACTAATCTAGATCTTTGGTGAACTATGAGGTATATCTACTATCTTTATTAGTTATAATGAATAGCATACACTTTCTCCTTTGTCACATAGATCTTCTGCTGATGACACAATACTAAACAACTATCTGCCATGATCTAGGAATCATAATTGACTGCCTATAAATATCTTTCTCCAAATGATATAATCAAGTCAGCTTGTTAGAAATTCCTTGAAATCATATTAGGGAAACAATACAACTCTCTCATAACATCTTAGTTGGCTCTACTAAGCACAGCACACAAATTAGGACCGCACAACTCCATGTGAGTAGACACGATGCTTCACATAGTCGGCTCCACCAAATTAACTCCAACTTCCTTCTCATGTTGATTCATTCCATGTGCTCTTAACCAAACATTCTTAACCATTCTCTAAACATAAATCTAATCACACATACTGAGATGATAGGTGCAACTCCTACAACAATATAAAAACTATCGGCTCTTCCAAATAAACTCAAGAAAATGTGACTATCAACTGGAGACTTCATAACTCAACATGTACTATACATTTGACTCTATGTCCATGAACATAACATCATACATATGTCTACAACATAAATATAAATGTGCAAGGCTCCATTACAACTGTACTGCAAATCACATACAGAACTCTTCCTAGGACCTATCAGGAACACTCACTGATACAGACAACTATATTACTATCTTCACTTAGAATCAACCTCTGCATCTATGATATCATGCTAATAACATCTCCATGTAACATATGCTCAATGCTCTCTCCATCACGATTTGATGCATGCTACTTACCATATGTTTTCCTCAATAACAAATATACAGTCAGTAATCTGGCTTACTAGAAAATCTCCAACAATACCTACTACTCCATATCCTAAATAATCTCATAACCCAACACTACACAGTACTCCAAATGATCCCAGATCAAAGGTGTATGATATAGTTGACCATAAAATGCTTGAAAATGAGACATGCCAAGAGAACTATCATACCCTTTATTATAGGAAAACTCAACCAAGTACAAGTAGTCCTCTCACCTTGAATACTAACCCATCACATACATGTGAAGCCTGTCCTCATGTACTTAATTCACTTGCTTTGTATAATCATCAATCTTAGAGTGATAGACTGAGCTAAAAGTAAGTTGTGTGCCCAAAGAATGATGTAGATATGCCCATATTGTATAAGTAAACACATAGTCTTAATCCAAAATGATCTTGTGAGGTATCCCATGCAATTGAACTATATCCTCCATGAACAAGTGTTATAGAAGTAGTTATGTAATAATATTTCATGGGTGAAAAGTGAGCCACCTTGGAGAACTCATTTATAGTAACCATAATGCCATCATGATGATGTGATGACATAGGTAGCATAGTAATAAAACCAATAGATATAATTTCCCACTTCCACTTAGAAATGGAATGTCACTACAAAAAACTTTCCAGATGCTAATATTATGCATTCACTATTTGACACTCAAGACATATAATAGTCATTGGTAGAAATATTATATAATCTTAATCACAAAATGGAATGAAGTAAAGAATGGGAAAATAAATTTATAAATGTAGCTATAGCATCTATGAAAGTTGGAAAGATACCATCGAAGTAAATGCGATATGAAAATATAAGATTTTGATAATACCTAATTAATCTTCATCAAAAAGAAAATAAAGGTTTTTGAAGGTGAAATATTGAGTATCTTATAAAATTTTGAAGGTTTGTTTGAAAAGAGATTCATCGAAAAGGATTACACAAATCTTATAAAAAATTTGTGTGTAGGAAAATTCAAGAACATATCACCAAAGCAAAAATATATGTCAAATATCCAATTTCGATATAACCTTCGATGATGGAATTTATGTCGAAGAAAAAAGATGCATCTAGGAAGAAAGATTATTATTTTTTAATTAAATATGAGTTTCATAAAAAATAAGATGATGAATGAAACATTTAAAATATCTCATCGAAAGACCATATTTGTGCTCCGATAATTTTTTTCTAGGTGTTTATAAGAATAAGGAAAATTTTAAAAGTGCTTAGATGTCAAGAGGGAATCATCATGTGACTTGAAGACATGTTTTCTTTTCTATTCAATAATTTAAGAATTGACAATCTTGAACAAATACATGCGAAATGGGGAAGCATGGGGAGAAATATGTGATAGAATCCCTCAAACAAGACACCATTTCATGGATATGGTGAAAATTTTTTAGAAATTTTTATGTAAAATGAATGCATAGATGGTGCACATTAATTGTTGTAAAAAAATTTGAATATGTGATTCATCGCTGCTTATTTAACATATATACAAAATGTGAAGGTATAGACAAAAGTACCATATTTTTTGATTGAATGCCTCAAAGGATTGCAACCTTATAAATTGAAAAAGGATATAGAAAAATAATTTATAGAGGATCTTTTAGAAACTCAACCAAATGCAATTGGTTGGATTAAGGACAAACTCCTCCACATTTTCCCACATTATCATACCTATGAAATATTTTGATCAACATGTGGAAATTCATTAAAGCAATCTAAAAATATTTTAATTACAAAATAAGAAGTAACAAACAAGCACCATAAATGAATTGTTTAAAAAGAATGTGATAGAAATTTATAAAAGGAAGCACAAACATGGATGAAAATTGATATGGAAGATATGCTTATAAAGAATGGTGTCATTGTAATAGATAATGATATGATAACAAGTGACACACATCTACCATCTGATAGAATTCCTTTTATGGGCTCCTCACATATGATGGAAAGCCACATCAATGTAAATGCCTATAAAATGATCTTCAAAATAGGATATAATATTACTTCTAGAAAATTTAAACCCTTGAAACACTTTGTGAGGAAGAGGACAATACATGTTTATTGAAATGCCTTTCTATTGTGTTCAATGATTAAAGGCTATCAATATTGAAAGTAGGTTCTTGTGCAATTATAATGAGAAGAATTTGGGTTTATTTTCAAGATTACCTTTGCTAAACATGCAAATATGTATAGAGGATTTAAATTTGAAAATGGATTTCTACTTATTATAATGCCCATATGCACATATAAAAAATATGTATGAATAGTTTGACAAAATTCCTCAAGACATTGTGGCCTCATAGAATGATTTTGTTTAGGTCAGGACTGGAGCACACATACATATATTTTTGGCTCAAATAAATTGTATATATGAGGTGATATGTGGGAATATATGTTGGAATAACCACCAAAATCCCCCTTTAGGATTTGTAACAAGGTTTAACAACCTTATGTGTCTTTTATAAGTCTAGTGGTTGTATTAGGAATTAAGAGGTTGATATTTTGGTGCAACAACAATCGCTACTTGTAACAAGTGGTATTAGAGCTTGGTCATAGGTTCAAATCCCCTCGGGTGATGTTGATGGGAGATTTTTGGACTAACTACCAACATCTCCCTTCAAGATTCATGGCATGGTTTAATAGACTATTGTTCCTTATATAAGTCTATTGGTTGTATTGGGCTTTAAAAAGTCTATCTTTTGGTGCAATGACAACCACTAATTATAATAATATAAACACCACCTATGACTATTTTACCAACAATTCAAATGGCCTTTGATAATGCATTGATAAGGAATTTTAAATTTTTCACAAAACTCAATGTTTAGTGTAGACATGTAATACAAAAAGATGGAAAATGAATGAGAACAAGGATGGAGCTTAATTTAGTCTTTCAATGATATATAAATATTATCACATAGGCATTCTATAGGGAGGATTTAGGTGCCATTAGAATTTTTATGAAAGGATGGGAATGATTTTATATAGATTGAAATGAAGGAGTGACCATCTCATTAAGAGACAATTTTTTTCCCAAGGGTTTCTTGTGAAGTCACTTTTAGGGATATTTGATTAGCTACAAAAATTAAATCTTTTAAAGAGGTGTTGATAAAATGAATTTGTGAGAAAGTAGAAACTAGTATACAAAGGAAACTCATTAGAAGTTGAGATGGTTATAGAAGAATGATGATGAACTGGTGATAGGAACTTTACAAAACTATTCAAATCAGGAGGTAGCCTCAAGGATGTTTATGTTTTCACTGAGAATTATGGTCTTACTAAAAGACAAAATGTTTGCAAGAGTTTACTATATAAATTATTTTCTAGTTTATGTAGGTAATTCTAAACTAACTGTATCACCTAAAATATAGTGTTAAAGAATTCTAAACTAAGCAAGCATTCAACAAAAGAAAATAGATAAACACTTAAGATTAGACCTACAAATGAAAACTAAAAACTAAAGAAGCAAGAAAACCCTCAAATTCCCAAAAGCTCCAAATGTAGATGGATTTGTCGAAGAATGGACGTGTGCTCAAAAGTATGCTCAAGCTTCAAAGGTGAATGGAAAATTATGCATTATGAGGTTATGGTTTGTATTTTTTCTTTTCAAAATGACATGATAACAATGCATAAAAGGTGTATGATTTGTGAAGAGAAGAGGGTTCAATTTATAAGCAAGGAGAGGGAGAAATGGATGGTCAAGATGCAAACCTAAGGAAGGGTAGAGATGCATTTGAGAGAGAGAACATGGATTGTGCCTTCTAAAATTCATATCATTGTGACAAGTGTCACAACAAGAGAGGTTTGGAAGAATGGGGGAATGTGACCATTTTGGAAGATGTGTGAGGGGAAAAATGTGTAAGAGGGTTGAATTGGGTTGGGTTAGGATTTCCTAATCCATGGATTATGATTTTGCAAACAATTAGAAGGTGATTAGGCTTGGATTAAGAGACAAGTGGGAGAATTAGGAGGATGTGATGGGAGAAGAGAGAATGAGTGGAGGATTGGATTAGCTAATCATGGGTTATTAGCTAATTAAGGATGATTAGTATGTGTGAATGGGTTGGGGTGAGTTGGAACTCAAGGTTAGGTAGTTGAGATAGGTTAGGTTAGGGGTTAAAGTTAGGAGCCATGTGCTCAAATTGGATTAAATGTATTATTTAATTCCAAGTGGGAGGTAAATGAGATTTATGAGTTAATTTAAATAGACGAATGCATTTATTTAAATTAATAGATGAAAGGGGTTTTAATTAATTATCAGACAATGGGTTTCCATTTAGATAATTAATTGGACTATAGTTAATTAATTAAATTAATTAACTAGGAGATGACATGAATTAATTAAATATTAAATATTAAATTAATTAATATCCTAGGAGAGAGCTAAATAAGATTACTTAATTATGTAATCAGATTTAGGTGTCTACACTAACAAAGTAATTAGGTTTTAGTTCTCTAGGGGTGGTTGAACGATCATACTATTTTGTGAAATGATGTAACCACTATGTTGGGACCCCTTGTGATTATAAAAAGGAAACCACAGATTGTAGAAAGGGTCGGAATCAAATTTTAAAAGAAAGATGTAATATGTAAAATAGATATTCAGTTAATGTAATATAATTAATACTTTTCTTCTCAATTGTGTTGTAGAAAATATTTCATCTAGATCGTTTCTCTATGATTATCATTTAAGGTAAATGATTTCTATGTTTATTTCACCTATGAATAAATTATATGCTAGCATAGTAGTTTGAACATCAAGATACATTTGAGAATTAATTATCTATTTGTTTCTTGTCTAATTGGTCTTTCATGGGAATTGGAGTAACTGTGGTGGTGACATGTAGTTACATAGTATTAGGTCTTATATAGTTGACAAGTTCATCCATAGGGAGGATTTAAAAATTGTCTCTTAGAGTTACATGTAGGGTTTGGAAGAGGATGAATCTATAGCCCAAAAGAGAAGTGGTACAAGAGAACCCACTCCTAACCAAAATTGATGAAGGAATGTATGAAGGATAGGGGGGAGAATTTAGGACTATGTTTAGGTTCTATTTTTTTTATGTTTGCAATAAGAATGTTCCCCAATATGTAACTCAATGTCTTGGAATGGTATCTTATAAGCCACCATAGAAATATCATCCAAGGTGCAATAGTGATGTTTCTTATGAGTTTTAGAGTACTTCTAGGATTTTTTTGATGTTTTTAATAAACTGGTTGAGACCCATGTCTTGAGAGGTCTAATTTCTAGGAGAATGCAACTTTGTGAGCACCATTGTAAAAGTTGTCAATAATGCAACTTTGTATTTTGACAACATTTCTTATCAAATTGGGAAGTTTGATCTCAAAGTCTTCCAACTTTCAAATGGAAGTTAGGAACCATTGAGGAGGGATATTTATATCCCAACACCTCATGTTTGAAAGTAGAGGTGATTGTATGGAGTTTGGAAAGATTTCAAACAAATATAACTATTCAGATTTCCTATAGAACGTGTGCTTTGCTCATGGTATGGGCATGTACAAATTGATTGGGGTATTGGACTGATTGAATCATTTTTTTCATATTTGTATCCTTAATTTTCAATTGATTTGGTGGTTTGAAGTGGTTGACAACAAAAATTTATTGAATTTTCTTGTGCTCTGGCCTTAGAAACCCTCAATTCTAGGGTTGTCTGATTCAAATGGCCATAACTTGTATATCCACCATTGGAATTTTATCATCCTCTATGGAATACAAGTTAGGCCCATGTATTTTAAGTTTCTAAATGATTTTTCTTTGGAGATGCATGGATCGAGTGGAAATTTGATGCCCTATGTGGACATTTGGATGTGGCCATCGACTATTTAACTATAAAAGTTGGAGTTTTGGTTGATGGGTATTGAAAAAAAGGTTGTACCTTTGGATTTGGTAATTTTTTGTTGTCCCCTTGGTTTCCAAATCATTTTTTTGGTGAAACATTAGCTGCTATGGGTGGCTCCTTTATAAACCAATTCCTAATTACTCCATTAGGTTTCTGATCAACCGCGAGATTGAGGGTTCTGTTGTGAGATTTAGAATAAACCAAATTAGTATATTGTGAATATCCCAAAAGGGTATCAAAAAATGTAGTTTTTTTGGTTGGTACTTTGAATGAAAACTAGATTATGTCCTAAGACCGAGTCTGTCAGGGCTACAAGCTTTTGAATATTTTTTTGAAGCAAGTTCCCTTAGGTGGAGGGATGTAACTTGTCTCATGGATAACTGGGGTGATAGGGACCAGTTTTAGACCAAATCAATTAAAGTTGAGTAATATTAGTTAAGGGGGGAATTTTAGGATGATTTGATGTCCAAAGAAGCCCATAGGGCCTTAGTGGGAAGGAAGACATTTGGTAAAAGAAAATGATCCTTGTCTTATGTTTCATAGTGAATTTTGACAAAAATCATGGGTTGTTTGGATAAATTGTTTCAAGGTGCAAAGTTTTTCATATAAATCCCATCCTTAAGGGACACTAGTGTGTGATAGGGAATAAGATACCCTAAGGTGTAAAGGGCTCTATATCAAGTGGTATCAGAGAAATGGAAATGAACCCTTGGGTAAGGAACTTAGTGAAGACTTGAAAGGAGGAATGGTAGAAGAAGAACTACCTACAAGAATGAAAAATGTGGAGCTTGAAAATCTTGTAAGAGAGAAGATGGTAGAGAGTATAAAAATAAGAGAAGAGATGGAAGATATGAGGGGCCAGATGAGAGGAAGGGGTGGTGAAGGCTCTCGAGATGATGGTGAATGACATAATGAGGAGATCCAAAGGTAGGAAGAAGAGGAAGTTCCTACAGACCAAAGACCCCTCCTAAATTCTCTAAATTCTATGGGGAGAGGGACTATGGATGGGAAGTTAGAACTATGGATATTTAGTGGGAGGATGGAACTAAACTTAGTCATGGATTGGATCAAATCCCTCACAACATTATTGATGAGACATATTAATGTCATACTTTAGAATGCCTTAGGATAATATTTACTATACCTTTTTGTTGCATTTTGATACATTTATCACAAGACTCTTATGATTTTCTACTACTATATGGCATGCTACCAATAGACATTTAATATGGTTTAAACATACTTAATATACTATGCTTGGATAAAATGCTATATTTCTTGATCTGAAAGATATTGTTGTGTTTAGAATAAGTAAGAGTAGATGTTTGAATGTGATTGATTATGTGTGTTCTGGTAAGTACTGTCATAAATATCTTATCCTAACCTTTAAATGAAAAGTGCATTGGAATAGCGAATGTTGTTTCGACTAGGTCTAGAGCATTCATCCATGAAGTGTTCCACCCGATCTTCCTACAACTTTCAACGGAAGAACATTCAATGTAGCGCCAGTTGAAGGAGTAAGGTGGCAGTCTCTGTGATGAGTTAGGTGGCATGCTAATTTCTTCAAGAGGATCTAGGTGCAAATGGAAATTGGATTTTCTATCATGACAATTCTCTCCTCCACTTTAGGATCAATCTATTTAGTCTTTAAAGCTTTCCCTCTTTCTAGTCATTAATGTTGTAATAAAGATCCACCTGTTTCTACGACGTGGTTAGAAATTAGTTAGAAGTTTTTGCCTTTAAATAAAGCCCTGCTCCTACATGAGCACAACAACAATGAAGGGTATTGTCAATTATATAGAAATAGTTTTCAGTTAGTTTCACTGTGTTATAAGAATTCTGTACATTGATATTCAATCAATAAAATGAAGTGTTGATATTTAGTTGAGCGTAATTGTGATTTAGGATACTCATCCAAGGGGGCCCACTTGGTGAGAAATCCATAGTAAAATAGTTTCATATTAGCTAGAAGCATTTCCTACATTTTTGTTGATTAAGCACCAAGTGTTGAACTACTCCTGCAGCCAAAGATACAGACCAGCTAACACCTCGTGCAGCCAAAGTCGTAGAACAACAGAAGTATAATGGCATAGTTTTTAAGAGTTTGCATACCTTATTAATAATTATACTTTTGTAGCTTTTATTCCAGCACTTACTTTTCCACAAACTTCAGCTTAAGCATTACTTTAGTATTCATTTCCTACAATTATAGTATAGTTTTCCTTCAGCATTTACTTCCTGCAACAACAATAATGTGTGGCTGAATGATTCTTGGTGCATATACTTTGTTGGCCCATTTAAAGTGATACGTCCTTGGTCTAAGTTATTAAATGAATTTCCATAAAGAGGATAAGCTACTCGGTTGGATGTCCAATCCCTTAGTTCACAATTATACCTAGTTTCTGAGCCTTTATAGGAAGTGATCATTTTTGGCACCGTTGCTGGGGATGGTGTTGAACCAAGTCTTCAATGAGCCATTCTTAGACTTTGTTTCATTCCTAGCTTTTGTTAGAATACATCATTTTTAGGAGAACTCTTTGAATCACATCACTCCCTACTACCTATATGCATAATCAAAGAAGAGATGCTAGAGTATGGTACTTGCCAAACTAAACCAATAATCCATTCAAAGAATAAAATTTGTTTGTTGATGCCACAATTGACCTCCCTAAAAATATGTCATCCTCCTCATCCTCTAAAGAAGAATAGGTTGATTCTTTTGAAGAGAAACCTGGAATTAATGAATTTGCAGATGTCTTCGCTCACCTAAGAGCTCATTTTCCTGAAAATCTAGTCAGTCAAGAAAACTCATTATAGCTAATTGTATATCAACCTCCTTATCAACCACCTCCATGACCAATAAATCTTTCTAGGATGGCTAATCTCCCTGCTTTTCCATTCCCTATTACTAACCTATAATGCCTAGTGGTTAAATTTATCCATCATTTGCATTTGCAGGGAATTAAATTTTATGAAACAGAATTATAGATTACAACAATTTATCTTTTAAAGAAACAATAACTTAATTATGAAATAGCTTGAAATACAACATTCACTTTTGCAATTACATCATTATTCTTGAGTACAATTGGAGAAGTACAAGATTAATTAAATTAAATACACTAGTAACATTTCTTTAATACCCTTTCTTTCAACTTAAACTTGATACTTCAACTTAAACTTCATCTTTCACCAAGCAAAAAAACTTGCAACATAAAAATAGCATCCACATGACCATGGAGGCTCACCTCCTAGCCTAGGTCATTTCATGGCCACCCCTAAGCTAGGGGAAATAACAATGGGTAGGTGACAAACATGCAAACTCACAAAAAAAAAATACAAATTACACATTGAGACATATATATGCAGAATTTTACTCCCTTTTCCCAAGCTTACACAAAAGATAAAAATTAGATCCATAGATGGGTGAAGGTGGAAACTTCTCTTATGGAGACACCTATCTTATACCAAAATAATAATTTCAATATATAACACATTCCTTCACAAGGTCCTTTCAAACATACAACTCAACTCCATGAGCATCAAAACATCCCTTATGGCCCCCAAACAAACATAAGAAGGCCCTCAAGGATGCCCATACATCAAAGTTATCAAACATAAAGAATTACCAACTAGGCCCTTCACCCCAGGTCCTCCTCAAATCCTCCCAAGGATGAGGAGTAAAATTGCACACCCATAAACATGAAAAAAATCAAGAAGAAAAAACAAGATTGAAGTCAAAACTCACAATGAAGCCACTCAATACAAGATCCACACACAAGTTACTATAGTTTACAAATTTCACACAAGTACATCTTTTAAATGCATATACAAAATAATTACATGATAGTACCACCAACCTTCTCCTAAGAAATGGCAAAATGGATAGTTGTAGAAGAGCTTCCCTTGATTCCTAGCTTGCTTTCTTCCTTTAAACTACTAGAAAATATCTCTAGTCCTCCTCTCACTACACCATTCTCCCATAGACAAGATCCTCTAGTGTCTAATTCCTAAGCCTCTATCTCCTAAAGACACTCAAACATTCCTCTCTCATTCCCTCTTCCCAAAACAAATTAGGTTTCTAGATACAAGATAAAATGACACTTGCCCTTGCTAAAGAAAAGGGATGAAATTCAACATATGGGAAAGTGAGGCAACCTAGAGAACTTTTCCATTCTCATCATAACCAAAAATGGCCCATTTAGAGAGACAACATGGAGGCCTAGGGAAGTGGAAATGGTAAAAATAGGCCCCCTAACCCATGTATATGAATTGGGGGACTAAAACCCAACCTTAAATACCCTCTAGGACTCCACAGAACCCCTCAAAAACCCCAATTAAAATTTCATCCGAAAATGGCATAATGATTACTTAAATCTTGGTTCTCGAAACCACTATCTAAGCCTAGGGATTCCAAAAATAGCCCAAGGGAAGAAGGTGGGGTCCACATTCCACTAGGGCATGCCATGTCACAAAAGTGTTAAGTGACAACTCACAAAATTTACACATCACATTACATACTTGGCATGCCTAGTGGACATTTAACATTAATATTTTCACAAAATGAATTTACATCTAATATAACATTTACAAACATTTACCATCCACATACACACATGCATCACTTTTATGAATAAAAACATGTTACAATGAGGTCATACTCTTCTTTAGAGCTGACCTTGGTTTTAAACTATTTCACATAGACCCATCCTTGTTTCCCTGTTTTACAACCATGGTCACAACCTGGACACTTAATTCAGATGTTAGTACCGCATAAATTCAATGCATAAATAATCATATCAAACATGAAGTAAATACAATAATAGCATCTATACTCAATACATAAAGAAATTGTATAACATGAATCATTAACATATTCCTAAGTTAACCATCAAACCATTGTACTATCAACATTTTCTATTCTATCAGATAACATTACAAATACAGAATCTAGAATGCATATATCATAAGATAAGCATGCAACCATTACAAGCATATAAAGAGTAAAAATAACATCATTGGCATAAATAATAACCATCTCATAAGGTATAATGATAGGAAAACTAAATCCAAAATACATCTAGTGTCTCTAAACAAAGTATCAACAAGGTAAACCAAATGTCAAAACAATAATCAAGCTAGGATGGGTTGGGGTGGGACCTCACATCCTCCCCCCTAGGCATGAACTTCCTCTTGGAGTTCATCAAATAGATGGGGGTACTGATCTCTCATCTATGTTGTATCCTCCCAAGAAGCTCTGAGGCTGCCAACATCTAACTATTGATTGGATGACCCAAGGGACAATCTCTCATAATGTGCCCCATGGCACCACATGTATAACATGGTCCTCTAGCCTGGAACTGACTCCCCTGAATTCTAGACTGCTGCTGCTCACTTGTCATACTAGATCTACTGAAGCTGTCTCTAGATGATTGAGTCTAAGCTCCTCAGTCATGTTGGGGACTCTGCTGAGACTGCTGCTACTATTGTGGTGTGTTGGAGTTCTCCTAATTTCTCTTCCAGTGGGATTTCTAGAAATCAGAGTACTGTGGTATGAAACTATGGTTCTGTGACTTATCTTGTGCATAATGAGACCTATTATGGATCTCCTCAGCTATCATGGCCCTCTCTACTATATCATGAAAGTCACTTGATGGTACCATCCACACTCTATCAGCTATGGCATAGTTCAACCCCTTAATAAATTGGTTGACCTAGAGTTTCTCATCCTTCATGTAATCCATCTAATGAAGGAGCTCGAGAAACCTGTACTCATACTATGCTACTGATAGTCCTCCTTGCTGTAGGTCATGAAACTTGTCGATGTGACACTATCTAAAATGCTATAACATATATCAAGCTTGAAATCTCACCATGAAGGTCTCCCATGTGAGGGTATCTATGACAAGATGGCTCTTATATTCCTCCTGCCTCCACCATGTAGAGGCAGTCCCCCTTAGCATGTGAACTGCAAGTCATGCCTTAAGGTTTCTCTCATAAGGGCACAACCCAAAACATATCTCAAGGATAAAAAGACAAGCCTCAACATCTTCTCCATCCGTGGATCCTGAAAAGGGTGGTGGTTTAAGTCATAAGAGGTTTCTGATCTGGTCCCCTATATCATGGGGCACTCTTGACACTATCGCTGGTGGTGGTTCTGGCATGTGTATAGACTTGTCCCCATGATCTGCCAGCTCCTCTACTCATCTAGGTGGAGGACTTCTACTCTGCTTTTGGACCTCAGCCTGTTGGCCTCCCGGAGGTAATCTATCCTTAATTATATCAACTAGATTTTATAATGCATTAAGGATGTCTTGGTTGGGATTAGGTGGCAGTACGGAAGGGGGCCCTACATGTCACCCTCTCCCTTAGCTATACATTCATCTCCCTCTATTGCCACACAACCGCCTTTGGGTCTCCACCCACGTTGGTGAGCACTACGCGTGACTGGAGGCATCCTACTACTGGCTTCACTTAACTAAGGTTTTCTTGAAAGGATGGATGTCTTAGAAAGGACAATATGAGCTATACTAGTATGACATAATATACATTCATAAAGCTGAAGAAGAGAAAACCCTATACTTCTTTATATATATATATATAAGTATAAAATTTATTAAAATTTATTTAAACAAAACTCTAGTGTTTATGTGAGTAATTCATTAATTTCCAAGAGTACTAAAGATTCCAACATAATTTAGGTTAAGCTGTAATGCTATTTTTACGTTGACTAGTATACTTGCCACATATATTGGCCCCATAAAAATAACATTATCAAGTTTTAAATTAACTAGCTTTTAACTAAAAACTTAAATTACTCTTTATTTCATAGTAATCTTAATTCGGTAAATCCTAAACTACAAAAGTGACCCATGAAGAGGTTTAATTTGATATTTCCATAGTGCGTGCACAAGTTGGTAAAAGTAATAATAATAATAATTTAAAATCGTATATTTATCTTAATCACTTGGTTTATTAGATTATTATTATTATTATTATTATAGTATTTTTATGACAGACTGCATTAGTCACTGAAGATCTCTAACTAGGTTAGCGTAAATAATTCAAAATAGATAAATCTCGATTCAAATTTCAATTAAGTAGCTAAGAATATCATCCTATCTTAATACTAGGGTTAGAGAACTAGCCTCAGTTAGATCACATAATAAATTGATAAATTAAAATAATATATTAAATGTATCCCTTGATTTAAAACGTAATTTTATTTTAAAATCAATAAACATTAATAATATAATATATTAGAGCAATAATATCAAAATTATTATACAAAATATTAATAATATAATATATTAGAGCAATAAATTTTTCACCTAGGTTCCTCCTAGGAAATTTAATTAATAATAATAAAATAAATAACTTATTCCCTAATAACCCAACTATTAAAAGAAGATAAACAAAAAGTCAATAATAAAATAATAAGTAAACAAATTTCCCAACATTTAAACAAGAGGGCATTGGATAAACCCAAATAATATTAAAATATTATAATTCATAAATCTCAAATCTCAAAATAATAATAAAATAATATAAAAGTTTATTAAATAAAAATTTCAACATTTACAACTTTAAATAATTTTAAAATTGCATCTAATAACAAATATCAAGAAAAGAAACTCACTCATTAATTAAAAATCACCATTACATAATTCCAATAAAAAAATTAAATAAAACATTATTTAAATTAATAAATACAAAATTTTCTCTAACTAAAAGAAATGACCAAGAGAATAAATAAATCACTTAACTTTTAAAAAAAAATCAAATCTCATTAAAAGGCAAAAACAAATTTTTTTTAACAAAAAGGAAAAATCAAATTCCCACAAAAGACCTCTTAAAAATCCCACTAAAAAAAGAAGGTATAATTAAATCATAATCCACTAAATTCAAATTAATATTAAAATAATATAAAAATTTATTAAACAAGATTTACAACATTATTATCTACAATAACCTTAATATAGCTTTAATAATAATTAAATAGAAGAGAGAATCACTTGATAAATAAAATCTATCATTACTATTTACATAAATATTAATGACAAATTCACTATAACATTCCAATGGAAAAAATTAGTTCATCTATGAAATTTTTCCTACACTATACACATTGAAAATGATTACTGTTTTTATTTAAATTTGATATAAAACTTTTAAAGAAAATCACTAACTAATAAAAAAAATCATACATTTCACCAAGCTAATATTTCACCCTAAGCAGAAAGAAAGTTAGGCTAAAGACTAACACATTATTATTATTTTTTAAATGGAATGAAATAAACACAAAAAAAAAAGAAATGAACATAATGAAGTAACCCTAATTCAAAATTAGGGTTGGGGCCATATTATAAACTCCTCTGAAACCCTAATTTCTCATTTCTTTTCTTGCAAGTTTGGAGGGGGAAGAAGAAGAACATGCATTTACAAATTATGGATCTTCTCAGCTATCATGGCCCTCTCTACTGTATCATGAAAGTCACTTGATGGTACCATCCGCACTTTGTCAGCTATGGCATAGTTCAACCCCTTAATAAAGTGGTTGACCTAGAGTTTCTCATCCTTCATGTAATCAACATAAGGAAGGAGCTTGAGAAACTAGTACTCATACTGTGCTACTGATAGTCCTCCCTGTTGTAGGTCATGAAACTTGTTGATACGACACTATCTAAAATGGTCTGACATATATCGGGCTTGAAATCTCACCATGAAGGTCTCCCATGTGAGGGTATCTATGACAAGATGGCTCTTATATTCCTCCTGCCTCCACCATGGATAAATATATATATACGAAGAAGATGCATTTACAAATATTTAAGCATCATAAACTTATACAAAAAAAGAGATTCTTCTGGTTCCAAACCAGGTAGAAACCCTTGTAGCTTTTAAAGAATTATTACTATATTATTTCATTTCAAATATTGTGTAAAAATATGTAGTGGTAATATAGTTTAAATGTTCATTTAATTCAATTAAAGATTTCCTATTTTTACCTTATTAAAATGGTCATTAGATTATGTTAAGAGTTTAAGTAAGTTGTGTAATGCTCAGTGGATATTGTGCATTACATTATGCTATCGGAGTAGGGTTACAGCTCTAGGACCTAGGTTGTTACTTTCCCCTTGCATATGTTATTATGAAAGGAAATATTTCCGGATTTCTATATTAATACTAGTGTTGAATTCATGAGAGGAAAATTATTATGATGATTATTTTCCTGTAAATACTTCTGTTGAGTAAATCATAGTTCTGTTGAGAGCAAAAAATTACAGCATGTAAATAATTCCCATGCTCCAGAATTCATAGCTTTGTATCTCTTTGATATATATATGATTCCTATGGACTGTTTTCAGAAAATAAATTAACACATAAATATGTTCATACATTGGTATTGTTATGGGCTAAATTAATGAATTCTGGGCATTACATAACCAACGGGATACCAACAACCTTAAGAACATACCGTCTTCTACCTTGCCAAAATTATATGGTTTAGTAACAGAGGACCCAGATACCTTTCTCTTCGAGTTTGATATCCTGTGCAGAAGTTATGACTACACCTCTGATGCTCACAAGCTCAAACTATTTCTTGCAACCCTTAAGGAGTCTTCTTTGCATTGGTTTATAGGCCTAGGATGGGATTTTGTCTAGGATTAGGTAGGAATGCACTAAGCATTCCTAACTAAGTATAAGGAATATTGTTGGGGAACTGATATGAAAGGAGAAGACCCTTTTAAAATGACTCAAAAAGAGGATGAGTCACTTGAATACTATATCTCATGGTTCGTGTATAGTCTAGAAAGGAACATAGAGCATGAGCTTGATGAGGAATCTCAAAAGCTACTATTTCTTAGAGGAATACAAGATGGATGCATTGAAGCTTTAGATTTGATGGCAGGAGGGGACATAACTCAATCCAGTTGGGATGACATAAAGAAAATATGCCTCAAATACTCATGGGCTACTGGGAAAAGAGGAAGAGGATACAAACCAGCAATTGGAAGGACAAATGGTTTAGGCGCTTCCAGATTAGAGATAACCCATCTCTTATCTGGCTTCAAGCAAGATATCATCAACAATATGACCACACAACTGGATACTTTGTAGGCCAAGAAGAAACATGAGGAAGCAGAGGCTATGTTAGAAGAATTATGTCCACACTATCGGCAAAAGAAGAGAGATTGCTGGTGTAAACTAGTTGCCAATATGGAGACCATGCAGATCCCAACTGACTACAAGCCAATTGAACTAGGGGATGAACAACTATTCTTTATTTCTCAAAGAAACCCATGGGCACAATGAAAAGGTATGCCTCATGACCCACTTACATTTAGTAATCCATTTTATAGCAATCAATGGCAACCTCTATGAATTATCAAAATCCTCCCTGGAATAACTATCAAAATCAATGATGAAATTACCCTAATCTCTAGTGGTAGAATCCTCAAGGGAGTTGGCAACAACCCCAAGGGGCCTGGAAACCACCATAGGGTAATTGGCAGTAGAATCCTCAGTGGCAAGGAAACTAGAAATGGCCACCTCAAACCTAGGGATATATGAATCCACCACTCTAGGAACCACAATAGAAAGCACTCTTACCACCACCAGTTGCTAATAACCAACCTCTAAAACCAACCCAATTTCCTACTCAACCGTAGCCAAACCCAAATAATAGGCCTCTTGCACCTCAGCAAAATGTGTATAATATCGATCAAATACAGTATCCTATGCAATATCCTACCTATGAAATCACCCTTGATGACATATACCTTCGATCTGGGACTACTCTTCCTACTCCTGAACATCTAATCATAACCGAAGTGCCCCAAGAGGAACTTGTACAAATAGAAGATACCATTCCTCTTCTAGCAACCTAGCCTATTGCTTATCAAAGCCACCCTATTGGGCCACCTTTTCCACAAAGGTTGCAACCAACCAATCCCAAGCCTGCTCCAAAAACCAAATTCAACATCCTGAATCAATTGAAGAATGTCAATGTCCAAATACCTTTATTCCAAGCAATTAAGGATGTTCCCACCTATAGAAAGGCCATAAAATAAGCTTGCTTTAAGAAGCCTGGTCACAAAAGAAAAGATCCTCATATGGTGCATGTGTTGGGAAAGCTCACTGACATCATGTTAGGCAAGCTTACCATCCCAAAATATTCTTACCCAGGCAGCCCTGTTATCGAAGTCATTATTAATGAGACCAACATTAACAATGTATTGGTAGATCTTGGAGCCACTATAAATGTTATGACTAGGGATATAATGGAACAACTTGGCATATATAACCTCCAAACCACTCCAACTATCCTATAGCTTGTAGATAGTTCAATTGTCAAACCTGATGGAATGATTGAGGACATAATTGTTGACCTAGCAACCCAGTCCTACCCAGCAGATTTCATGATCTTGTCACCAAAGGCTACATTAGGAGGATATCCAATTATACTAGGTAGGCCATGGATAGCAACTGTTGATGCTCATATTTTTTGTCACTCAGGGGATATGATGATTTCTGATGGCCAACATACTCAGACTCTTTTCCTATATCCTCTTGCTCAACCCCAAATGGAATTAGCCTCACCAATCTAGCTTGACATAGGAGAAGAGGTTGAGGTTATCAATTCAGTGTCAAAATTAATGATGATAAAAAGGGATCCCTTCCTGCAACTTCAAGAGGAAGACAAGGTAATCACCCATGTCCTACAAAATCAGTATGGATCAAGTCTAGATTCACTGGGCTATTTTTCCAAAGACTTCTCTCTGCAAGTTTTAAACCTAGATTGCCAATGACCTTCTCCTACAGCCAAAGAGATCTATCACCAATTGCTTCCCCATGAGATACAAGTACCCTCATTAATAGATGCATTTATGATAGAGCTGACTAATCAAATATAGGTTTCCCCTGAACGTTACCTGAACATCAATGGATAATTAACTACTCAACAATAAACATCTTTGACTAAAACACTGAACGCCCATACCAGAGCATTTTCTTGGGATTATTCTAAAATGAAAGGTTTGGATCCAAAAATATGTACTCATTAGATCTATCTTAAAGAAGATAAACCTCTAGTAAGGCAATTCTACAGGCGCGTGAATCTAGCCTTACGAGAAATCATTTAAACAAAATTGCAAAAACTTCTCAATCCTGGATTCATTTACCCAATATCTGATAGTCAGTGGGTTTCCCCATTAGTAATTGTATGAAAAAAAGGAGGCAAATGGTGGGTGTGTGTAGACTATAGGGAACTCAATAATGCAACCAAAAAGGGCCATTTTCCCCTTCCATTCATTGACGAAGTCCTAGACTCTCTAGCTGGAAAAAAGTACTTTTCCTTCCTAGATGGGTATAGTGGGTACAATCAAATCCATATCTTACCAGAAGATCAAGAGAAGACAACTTTCACTTTCCCTTGGGGAACTTTTTCCTATTCCATTCTTCCATTTGGTCTTTGTAATGCTCCAGCAACCTTTCAGAGAGAATTCATCAACATCTTTGTTGATATCTCTTATGACTATATAGAGATCTATATGGATGATTTCACAACCTATGGTCAAAGTTATGAGGAAGCTTTATGCAATCTCAACAAGGTCCTAAAAGGTGTGAAGAGAACAATCTATCTCTCAATAGTGAGAAATTCTTCATGATGATGCAAGAAGGGATAGTACTTGGCCACTATATATCTGCAGTAGGAATACAAGTGGATCCAGCCAAGATTGTGATCATTCAAAACCTTCCCACACCAACCAAGCAAAAAGATGTCTAAAGTTTTCTTGGACATGTAGGCTACTACAAAATGTTTATAAAGGATTTCAATAAAATGGCTAGTCCCCTTCACACTCTGCTTACTAAAAATTTTGAGTTCAACTAGACCGCAGACTATGAAGCGGCCTTCCTGTAGCTTAAGATAGTCCTTACAACAGCCCCAGTCTTGTGCGGACCCAAATGGGAACTTCTATTCCATATACCCACAGATGCCTTAGATCATGCCATAGGAGGTGTGTTGGGCCAAAAAGAGGATACCATTGAACATGCTATATACTTCATCAATAATAATCTTCAAGGACCTGAATTGAATTACACGGTCATCGAAAAAGAACTTCTAGTAGTCATCTTCACACTCAATAAACTTTTCCACTGCATAACAAGGTATCATATTTTTTTGCATACCGACCATGCAGCCATTAAATATCTTTCTAATAACCCTAATATCATAGGCCACTTAGCCAGATGGCTTCTCTTATTCTAGGAGTTTGATATCACTATAGTAGACAAGTGAGACAAATCCAATGTAGTTGTGTATTTCCTCTCATGACTACAGAACACAAATAAACCTCAACCTATTAATGACAACTTCCTTGATGATCATCTATTCCTATTTCAACTAAAACACCATGGTATGAAGATATTTCCAATTACATGGTCTCTCAAAAGGTACCTGCCTATTTCTCACCAAAAGAAAAGAGGCTCCTCATAGAAAAAACCTTCAATTTTTCATGGCTTGTTGATTGTTTATTTTATAATAGGCCTGATCAAATACTAAGATGATGTGTAAAGGAGTATGAAATGCATGACATCCTCCATGCATGCCATAATGAGCCTTGTGGAGGACATTTTGTAGCCAAGCGAACAACAATCAAGATACTGAAAATAGGATATTATTAGCCAACACTACATAAAGATGCAATCAACTATACAAGGAAATGTGATATATGCCAAAGGATTGGTAGACCAACAAAATCTAAAAAAATGCTGCTCTTCCCCCAGGTGGTAGCAACTCCATTTGACAAATGGAGATTAGAATTTGTAGGACCTATTACTCCATCTTCCAATGATAATTCCTACATCCTTGTATGCACTGACTATTTGACTAAATGGGTGGAAGTCTATGCTATGGAACATGCTCAAGATAACAAATTTTTTGAGTTTCTATATGAAGAGATCTTCACACGATATGGTGTTCCAAGGGAGCTGGTTACAAATCAAGGTCCTCAATTCACTTCCACACTGATCACTGCATTTATGAATGAATATAAAATTCACCACAGGACATCCAGTTCATATCATCCAAGGTGAATGGGCAAGCTGAAGTTACAAACAGGGAAATTGAGGCTATCTTGACCAAAATAGTGCAGCTACATAAGAAAGATTGGAGCACAGGGTTGTAGGAAGTCATGTGGGCATATAGAACAACTTGGAAAACCATGACTAGTTTCAACCCAGTTGAGTTGGTTTATGGAAAACATGTTGTCATGCCGATTTAGTTTGAGCATAAAACATTGAGAACTACATTACAATTGAACATTGATCTTTCAGCCGCACAATGCGACAGGATCCTACAACTTAACCAACTAGATGAAATGAGGAAAGCTGCTTTACAACACATAGAGATGATCCAGGTACAATAAAAATGATGGCATGATTCCCATATCTTGAACAAATGATTCTCTCCTAGTGACTGGGCTCTTTTGTATTATTCTCACTATCAGGAAAACCAAGGCAAGCTCACTACTCGATGGCTAGGTCCCTATGAAATAGAAGATGTTTATGCTAATGGTGCAGTTCAACTATCAAAAATCAAGCCAGTACATTTCAAATTATTGGTAAATGGGCACAGACTCCATCTATATCATAAACCACACAAAAAAATTTAGTTCTTGCGGCAGTTTGAGATTTCTCTTGCTGATGTTGAACCTCTTGCAGCAAATCATGATCCTACGACCATTAAACCCACCACACATTTTGAACCTCCTCCAGCTGCAACTATTCAAAAGGAAGATGGACCTCCTCCTATGGGTGATTCTCCTGCTACTGCACCAAACATCCAATCATCACTTTAATTCTGCATACATGCAGTCCTAATAAAGTTTTTATTTTTTGTGAAAATATTATTTTCCATAATAAAAGATCCATCTCATTACCTTTCTCATTACTTCACATTCATCCATCATGTCATGTCTTTTCCGCCCCATACTTCTCATTGTATGATACACGTCAGCCGATGTTTTTTATTTTGGTATTTATGATACTTTCACATCAGGTATGCATGATTATCTATTCTTTCAAATGCTCTGTACTTATTTACACATCATTATTTTTTATGTTTCATTTAATATAGTAGTTATATCCAAGCATGGTTGTAGTTTTTAACCACACCAGTGAGGACACTTGCATCATTTTTGTAGGGGGTAGTACATTGGCATGTGATTAAAAAAAAAAATTACCCATGATTTTGAATTAATTGTCATTAATACCCTACAAGACATAAGCCTGATCATTCATCCACCAACCTTGGATTTCGGTCTCTATTATCAAAACTTGGAAACTAGAGCTAACTTTAATTTTCAAAAATCTCTGTGTCTTTCATTTTCACCCTTACCACAAATAGCAAAAATTTCCAAATTCATCTAGAGTAAGGATTTTGGGAGCTGGGAATTGTGAAAGGATTGAAGTCAAGAGAAGAGGGTTGTAGAGATTTTTAGTAAATATGGGTGGACCACCTATCCGGTCGGAGCCAGCCAGTCACACATCATTGTTGCAGGATCAAGCTAGTCTTCATGAGTTTAATCATGTGGTTTGGCTCAGTTACTTCATCAGGTTAAATGGTTATGACAAGGATGTGGCAGTAGAATTCCTGTGGACATTCAGCAATGGCATTGCATATGTGAAGGGGTTTTGAATTGAAGCTTCCAAAGTGCAAATAGAAGAAGTCTCTGGACTTATTGCTACCAGAGAACATTTCATGCATGGTCATGACACCTACGTAGCCAGAGCTAAATTTTCCCTACCAACAGACACCGCACTTGAAAGTAGTAAACAAGGTACCAAAAGACTCTCTCTTCTAGGAGATTTCCCTCAAATTATTGTTCATATTATTAGATATATCACTTACGAAGGAAGGTTTTCATTTCTCCATGTTGTACATTTTAAATTGTTGAGTCATTTGTGGCATTGGTAGTTAGTTAATGTACCCAATGTGTTATATTCCTTGCTAAATTTGAGCTCTGAGGAAGCAAGGAAAGGTAGGAAAAATGTTGTTACCCATCATGGGTTGATCAAATTACTGGTAGAAAAGGCCCTCTGCGAAAATTGTCCTATGAATTGGGATGAATTTCTCACTGCCCCTCATGTTCAACTTAATAGGGCACATCTAGAACATGTAGGGCCACATCCTGAGCCTCATGAAGCACAAGAAAATCCTACTATTGAGGATAGTCTAGAAAGAGTTCAAGAAAGCCCTCCTTTACAATAAGAAGACATAACAGAAGAAGCTCCAAGCCCCAATTTTGGGGAAGAAAACATTGGGGGTTCTAAAGAAATTCATAGTACATAAGGAGCCAAGAAAAATGAAAAAGGGAAAGAGAAAATGTTTGGTTATGAGGTAGGTGGCATCCCTGTTCATCCTACAGCTACGTCCACCTCGGTAAAATTTACCTCCTAGAAGCATTCCGCAACATCGGAGGAGCACCTAGTTCGGCGCAATGTCCATTTGAATTTAAAGAAAAAGAAAAACAACTCACCTACAATGGCTGGCTCAAATCTGAAAGTTTTGAATGAGGAACCCATGAATTTAGACCCACAAATAGAGAATCTAGCCATGGAAGAAGATGTTATGATGGACCTTGCAGCCACGGTACCAAAAGAAATGACAAAAAATAATGATTCTGAAGTTTCCACTTCTCATCTAGCTAACACACAAACAAATGACATACTTGTAGCTTCTACATCGGTTCAACAAGGGGAATAAAAAATAGAACCAGGGCACACAGTTCCATAGAGAAGTCAAAATCAGGTAACCATACATTCCTTGTCCTTGGATTATTTTCAACAAATTTACTATGAAAGGGAAATGTGGGCCATAGAGAGGAAAAAATTGAAAAGGGAAATAGGTCAATAGAAACAAGAAATTTGATGTAGGAGCATTTTGGGTTCTTGAAGATCTTTCTTTGTCTTGGAGGAATTCCCTGGTAGAGGGATGCAATGCTTTGTTTTGGGCAGCTTTTTGAGTTTTTGGTTTGTGTTGATCTATGGAGATCTTTAGCATGCGTGATGAAAGGTGTTTTTTCCTTGATTTTTTTGGAAGATATTTCTAATTTCATAGCTCTTGAGGTGGCATGGTTTGGGAGAAATTGGATGGACAGTTTGAAAGTTACAGTTGTTTTCCTTGCCGTCAGAATAGTATTTTCCTGCAATTTTGGAGCTGAATGCAGGATGTGGTGCCCATGATCCTTAATGATTCAGCCTATGCACCCTTAAGGCCTTAAAGAGGACCTAAAATTATATCTCTTCCCAAAGGAAAAACTCCTAATTCATTATGAGTAAAAAGTTATGACCATTTTTCTTGGAGACCTATTTTCTACCAGTTTTCAAGTGAAACATGTAGTGTTTCTTCTTGCGCCATGCCGTGTGATCAAATGGGGCCTTTTGATCTTAAAGGAAGGTTATTGGGTCATGTGGGGACCTAAATACAAAGGCACATCAATTTATGTTCATTCTTGCATTAGTTTTGATTTAATCTTCTAGACTGGACCTATATTGTAAATAAAACCTGACTAGCCGACTTGTGGCTTAGCTGGCTATATATTGAGAGCTTGGGTAGATGTTTAGTAAGTATGTTTGAGTAGGAGATGATCCTTAGATCATTAGGAAGAGTAGTGTAGAATTATATTTATGAATCTTGGAGTTTGTAGTAGAACTAGTTGCCTGCAGGCTTAGGACAACAAGGGGTTGCTTGGAAGTGTGAGTACAAGTTTAGATCCTATGGTGATTGTTCCTACCAGAGGCTTCCTGTTGTAGATCTGAACTAGTTGGTGGTTCCTTGGATCTTGTGAGATCTTTCTGACACTTTTTTATTCCATTGTAATAGGCCAAAACCCGGAAGGCCTTATAGTCAGGCATGTTGAATCAAATTCAGTTTTGAAACATTATCTTGTTGAATTCTACTGTGCTTGTTGTTGTTATAATTGGTAGTGTAGGTTTGGAGCATCCATTATTGGATCCTCCATCCCTACCCTACATAAAAATTAAACTCCTACATGAAAAGATAGATTCAGTTGTTAAATTGGTTCCAAAGGTCATAGAGTGTCGACCACCACCATGAGTGTATGTTTTATGTTTAAGGGAGCAAATTTTACTATTTCAATTTATAAGAATTGTCAAAGATTTGAATCCTGACATAGAAACCCCTAATTCCTTTATGGATGCATATGAGGAGTCATCTAACTTCATCAAAAATCTTCTTTGTGAATTATACTTGCATCACTATACCGTTCCCTCAAACACAAAATGGAACCCCTTGTTGTTTCTAGGCGACATACATTTGTCTGAACTACTCTACTCAGTCAATAATGAAATTTACTATGGAGAACAATTAACCAAGTATAGGGCATTCGAGTGGTATATCTCACTTCCACTACACCCTAAAAGTAAAGCACCTAGATGCCTTTATTGTGATTGGCTACACATAGTCTATGGTTTTAATGACTCCACTCATAGAAGAAGAATTCTGGAAAAATGGGAATAGGTACATGCAAAAGTTGAGAGACTATCTCTAGATGATGGAAATAGGGCCACAGATGGTTTATAGCAGAGGTGGGTCAGGATGCCTATGTCTCTAAAAAAGTTAGAGCCCCACAACATCATAAATTTTAGGGCTTCCATGCAGAGAGTTCATTGGTACATAGAATTGGGCCAGCAACCAAGACCAAAACACTAGATGCCTCTCACATTCCAACCGCCTGTGCTCCTATGGCCACTTTATAGTTGTATAGAGGAAGAGTTGGATGAAGATTCATAACTAAGCTGATGTGTCAAAGTGGATAGGATGAATGTATTGTACTAGAAGGTGCACAGCTAGATGACCAAGAAAATATAGGAAGGTGACTTCAGAGTGCTAGCGAAGATTAAAAACTCTTCAGTGCCTGAGGACAGGCACTAGTCTTCATAGGGGGAAGAAATGATGAGACATATTAATGCCATACTTTAGAATGTCTTAGGATAATATTTGCTATATCTTTTTGCTGCATTTTGATACATTTACCACAAGACTCTTATGATTTTCTGCTACTATATGGTATGCTGCCAACTAACATTTAACATGGTTTAAACATACTTAATATACTGAGCTTGGATAAAATGCTATATTTCTTAATCTCAAAGATATTGTTGTGTTTTGAATAAGTAAGAGTAGATGTTTGAATGTGATTGATTATGTTTGTTCTGGTAATTACTATCATAAATATCTTATCCTAACCTTTAAAGGCATAGTGCATTGAAATTTAGCGAATGTTGTTTTGACTAGGTTTGGAGCATTCATCCATGAAGTGTTCCGCTTGATCTTCCTACAGCTATCAATAGAAGAACATTCAATGTAGCACCAATTGAAGGAACAAGGTGCTAGTCTTTGTGATGAGTTAGGTGGTGTGCTAATTTCTCCAAGATGATCTAGACACGAATGGAAGTTGGATTTACTATCATGACAATTCTCTCCTCCCCTTCGGGATCAATCTGTTTAGTCTTTAAAGCTTCCCCTCTTTCTAGTCATTAATGTCGCGATAAAGATCTACCTATTTCTATGGCGTGGATAGAAATTAGTTAGAAGTTTTTCCCTTTAAATAAAGCCTTGCTCCTATGTGAGTACAACAACAATGAAGGGCATTGTCAAGTATATAGAGACATTTTTTAGTTAGTTTCACTGTGTTATGAGAATTTTGTACTTTGATATTCAATCAATAAAATGAAGTATTGATATTCAGTTGAGTGTAAGTGTGATTTAGAATACTCATCCAAGGGGGCCCACTTGGTGAGAAATCCATAGTAAAATAGATTCATATTAGCTACAAGCATTTCCTACATTTTTGTTGATTAAGCGCCATGTGTTGAACTGCTCCTGCAGTTAAGGCTACAAACCGACTAATGTCTCTTGCAACCAAAGTCATAGAACAACATAAGTATCATGGTATAGTTTGTAAGAGTTTTCATGTATTATTAATAGTTATAATTTTGTAGCTTCTATTCCAACAGTTACTTTTTCACAAACTTCAGCTTAAGCATTACTTTAGTATTCATTTCCTACAATTATAGTATAGTTTTCCTTCAACATTTACTTCTTGCAGCAATGATAATGTGTGGCTGAATGATTATTGGTGCATATACTTTGCTGGCCCATTTCAAATGATACGTCTATGGTCTAACTTACTAAATGAATTTCCATAGAGAGGATAAGCTACTCGGTTGGATGTCCAATCCCTTAGTTCTAAATTATACCTAGTTTCTGAGCCTTTTTAGGAAGTGATCATTTTTGGTGATGAGGCATATTAATGCCATACTTTAGAATGACTTAGGATAATATTTGCTATACCTTTTTGCTGCATTTTGATATATTTACCACAAGACTCTTATAATTTTTTGCTACTATATGGCATGTTGCCAACAAAAATTTAACATGGTTTAAACATACTTAATATACTATGCTTGGATAAAATGTTATATTTCTTGATCTGAAAGATATTGTTGTGTTTTGAATAAGTAAGAGTAGATGTTTGAATGTGATTGATTATGCATGTTTTGGTAATTACTATCATAAAGATCTTATCCTAACCTTTGAAGGCATAGTACATTGGAATAGTGAATGTTGTTTTGACCAGGTCTAAAGCATTCATCCATGAAGTGTTCCACTCAATCTTCCTATAGATTTTAATGGAAGAACATTCAATGTAGCACCAGTTGAAGGAGTAAGGTGGTAGTCTCTGCGATGAGTTAGGTGGCATGCTAATTTCTCTAAGAGGATCTAGGCATGAATGGAAGTTGAATTTGTTGTCATGGTAATTCTCTCCTCTGCTTCAGGATCAATCTATTTAGTCTTTAAAGTTTTCCCTCTTTCTTGTCATTAATGTTGTAATAAAGATCCACTTATTTCTACTATGTGGTTATAAATTAGTTAGAAGATTTTCCCTTTAAATAAAGCCTTTCTCCTACATGAGCACAACAATAATAGAGGGCATTGTCAAGTATATAGAAATAATTTTCATTTAGTTTCACTGTGTTATGAGAATTCTGTACTTTGATATTCTGTCAATAAAATAAAGTGTTGATATTTAGTTGTGTGTAATTTTGATTTAGGATACTCATCCAAGGGGTCCCACTTGGTGAGAAATCTACAACAAAATAGATTCATATTATCTAGAAGCATTTCCTACATTTCTATTGATTAAGCACCAAGTGTTGAACTACTCCTGCAGCCAAAGCTACAGACCAACTAACACCTTCTATAGCCAAAGTCATAGAACAATAGAAGTATCATGGCATAGTTTGTAAGAGCTTACATGTCTTATTAATAGTTATACTTTTCTAGTGTCTATTCTAGCACTTACTTTTCTACAAACTTTAACTTAAGCATTACTTTAGTATTCATTTCCTGTAGTTATGGTATAGTTTTCCTTTAGCATTTACTTACTACAATAATGATAATGTGTGGCTAAATGATTCTTGGTGCATATACTTTGCTGGCCCATTTCAAGTGATACGTCACTAGTCTTACTTACTAAATGAATTTCCATAAAGAGGATAAGCTGCTCAGTTGGATGTCCAATCCCTCAGTTCAAAATTATACCTAGTTTCTAAGCCTTTATAGGAATTGATCAATTATTTCAATTTCAAGACATTCTTAAGAACCAGAAGGCGAAGATAGAAAAGTTAAAGTTGAAAGGTTCTTCTTTGACATGGTGGAATTTTATCCAAGATGAAAGAGAGAAGTAAGGCATGAATAGAGTGTCTACTTGGAAGACAATGGTGAGTTTGGTGAAGGAAGAATATGTACCAGAAGATTATGAGGTAGAAATCCATATGAGAAGACAAAACCTTATGAAAAAGGATATGGATGTGAACACATACACTGAAGAATTCATAAAAATGTGTATCAAATCCAAGATAAATGAGACATAAGGAGAGAGATTATCTAGATACATGAATCAATCAATCAAAACACATCCTAAAGTGAACAGTTTCAATCTTCACACTTCAATTTGGGCTAAGATGAAATTCATCTAACAATCTTGAATATTCAAAGTTTTCATGTAATCCTAAAAGCAATCTAGGAACACTTTAAATCTTTGGTCTTAAAATGAACCCTAAATCAAGTCTTGAATGCATAAATGGAATGAACATGCAAATATCACACTTACTTTGGGTTCTAAAAAAAAATCTTTAAATCTTTAAAAGTTTCAAAGAGTTAACTTCATATTTTATGTTAGTCCTAAAGGGGAAAACCCTAAAAATAAAATCTTGAGTGGATAAGGGAAAGAACAAGGAAAAAAATAAAAATAAAATCAAATCTCTTCTTTTTGAACTTAAAAAAGAAAGTCCAAATCTTGAATGCCATAAGGAATGAACGAATAAAAGTTAAATATTTTATTTGAGTTCTAAACATATTCAATCTTGAGTGCTCAAAAGATAAAACACTTGCAATCTTTTCAAAATCTTTTATGTTTCTAAGAATTGAACTTTGCATCCTAATCATGTTTGTGTGAGGGTCATAGCATACAACACTTAAAATAAAAATTGGAAATGAACTCTTCATGATGTGTTGATTAGGATTGTTCCAAATTTATGAAAATTCTTTTAAACCTAAGTGATTCAGGTGAAATCCATACCCTTTCACCATACCTTCATATAAATTGGGAGAAAAATTAGGGTTTGGGTTGCTCACTTGACTCTAGCAAGGCTTGTCCAGAGAGAAAAGTGCTCCCTCTTTGGAGAATAACCTCAAACCAATATTTCCCCAATCAATATAGAAATAAAGCACTAAGAAAACTCTCGCTTCATCCACTCAAGCTTGGGAAATGTGTGTTGATGGTAGCCCAAGGTAGGTGAATATCCCTACTATTTCAACATGGTCAACTAGGCTCTTAAGTGAGTCACATTTGTATAAAATAATTGGGAGGATGCCATAGACCTTATCAGACACCTATTAATTAGAGGCTTCTTGATCTACCCCCGAAGGTTTCCAATCTTTGTGCAAGGAGAATAGTAATCTCCCCAAGACACTCATCATATTGTGTCATCCTTGAGCACTTGGAACCAGATAATATGACATCATGACTAGAGCCATTGTATGCTTGGTGGTGGTCATATTATGATTATCTCTTGGATGTGTGCCTAAGTCAATGAGGAAAGATTTTTAGTCAAGCCAAATGTCCTTAAGATAAGATTTTCTTATGGGTGTCTTCAAAGTTTTAGATTTAGTGAGAAACATCTACTGACCATACACAAAACAAAGAGTTTTGTACACAAATCCTTTTTTCCATATCATTTCAAATCCTCCAGTCTAGAAGTCTCCCAAAGCCTCTAGAATCTTATAATCCCAGTGTCACAATAATGGTCTTCATGTCATCCTGCATCCTTTCCATCTAGATTTGAGTTCGTTTTCTCCTCATATGCTAGGCTAGCATAATCATCTTGGTTATCCCTCATCCCCTTTTCATCTTCTTCTAGAGTCAATATTTCTTCATATTCTAAGCTTAATCCTGAACCCATTGTGAGCTTATCGGTCATCCTAATCTGATCTTTAGTCTTCCTTCCATTGTCATCCTTCATCCATGTCCTACTCATATGAAAGTCAACATGTCTCAAATCTATTATGATGAGTTTGGTTATCACATATTTTCTCCCACTTTATTCTATTCCAACTATGATAATAGTCTTGTTGATCATGATGAGTACATTGAAAAACTTAGCAAGCTTTCTCCAAACATTCCTCAAAATCCAATCATTCCTCCAAACTACCCTATTCTTTCTCCATACATGCTCACTAGTAATCCTTATCATACCTTTGATAAGGGAAATACATTATCCACACCTTCTTCATATATCATACCCACATATCCCATGCATACATCCTCCCTACCTCCATCCTCTCCCATAGCCATATCCTAGACACCACATTTCTATAATGAATCTACTAGCTACATCCCTAATCCAAGACCATCATCTCCTTATCCTCCAAACCATTTTCAAATCCATGATTCTAGTCTTCCAATCCATCACCCTAATCCTCCATCCTATCTCAATCCACCATCCACTATATCCTATCTTTCTCCTCCACCTCCACCATCCCATCTCAATCTACCATCCAATATATCCTACCTTTCTCCTCCATCCCCTCCATCATATCTCAATCCACCATCTTCCATTCCTACCTAAATTACCAAAAATCCCCTTCCTCAATAAAAATTCATCCCTCAATCTACTTCGTATTCTATGCCTCAATCCATCACCCCTACTCCATCAATTAGTCAATCTAGCTCACAAGTCACCTCCATGCCTTCTTATGTGAACTATCTAGCCATGCCATCCTCCACCTCCTCTTTCGCACATTCATTCCCTCAACCAAGTTTAGAATCCACCACCCCACCTTCATGTCTGGACTATCCTATCTCCCCATATTCTACACATGATAATCCTACAGCCCAACCTCCATCATGAAAGTCTCCAAGGAGTTTCACAAGGAAACCAGTGAAAAATCCCTCTCTTAATTTTGATGAGTCATGTCATCTCACTCCCACATGTAAAGCCACTAGTAATGATGACTATCCACCTATCCCATCCATCATTCCTCCTCCATCACCCACTCCTATTATACTTCTTCCATCTACCCCACTTATTGATCCTTTTCCACATCCTAGAATTATTGGGTCTTTTCCACCCGTTGACTCTTCCAAATCCCATCTACTTCTCCATCTTCTAGCATTATCCAAAACACATCTATTGAACCTCATGATTCCACCCTTATTCCTTCCATCACAATTTTAGAATCTCCCATCCTTTCATCCATAACATCTAAACATCCCATACATACATTCCCCATCACTCTATCCACACCAATCCTATCAATTCAAGATCTTCTCCAAAAGCATGTTGAAGTATCCATTGACCTAAATCATGATCCTATCCCTTCACTTCCACTATTACATGATCCATTGATCCCATCCATCCCTCCATCTCAAGATACATTACCATCTCCTAATCCCAGTCAAGATCCCATCATCTTAGCCCTTCCACTTTGTCATCCTCCAACACCTATCCCACTACCATCACCCTATCCCCTTGGTCCACTTATGTTTGTCAATGATTCCCTACTCAAAGAAGAATAAATTAGTTTCATATCCTCCACCATGACATCTAATACTAGATTTTTATCTTATTCCCCAAGTCAAAAGTATCTTTTCCTTGATAAAATGCTCAAGAAATGGAATTATCAAGGGAAATGATTAGGCTCGCATGAACAAGGAACTATAGAGACTATCTAGGAAAAAAAAATCCATGATCATGTGCTATTGGTCACACATCTAAAGAAACTTCCTCCAGAAATGTTGGTACAACTAAATAAAAATTCAATAATCCTTCCAAAAACACCATTGCATCTTCCCATCATCCCTCCAAAGCATACAATGCCATTCCTCCTCCTCCATCATTACAACCCAACACAACGTATCACATTCTTCCTTCATCCTCCAAATCCATTTTGGTTCCCTATATCCCAAAATCTACTAGCACATATCTTTCACATACCAAATTGATTTTGGGCCCCTACATCCCAAATATCATCCCCTATCTTATCCTACTGAATCCTTCATCCACCAATCCCATCTCCCTAACACCCACCATAAAAATCCCATTCCATGCATTCCTAGTTAGGAGATCAATGAAGGAACATCCCCACATCTCATATCTATCAATATCCATCCTACTCTCCATCCATATCTCCTCCATCCCATACACCTCCTCACATTCCTTTCAATTTTGCTTGCAATAATTTGGATGCCATATCCAAGATGCATATTGATAACTATCCACAAAGATCTAAATATTGCCATGTCCACTCTAAAAGAAATGCTCAAGAAAATAAAAATCCAATCAAGAAATCTAATACATCCCAAAGGCATCAAAGGCCCATCAAAGAAAAAGAAAAATCCACTACATCCAAAAATATAGAAAGGACCACCAAAGAAAAAGAAAAAACTATGTGGATCCCAAAGAAAAAAGATGCAATGCTTCTAAAAGAAACATTGATAATAGCATCCAAAGTTGTAAATACCCCAACTACTTATTCATCTTCTCCATCTACTAAATATGTTTTGGGTCCTTATGCCTTAAAATATCTATAATAACTCCTCAATCATATCTGCATGTACCCTCTACATCCCATCCACTCCATCCACCTACCTCACAACATGTGCCAATGTTGGTCCTGACAATATATCCCTATCATGCTCACTTTCCATAGTTCCATCTAAACTCTTTCTACCACTATATCCTTCATCCCATGCATATCCACCATATTCCCCATCTCATCCATGCCTTTTCATAATCCATCCATCCTAATAAGGATGTACCGACATCCAGTCAAAAAATTATTAAAAAAAAAAAAAATCAAGAAAAATATCAAAAAATGAAAAAGAAAAGAAAGAAAAACATTCGTCTAATGGTGAAAACTTGACAATTCAAGCACCTTAGACAAGTACCATGATGAAAACCTAGAAAAAGGCATCATGTGTAAATCCCTCCATCTAGTCCCACTCCACAAATACGAGGAAATTTCTTCTCAAGCACATCCTATCTAACACCTCCTCTATCCTATTTTCCTCTCACCTCTACCATACTGCTTCGGATCTTGATAACGAGACATATACCACCTGGTAAACATGCTTTTGGGAACCTTTTTATATCCATTTCCCCATTAAAAATATACATCTACCTATCCTTTGTTAGGAATGAATGCTGAAGCCTTTGGTAGTCATTCTGTAGCAGTGGTTGTTGCATTCATGACTATGATTGCCATTGATGTCAACACAGTGTTATTCTGGAGATTACCAGAGAAGCAGGCACAATTTTGTTTTGCACACATGTTATATTGAAAATTAAGTTATGTGCAATTGATGGTATGTTCTTTGGTGTTTTATTAGGCTATGGTTAAGAGTGCAAAAAGAAATTCATTTATTCATGAAAGTTATAAGCATTTTGGTGGAAGCAGTATTCTGGCAGTGTTCCTGAGTAGCGGTTTTTGGTAATTGGAGGATATCTCCTAATCAGGATGGAATCTGATTCTCTGTAGTTAAAGGGAATTTTGAGACTCTTTGGTGGTGATGTGGTTCACAATGCAAACTTTGAGGTCACACGATTGGAAAGTTACAATATCTGGAAGCTGACAGTTTTATGTAATTTTGATGTACTGTGTTGAAATTATTATTTTATATTTGGATGCCGAATCATTTGTAATTATTTGAGTGTGGTATAAAGGAAGGAATGTCTTCCTTATTTTAAGATGATATTTTAATAGTTGTGATATGAAATTGTGAAATTTGTGATGTGAATATATGCATGAGGTGAAGAATAGAGCTAATTCAGTGATGAAGGAAGACTTGCGAAGTACAGAGATTTGGATTTGTGATCTTGTGTAGAAGAGAGTGTGGTTTTGGTATAGTGTGAAGGAGGTAACATATTTCATATTATTCTATTGAATAATCCTAAGATCTGTTGGACAGTGAGTTCAGAGATCTTGCCTTGAAGCTATTTGGGCAGTGGGTCCTTCTGTCTTCCATTACTCCTAATAGGGTTAGAATCTTTTAAGAAGGATTAAAAATCTCCTAACAAAGATTCATATGTAATAAATGTATTTCATAAGACTCCTAATAGGGTCCATCCTCTCACAAGGAACTTTCATATTAGTACATCATTTTATGGGCATCATTCCCACCGGGGTTTATTCTTTGATCAAGAGGTTCCCTAGTTAACATATCTTGTGTTATTGTGTCATTGTGTATGATTATCTTTCTATGGTTGGTTACTACATTGATTATATGGTTTAAAGGTGTTGAAGTTGATATTGAAGTTGATAAATGGTTTAATTATCAGATAACTAATTCACCCCCGCCCTCTCAGTTATCTTGGTGGTCTTTACATTCTAACAATTGGTATCAGAGCAGCACGTCCTTGAAAGAGAAGTTTAAAAACATAAGGAGATCTATGGAAAATTTTAGGAAAGAAAGCCCTAAGTTTGATGTAGTAAATTTTGACAGCTGGAAAGAAAAGATGAAGACACATCTCTTATGTTTAGGACTAGGTTATTGGTTGAATACAAAAAATGAGAGAACTATAATTAAAGAAGACAGTCTTGAATCAAGTTCTAAACATGAGGTAGATCTATTCACGTGTAACATACTTGCAAGAGAAGCACTTTTATCAGCACTTCCGGAGAATGAATACAGTCAGGTAAAAGGTTTAACTAGATCTTATGATATTTGGAAAGCTTTACATTCTACTTTTGAAGGTGATGAACATGCAAAGAAAGCTAGGTTACATAATTGGATTTGTGCATTTGAAGACATAAGAATGATGGAAGATGAATCTATTAGAAGCTAAATTGGTAGGATGTCAGAAATTGTTGCAGGAATAAAGTCTTGTCGAGGTGAAAAGATAGAGAATGAAGTAATATGGAAGATTTTGAGAACATTGACACTAGTATTCAGGCAGACTACACAAATGATTGAACAAGTGATACCTTGTACACCAAACTTTTCAAGAGAGACTCTTCTTGGAAGATTGGAAGAAACAGAGATGAATTTGAGACTATCAGGAGAACTGCCTAGAGTGGAGATAGCATTCAGTGCTCTTAGCATTAGACCTACTTTGTCTAGAAGTACAAGTGTGAATGGAGATTATGCCAGTAGTAGTAGATCCAAATCTGATGAAGATAAGAAGATTGAAGAAGGTATTGCCTTGCTTGTGAAAAGAGAACTAGATGGTAAGAAAATCTTTAAATGTTGGACTTGTCAAGAATATGGTCATTTTGCATCTAAGTGTCCTAAGAGAGTTAAGAAGTATAGAAACAATTTCAAGCCTAGAAGATCTAAAGAATGTTATTATGCAAATGATGAAGAAATTGAAGCAGGAATTGAAAGACATTTGAGTGACAGTGATAATGATAACTTTGATGACATAGGATTTGTAGCAATTAAGGAAGAAAATTCTGAATCTAATGTTAAGGAAGAGAAAGCCTTAGTTTCCCAAGTTGAAAAGAAAGATGATTGGATTATAGATAGTGGTTGTTCACATCATATGACTGGTGATAAAGGAAAGTTCATAAAGTTTAACAATTATGATGGAGGATTTGTTAGAGTTGGTAATAATGCACCTTGTTTGATTAAAGGTATAGGATCTATTACTCTTGGTAGAAAGACTAATACTGATGAAGTTTACTTTGTTGATGGATTGAAACATAATATTTTGAGTGTTAGACAGTTAGTGGATAAAGGATATCAAGTTTGGTTTACTAAAAAAACTTGTGTGATTAAGGATAAAGATGGAAATCTGATTGGAATAGGATCTAGAACTAGAGGTAATATATTTCAGTTGAACCCTACTGAAATGACATGTTTGATGAACAAGATTGATGATAGTTGGTTATGGCATAGAAGGTTCTATCATTTAAACTTTGATAATATTGTGAAAGTAAGTTCTACACTTGCAGTAAGAGATTTACTTAAGATTATGAAGCCTACTAACATGATTTGCAAGGAATGTGTGATGGCTAAGCAGAAAAGGAATTCATTTCCTAGCAAGAAGTTCACATCCACAGAGAAGTTGGAGATTGTTCACACAAACTTGAGCGGTCCTACTAGGACTAGAAGATTCTATGGAGAAAGGTATTTTATGATTCTTGTTGATGATTTTACAAGAATGATGTGGATTGCATTTTTGAAAGAAAAATCTGAAGCATTTGATAAGTTTAAGGTCATGAAGAATAAAGTTGAGAATGAATCAGGAATGAGGATTAAATGTTTGAGATCTGATAGAGGTGGAGAATTTACATCTAAATAGTTTAACAATTTTTGTGAAGTAAATGGTATTAAGAGATAGTTTTCAGCCCCTAGAACACCTAAACAAAATGGTATTGCAGAAAGAAGGAACAGATCAATGACTGAAGTAGCTAGAGCTCTGTTGTTTGAAGGTGATTTGGCAAAGACATTTTGGAGAGAACCAGTGAATATAGTAGTATATACAATGAACGGAGTACAAATCAGAGCAGACACAGACAAGACACCTTATGAATTATGGTTTGGACATGCACCCTCAGTTAAGTATTTTAGAATTTTTGGAAGCAAATGCTATATTAAGAGAGATGATGATATAGGAAAGTTTGATCCTAGAAGTGATGAAGGAATTTTTCTTGGATATTCTTTGAAAATCAAAGCATATAGATGTTACAATAAGAGAACTAAGACTATTGTTGAAAGTGAAAATGTAAAAGTTGATGAGAAGTTTAAAATTTAGGAAAGAATGCTTGATTATGAATCTGATGAAGGAACTAACCCTCAGCATAATATTGAAGCTACTAAACAATTTTTTGAGACTGACAGTGAATTGTTGAATGAAAGTCATGTTGAAGAAAATAGAGAAGAATCTATAGTTGAAGAAAGATCTGTGACTATGACACCTAATAGGTATATATCAAGACATCATCCTATTCAACAAGTGATTGGAATTTTGGATAGAGGAGTTATGACTAGAAAGAAGGTACATTTATGTTTGATTTCTCAAATTGAACCTAAGTTTACTAATGAAGCTTGTGAAGATGAACTTTGGATTAAAGCTATGAAAGAAGAATTGGATCAGATTGAAAAGAACAAGACATGGGAATTGGTCCCTAGAACTAAAGATAAAAATTTAATTGGAACTAAATGGGTATTCAGGAACAAGATGAATGAACAAGGAGAAGTAATTAGAAACAAAGAAAGATTGGTATGTAAGGGATACTCACAGCAAGAAGGAATTGACTATGAAGAAACTTTGCCCCTCTGGCAAGACTTGAAGCAGTAAGAATGTTTTTGGCTTAAGCAACATTTAAGAAATTCAAAGTGTATCAGATGGATGTGAAGTTAGCATTTCTAAATGGTGAATTAGAAGAAGAAGAAGTCTACATTGAGCAGCCTGAAGGTTTTCCTTTGACTCAAGAAGGAGACATGGTATGTAAACTAAAGAAAGCATTGTATGGACTAAAGCAAGCACCTAGAACTTGGTATGCTAGATTGGATAAGTATTTGTTAAAATTGGGATTTACAAAAGGAATAGCTGATAGTAACTTATACACAAAAGAAATTGAGAATAGGTTGTTAGTTATAGTTATTTTTGTTGATGACATTATTTTTGGAGTAGAAGATGAAGCTAGTGACAAATTTGCTGATGAAATGAAGACATAATTTGAAATGAGTATGATTGGAGAAATGAAATAATTTTTGGGATTATAGATAACACAAAATAAAGATGGTATATTTGTAAGTCAGATAAAGTACTTGAATGATTTGTTGAAAAGATTTGGTATGGAGAATTGTAAACCAGTTAGAACACCTATGGTTATAGGACATAAACTATCTAGTAAAGATGAGACACCAATAGTTGAGCAAAAGAAATATAGATCCATGATTGGTGGATTGCAATACTTGACACACACTTTACCAGATATACAACATTCAGTTGGAATGGTAGAAAGATTTCAAGCTGAACCTAGAGAGTCAAATTATGTAGCAGTAAAGAGGATATTGAGATATCTTACAGGCACAATGGACTATGGATTGTGGTATGAAACTTTTGATGATTTTACCCTATGTGCATATACTGATGCTGATTAGGGAGGCAATGTTGATGATAAGAAAAGCACCAGTGGTGGAGCCTTTTTTCTTGGAGGAAGATTAGTTTCTTGGTTGAGCAAAAAGCAAAATTGTATCTCACAGAGTACAATAGAAGTAGAGTATGTAGCAGCAACAAACAATTGTACCCAGATAATTTGGATGAAGCAAATGTTGAAGGATATTGGAATTCAGTTTGATGAGCCTGTTGTTATACATTGTGATAATACAAGTATAGTTAGTATGTTAAGAAATCTGGTTTTACATTCTAAAACTAAGCATATAGAGATCAAGTATCATGTTGTAAGAGAGAAAGTTGTTGAGAAAGAAGTTAGATTAGAGTACATAAGCACAAAGGAGAAAATAGCAGATATATTTACAAAGCCTTTGCCTAAGGATACATTTGAGTATCTAAGAGGTATGCTTGGGGTTATGCCCCAGCCTAATTTTGAATAATGATGTAGTTGGTTGCATACGTCCAGTGGAATATGGCCCTATCTATTTTCTGGATTGGATGTTGGTACTTCCTCTATGGGGGAGTATGTGTATCTGAGCTGAGTCATGAGGACTCTTGTGAATGTATTTTCTAAATAGTGTCTTTTGACATTGAACTATTGTTTGACATAGTGATGGAATTTTGTCATTGATGTCAATGGGGGAGAGAATCATGAAAAACATTGAGGAACTACATTTGTTGAAGAGATTGAATAGGAAAATGAAGTAGGAATTGATTGATGAAGAGAAACAAAGCAATTGAGCAGCAGTGATTGGATTTTTGGAACATTGGATGTTTTTCATCTATGTTGCCATCAATGCCAATGGGGGAGATTGTTAGGAATGAATGATGAAGCCTTTGGTAGTCATTCTGTAGTAGTGGTTGTTGCATTCATGACTATGATTGTCATTAATATCAACATAGTGTTATTCTGGAGATTAGCAGAGAAGAAGGCATAGTTTTGTTTTGTGCACATGTTATATTAAAAATTGAGTTATGCACAGTTGATGGTATGTTATTTGGTGTGTTATTAGCCTATGGTTAAGATTGCAAAAAGAAATTCATTTATTCATGAAAGTTATAAGCATTTTGGTGGAAGCAGTATTCTGGCAATGTTCCTGAGTAGCGGTTTTTGGTAATCAGAGGATATCTCCTAATCGGGATGGAATCTAATTCTACATAGTTAAAGGGAATTTTGAGACTCATTGGTGGTGACATGGTTCATAGTGAAAACTTTGAGGTCACACGATTGGATAGTTACAATATCTAGAAGCTGACAGTTTTATGTAATTTTGATGTAGTTTGTTGAAATTATTATTTTATATTTGGATGCCGACTCATTTGTAATTATTTGAGTGTGGTATAAAGGAAGGAATTTTTTCCTTGTTGTAAGATGAGATTGTAATAGTTGTGATATGAAATTGTGAAAGTTGTGATGTGAATATATGCATGAGGTGAAGAATAGAGCTAATTCAGTGATGAAGGAAGACTTGCAAAGTACAAAGATCTAGATTTGTGATCTTGTGTAGCAGAGAGTGAAATTTTGAAATAGTGTGAAGGAGGTAACATATTTCATATTATTCTATTGAATAATCCTAAGATCTATTGGACAGTGAGTTTAGAGATCTTGCCTTGAAGCTGTTTGGGTAGTGGGTCCTTCTGTCTTCCATAACTCCTAACAGGGTTAGAATCTTTTAACAGGGATTCAAAATCTCCTAATAGAGATTCATACATACTGAATGCATTTCCTAAGACTCCTAATAGGGTCCATCCTCTCACAAGGAACTTTCATATTAGTACATCATTTTGTGGGCATCATTCCCACCGAGGTTTACTCTTTGATCAAGAGGTTCCCTAGTTAACATATCTTGTGTTATTGTGTCATTGTGTATGAATATCTTTCTATGGTTGGTTACTGCATTGATTATATGGTTTAAAGCTGTTGAAGTTGATAAATGGTTTAATTATCAGATAACTGATTCACCCCCCCCCCCCCACTCAGTTATCTTGGTGGTCTTTACTTTCTAACATCCTTCATCTTCCTATAATATTATCTTCCATCTACTATATTCATCCACCTATTATCCTAAGATCCCATCTACCTTCCTCATCCTCTTTTCAACTTATCATCCATCCCATCGTACCCCCTCCTAATGGCTCTTAATGCATGAACTATCCTAGGAAAGGGAATCTTATTCCTTGGTGATATTTTCCTTGGAGACCTTATTGAATCCATCTTCCTTTCATATCCCCATTCTTTCATATATTCCCATATTTATCCCCATTCCTTTTATCTCCCAATCCTTCTATCCATCCTTATCATATCCAAATCCTTATCTTCCTCCTGTGTGTGTGAAAATTGTACCTAGCCGTGGAGACAACACTTTAGTAAAACATTAGAGGTTAGCAAAATCAAAATTTGCAAGTAAATGAAACTAAGCTAACCAGGCAATTTACTGCCTTCTAGTAGGTGGGAGTATGATATTCTCAAATTATATTGAGATCAGTGACAATGAAACACCTAAATGAAGGATTTAAAATGCAAAAAGATGAAGGTAGTATGAATGGAGATTAATCTATTTTTTTGGATTTTGGATTTTGAATGTAATAAGATGAAAAAATTGATATGAAACTAATCTAGAATGATTTGAAATGATATGCAAATTAATCTAACAATGATATGCTATGAACCCTAAAAAATAATAACAAAAATCTCACAATCATCTTGTGTGCAATAGCTTGATTCTTCAGATGTCAATTCACCAGAGTAAGTATGGAAATTCAAGGGATGTCGATTGATTGAAAGCTTGAGGGATTTGTGAAGAGTTGAGCCTTGTTTTTATAGAAATCCAAGGTTTGAGGATGCATAAGAAAAACCATAAATCACTATTTGATAAACTTAGGTTGATTTTTGAGTTAACAAGAAATTAAGAATAAATAAAGTCGTAAAATCATGCAAAAATAGTTTTTTTATCTCAAAATAGAGTTTTAGTTCTCTTTTTCAACTCATCATCAAATGTTGAGTTTAGAAAGTTAACAAATTGAAATTGAAAATTGAATGAAAGTTAATTGCTTTTCTGATTGTGCATATTTTAATATGAATTAATTTAATAAATAAAGTGATTTATTTTCCACTTAACTGATTTTGAATTAAAACAATTGATTTATGAGTTAATCAATTATTAAATCAAACTTTATTCCAATTAAATCATTAAATTTGACAACTTTGATTTTAAATCAATTAAATAAATATTCAATTGATTATTTGTAGGAATTTTGATTTATTGTCAAAATAAAAACAATATTAATTAGGAATAAATGCAATTAAATCTAATTAAATAATTAAGTGGTAGAATTATTAAATTAATTAGTTAAATATTCATCATATTCAATTAATCACCTTTAGGATAAATAATGACATTTATCGCCAAATAATATTCAATTAAAGATAATTAGGATAAATTAGGAATATTCCTTGATGTAGAATTAAGATAATTAATTAGGTTTTTGATAAACTAATGTATAGATGTGCCTTAGGTTAGGACTTTGATGTCAATTTCAATCGAATTATTGATGTAAGAGGTTAATGAACCTATAGGCCATTTTTGGGGTATTACATTTTGCCCCTCTTTGAATTACTGTGTGAAGTGCATTGGTTCAAAGATTAATCTATTTTTGATGTTGAAAACTAATTTGAGAGATAAACTAATTCTGATATAGAAACCGATTGAAAGATTGGAAAAAGCTGATTCTGGTCCTGGTTGACCAAGAATCTTGATGATGTCATCTATAGCAACCATGAACTAGTGATTATGAAAAAGTATCAAAATGCCTAATTCTGAACCTTATGATTTTGAAGAAGTGAGTAACCTGATTCTAGACCTGATTGTCCAAAGGAATCAAAATGGTATTGTATGCACCCTAAAATGGTCGCCTAGACTTTGGGCCCCATTTATTCAATTTATCAATCCTGAATCATTTTGATCAATAATCAATATTTTCAACAATATCAATTTCTTGATCAAATCTTAATTTCGATCATATATTAGATTTTTATCCTTGGGCTAACCATTTATCCTAAGTCTTTATTTGATTAAAAGGAATATTTCCTCCCCTTTTAATTAAATAAAAAGCCCTCACTTTCCTCTTATCCTAAGTTGCACAAATAAAGCATTATTCCTATTTTATAAAAAGGGAAAAAGCACTTTTGTCTCACATGAGGCTCAAAAGTCAACACTTCACTCTCATTGGAGGATACTTGTGCACATGGATTGCTCCTCTTTCAAGCTCCACCGTTGATTAAGACCTTTTGCCTCTTAATCTCCATGGTCCATTCCTTTGCATTTCTTATAAAAGGAGAGCTCTCTCCTTCATTTGCATATATCTTTGTTTTATGCTATTGTTATGCTACAGGTTTTCTAGGTCATCTTGGAGCTTTTGGAGACATTCTTGCATCTAGGGTTTGAAGATTTGGAGCATTGTTGGCATTCATCTTAGATCTTCATCAACACTCTATCTTCTTGTCTTCATTCTTGCATCATCATGGCTTTCTTGCTTCATAGTTAGATTTCATTTCTTGCATAGTAGCTTCATTTTCATGGCATTCTTAGCTTAGATTTCCTTTATGCTTTAGATTAATTCATCTAGTTTAAATAGGAGGTACTGTAATCCATTGCTATTTCCCTTCATAGCTTAGTTTGTACTTCCATTTTCATAGCATAGCTTGCACATTTGCATCATTCATACTAGTTGCATTTGCATTTCATTTCCATTTAGATTCTTGGAGATACTGGCACTCTTGCCCTTGTCTTCACTTGAATCTCTCATTGTATGGTTGACTAGCAAGGTCACCTTCTTGTAGCTCTAGTTGAGAGCAAAACTCATAGTCCCTTGCAACTCCATGCATAGAGAGCTATGATCCGCTTTGTGAGGCCTCACTCTTGAGTAACCTTGCATGTAATGGTTCATAGAAGTGCATATTTTAGTGTGTACAGGTATCACATCTGAATCCTTCAGTTACGAAGAATCGAGGAAATAACACTAATGAACCGATGGTTACAAAAAGATGATTTAGTTTACAAGATAGATTAGGATACTAGATTTATATGGATCTCGATGAATCTGATATGCCCCAAGTGATGAGGTCTTTTGATGAATCGACAACTAGATGTGGTTGTTGTCTTGATTGAGAGAAGATTTGATTTATAGATTTAGATTTATAGACATGATTGATATGTAATACCATACCCCCATTGGGATGAAAATTGTAATCTAGCAAGAAAAGACAACATTTGAATGATTAGAAGCACATTAATTGATCTGAGAAGTGGTTATACATGTTCGAGAACATGTTCTACATCATTTAGAGGTCCTGGAGACCAAGTTAGACTAGGTTTGACCATGAGTTGACCATGGGTAACCAAGTTAAAATTTCAATAGTTTGATGTAAGATAATCAGTTAAGTTGAATTCTAGATTTCTATGATGATTTAAGGTCGATTATGCAAGCAGTTGGTCGTCATGGGTCCAAAAATTTGAAATTGCTATTTTGACAATATAAATGATCTCATATTTCAATTTTGAGCCCCAAAATGGATTCTACTTGTTGTTTCATTGGAGGGACATTCATACAATGCTCAATCCTTGTGTCATGTTTAGCATAGTTTTGGAGAATCATTAAGCATCAAGCTGGTTTGGAAATCCTGAGATAAATGCAATCATGAAAAGTGCAAAGTGAAATGCAAAATGAAATGCAGATCTAGGACCTATGACTTAGTCACTGATCATGTGTTAGTCATTTTCATCATTGAATGTTTATTAGGTAACTGGATAAATCAATACAACATCCACTAGTTAGGAAACTATGAACATATGAATATTGATTTTTGCACCAAAGTCAATACAATAGACACTGGCTAGACAACCATGGACATATGAATATTGATTTTGTTTACAGAATGTCAGATTAGATATAAGCACCAAGGCATAAACACTAAGATGACCTGAATATCATGTCTATTTTGATATAGAAATTGGTATAAGCATCAAAACATAAATGTCGTGATGACCAGAATACACCTTGCGGAATAAACACACCAAACAATTTGTAGAATTCATTCTTGTCTCCAATGTGAATTACCTGTAGTGACCCTTTATCATTCACATCCTTGGATAATAGCTGTTTACAGTAGGATTGAAAAATCATTCAAAAAGATGTAAGCTAGATCAAACTTCCTTGAATTTTCAAGGTATCAATGGTCGAGGTACTCATGGACATCCAATACGAGATGGAGGCTCTTACAGAAGGACACCATTTCAATCCAGAATTTCCAAAGTTGTTAGATTTTCACTCAAAGAAGAAAACAAAGAAAAGATTATGCCCCCAGTCATCACTCTCTAAATCCTATAAAGAACATCATCAAAGATCTCAAAGGGACACAATATGCAAAAATCTCAATGTGAATCAGTAAGCATACAAGGAGATAAAAGCATGTGAAGCATAGACTATTTTTGGTTTGTTTTGATGTTTGATTGTGTTGTTGTAGATGCAAAATCCTTTCTGGAGAGGAGATTGACTGACTGACTCGGATTTAGCTTCAAAGGACCCTGACTGGATATGACTGATTGGATGTAGATCGCCAACCTGAAATTCTCTATGTCTAACTTTTTTGTTTTAACCTCTAAACATTCTCTTCTAATATACTATGAAATTGTTTGTAGGAATTTTGATTTATTGTCAAAATAAAAACAATATTAATTAGGAATAAATGCAATTAAATCTAATTAAATAATTAAGTGGTAGAATTAAATTAATTAGTTAAATATTCATCATATTCAATTAATCAACTTTAGGATAAATAATGACATTTATCGCCAAATAATATTCAATTAAAGATAATTAGGATAAATTAGGAATATTCAAGGAATATTCCCTGATGTAGGGTTAAGATAATCAATTAGGTTTTTGATAAACTAATGTATAGATGTGCCTTAGGTTAGGACTTTGATGTCAATTTTGATTGAATTGTTGATGTAAGAGGTTAATGAACCTATAGGCCATTTTTGGGGTATTACATTTTGCCCCTCTTTGAATTACAGTGTGAAGCACATTGGTTCAAAGATTAATCTATTTTTGATGTTGAAAATTGATTTGAGACATAAACTGATTTCGAGACAGAAACCGATTGAAAGATTGGAAAAAACTAATTCAGGTTCTGGTTGACCAAGACTCTTGATGATGTCATCTATAGAAACAATGAACCGGTGATTATGAAAAAGTATCAAAACACCTGATCTGAACCTTATGATTACGAAGAAATGAGTGACCTTATTCCAGACCTGATTGTCCAAAGGAATCAAAATGGTATCACATCTAAATCCTTCAGTTACAAAGAACCAAGGAAATAACACTAATGAACCGATGGTTACGAAAAGCTAATACAATTTATAAGATAGATTAGGATACTAGATTGATATGGATCTCAATGAATATGATATGCCCCAAATGATGTGCCCCAAGTAACAAGGTCTTTTGATGAATCAGCAACTAGACGTGGTTGTTGTCTCAATTGAGAGAAGATTTAGATTTACATACTTGATTGATGTGTAATACCATGCCCCTTCGGGATGAAAATTGAAATCTAGCAAGAAAAGTCAATGTTTGAATGATTAGAAGCATGTTAATTGATTTGAGAAGTGGTTATACACGTTCGAGAATGCGTTCTACATCATTTAGAGGTCTTGGAGACCAAGTTTGACTAGGTTTGACCATGAGTTGACCATGGGTAACCAAGTTAAAATTTCAATAGTTTGATGTAAGATAATCAGTTAAGTTGAATTCTAGATTTCTATGATTATTGAAGGTTGATTATGCAAGCAGTCGGTCGTCCTAGGTCTGAAAATTTGAAATCGCTATTTTGACAATATAAATGATCTCGGATTTCGATTTTGAGCCCCAAAATGGATTCTACTTGCTGTTTCATTGGAGGGACATTCATAGAATGCTCAGTCCTTGCGTCATGTTTAGTGTAGTTTTGGAGAATCATTAAGCATCAAGCTGGTTTGGAAATCCTGAGATAAATGCAATCATGCAAAGTGCAAAGTGAAATGCAAAATGAAATGTAGACCTAGGACCTAGGACTTAGTCACTGATCATGTGTCAGTCATTTTGATCATTGAATTTTTATTAGGTAACTAGATAAATCAATACAACATCCACTAGTTAGGAAACTATGAACATATGAATATTGATTTTTGTGCCAAAGTCAATACAATGCCCACTGGGTAGACAACCATGGACATATGAATATTGATTTTGTTTTCAGAATGTTGGATTAGATATAAGCACCAAGGCATAAACACCAAGATGACCTAAATATCATGTCTATTTTGATATAGAAATTGGTATAAGCATCAAAACATAAACATTGTGATGACCAGAATACACCTTGTAGAATAAACACACCGAATAGTTTGTAGAATTCATTCTTGTCTCCAATGTGAATTACTTGTAGTGACCCTTTATCATTCACATCCTTGGATAATAGCCATTTATAGTAGGATTGAGAAATCATTCAAAAATATGTAAGCTAGATCAAACTTCCTTGAATTTTCTAGGTATCAATGGTTGAGGTACTCATGGCCATCCAATATGAGATGGAGGCTCTTACAAAAGGACACCACTTCAATCTAGAATTTCCAAAGTTGTTAGATTTTCAGTCAAAGAAGAAAACAAAGAAAAGATTATGCCCCCAGTCATCACTCTCTAAATCTTGTAAAGGACATCATCAAAGATCTCAAAGGGACATAATATGCAAAAATCTTAATGTGAGTCCGTAAGCATACAAGGAGATAAAAACATATGAAGCATAGACTATTTTTGGTTTGTTTTGATGTTTGATTGTGTTGTTGTAGATGCAAAAGCCTTTTTGGAGAGGAGATTGACTGACTGACTCAGATTTAGCTTCAAAGGACCCTGACTAGATATGACTGACTAGATGTAGATCGCCAACCTGAAATTCTCTATGTTTAACTTTTTGGTTGTAACCTCTAAACATTATCTTCTGATATACTATTAGATGATCATATGTTGCTTGTTTGTGCTCATCTAGTAGTTCAAGTTCTTGTGCAACCTAGACACTTTGTAGTCATCATCAGTTACTAGACCATGCATTCTGATTCTTAGTGATGGGATTTCAACCTCAATAGGCAGTACCACTTGAAACCCATAAACTAAAGCGAATGGTGTAGCCCCAGTGGGCATTTTGACACTTGTTCTATAGTAGTGATCAGGAGATCTGGCTAGTAGTGTCCAATTGTTGAGAGATCCATAGTCAAGGAAAGATCACTTACGTGAGACTCATAAATATCCTCATGTACACATCTTAACTCTTTGTTGGATTTCCCATGCTCTAAACATTCAAGAAGAGTACACTCTAGATTTCTCTTAGTCATGTCACTAGAAATGAGGAGATACCGATATGCACTTTTGGATAGGCAAGATGGAGTGAAGAGTAGAAAGTATGAGAGGCAAGGAGGGTGAAATGGAGGAAGGTGTGAGAATTTGGAAACTTGAATAGAAACTTTTTGTTATCCAAGCCTTTTAGCTTGGGAATCCACATGACTTTTGACTTTTTTCTCTTTTTCTTCTTGAGAAATGTGATTGCAATTTTGATAAGATGGATTTTTAGAATCATCTCCAGAATGAAGCTTGATTCCCAGGGATCTTAGTTAGATTTCAAAGATACCTAGTAGATAGCTTTTGAGAATCATCTTTAGAATGAAGCTTGATCCTTAGGAATCTGAGTTAGATTGCTCAGATACCTAGCAGTTGAATTTGAGATTCATCTCCAGAATGAAGCTTGATCCTTGGGGATCTAAGTTAGATTGCTTAGATACCTAGTAGTAAGATGGATTTCAAGATCCATTTGTGCTTTGATTTTCTTTTCTCCTTTTTTTCTTGAAGACCTCTTTGGTCTTTTGAATGTTGTCTTTTTCTTAGTAGTCACATGTTGATTAGGTGGGACATAGTGACTTTGAGATATAAGAGGATCTTGATAATTTTTATTTATTTTTTGGTTACAGATCCAAGTTACCTCCAACGACTCAGGAATTATGGATGAAAGAGGTTGATATGGCTGGTTGAGGTGGACAGGTGGAGTGGGAAGTGGGTAAGCCACTTATCTTAGGGAGGTGGGTTGAAGAGAGGTTGATGGGATGGGCTCAAGTCCAAAGAGTTCAACATCATCCTCATCATTCATGAATGAATCAAATAGATCAAGAAAGTTATCTTCTATAAAATGTTTTCAATTGTGATTTGTCCTAGAAGAGTCAGATAAGTTTAAAGGAGTATCATGTAAGTCAAACTGAGATGATCCATTTTGAGAGCTAGGTCCTTCTTCAGGTGGGAACAATGCATGGATAGGAACCATTTCAATCCTAGACCTGCCAATATTTCATGAAGCTATAATTGGATGGGGTCTTATGTACCCATGATTTGCTAGAGTAGCTGGAGTGTAGCTTGAAGTAGATGGCCTAGGATCCATAGGGATGACTTCCACAGAAGGGTGGAAAGGATCGTCATCAGTTTCTTGCTCTTGAGATTTTGAACTTTCTCATCTTTCAAAGCTGGTAAGAGGAGCATATCTTTGTATGACATCAACTTGTATTGTTATAGTAGTATTAGACGAGGAATCTTGTTCTCTTTCTTTTGAGTTTGTCTTGACATTGCAATATTGCCTGATGTAGTTAGATAGAGACATTGTAGTAGTTAGGTCTTCTTCATCACTATCATTTGTAATAGGAGGAATATTCTTTACAACAAGATCTTATTCAGTAGCAAGAATGGTGGAATAGTTTAGAATAGGCATACCACAAGGCATATTCAAGATGTGAGAGATATCAGTGAATGGCTTCCAATCATGATTGGTAGTATGTTTAGCATTTTGGATGGGAGAAACTTGGGTAAGACTAGAATCTACCATCTAGCTAGTAGATAAGTGTGCAAAGTGTATAGTCATAAGAAAAAGGGATTTTGGAACACACACATGATGCCAGGTCGGAGGGTAGGAAATGCAGAGTGGATTGACTCTTCTCAAATGTCATAGATCAAAAGGCTGGATCAAAATCAAGAGACTAATTTTTGGCAAATAGATTGGATTTTTTGGATTCTCTGCTTTGTTCCTGACACGGTGAATATTTTGATAGAATCTAGAAGTTAGCTGTAAAAAAAATTGATTTTCTGACAAATTTTGACGGTTTCTGACAACTTGGACTTTAGCTTTGATACGAGTTTTGAAATTTCATGATGAATTTTCATACCATAAATGATATTTACTTCAGATTTGTAATTTTTTAGTTTTTCAGTTTCAGATGTTTGTAAGATTTTCTCTGTTCAGTTTTGTAGATTCGTGTAACAATTTAGGATTTATTCATTTCCAAGGGACCAAATAGATACCAAACATGTAGAACAACAAGCAAAGGGAAGAAAGAAATCATCTCAAAACAATGAACAAGGTCAAAAGCAACCTTGCACATGAACAAGAAATAGTGACTTATTATGCTAATCCCTAGGAATGCTACTTGTGTATGTTCTCAAAAGTTTTTCAATAACACACATAGTCCTCGAAAATGAAAAATTTGGCCTCACTAGGGTTTGTAGTAATGGTCTAACTCTGTAATTTTTGTGATCTCAAAAGGGAAAACTCCAATCCAAGTGCACCAGGGTTTTGACACAGTTCAAGAATTCAATCAATCCGGAGCTGCTAGGGAGATCTGACACCCCAACAAGAGACCACACTTGTGGAGATTTCTTCCACAAAGACATTTATTTGGTGGCTATTGCTACCATCATGAATATGGCTATTACCAGTTGAGGTTCCATCCACATGGTTGACCCAATTAAGGGAATGTCCACTATGGTTAACCCTCTCTAAAAGTGACTCACAAAAGATACCATAGGGGGACTAGATCGGATTCAAGGATCTGGGTTTCTAATACTATCCAAAAAGGAAGTAGAACATAATCTCCTAGCCTCTTCACTTCACCAAAACAAAGTAGATAGATTAATCCAATAGGCTAAGACTAAAATTATCTCACCAAGATTTGTAATGTCAACAACTATGTCTATCAATCCCTCTGGAGAGAGAATGTATCGATCAAAAGCTGAGGACCAAACCCAATAAAACCATGAAATAATCTCAGTAACCTCCCTACCTATAAGGGGATAATTCATCAAGAAGAGCTTCACATCTAAACAAGTGAATGAAGTCCACTCTCTCAAGATCATGCACACATAGTGTTCATAGGGCCTATTTACTTTGTGTAATAGATATGCAAAAAGCAAATCTATGTTCATTTTATAGCCCAAAACTGAAGTGTGAAGTATGAAATCTATAAAGGCATTCAAGCTTGACACAAGAGAGGTTCATTTTATATCCAAATAAAAATGTTATCAGATCATAGAAGAATACCTGAGTTCCACACAAGGTGCTTAGTAGATTTTACCTGATTTTGAGCTTTGTTGAGCAATCTCACACAAGCAAGCCACGAACTCTCCAACAAGCAAACAAGCAAACAAGATATGCAACATATATTTAACTTATACAAACCCTAGGGTTAGATCTAAAAACCAATTGTTAGGAGAAATAATAACCAACAATAATTCAAATGACAACTCATATCATGCATTGAATCATATGAAAAAAAAGTGCATACCCATCACAATTTTATTTTTTTTGACTTTGACCTAGTCAACAATATCTGATTTTTTTGATATGATTTCGGCCACAAAAATGAAAATTCAAAATAGAGACCCCTACTAAAAAATAGAGAGCTTTCCAAAAATGTAAATTTTTTAGAAAATTCTCTTCATTTGTGCCCTAGAGACCCATTTTACTAAAATAGACTAGTTTTTTTAAATCGACTATTTGAGCTATGATATTGCATCCAAATTTAAAACACAAAGAATGGACCCTCTGTATAATTTAAAGAGTGTTCCGAATTTGTAAAAATTTTCAAAAAATATGTTGATTTACACCAAAAATTAATTTTTTATAAAAATTAAAGAAAAAAATTATTAAAAATTCAAAACATCTCAGAAAATCTTGAATTTTTTATCGAAGCTTCCTTGATATATCTCCAACTTTCAAAACCAATTTTAGAAAATAACTCTAAGTCGTTGGGAGATATAATTAAATCTTTGAAAATTTATGGTTTTATTCTCCAAGGAAATCTGCACAAGGGGGTTAGCTCCAAAAAAAAACCAAAACCAACATGTAAAGGTAGCTTGCCCCACAGTGGGCGCCAAAAATGTGTGTAAAAATTGTACCTAGCTGTGGACACAACACTTTAGTAAAATATTAGAGGTTAGCAAAATCAAAATTTGCAAGTAAATGAAACTAAGCTAACTAGATGATTTATTGTCTTCTATTAGGTGCGAGTATGGTATTCTCAGATTAGACCGAGATCAGTGACAATGCAACACCTAAACGAAGGATTTAAAATGCAAAAAGATGAAGGTAGTATGAATGCAAATTAATCTATTTTTTTGGATTTTGGATTTTGAATGCAATAAGATGAAAAACTTGATATGAAACTAATCTAGAATGAATTGAAATGATATGCAAATTAATATAACAATGATATGCTATGAACCCTCAAAAAGAATAACAAAAATCTCACAATCATGTTGTGTGCAAGAGCTTGATTCTTCAGATGTCAATTCACCAGATTAAGTATGCAAATTTGAGGGATGTTGATTGATTGAAAGCTTGAGGGATCAATTGAAAGCTTGAGGGATCTGTGAAGAGTTGAGCCTTATTTTTATAGACATCCAGGGTTTGAGGTTGCATAAGAAAAACCATAAATCACTCTTGATAAACTCAGGTTGATTTTTGAGTTAACAAGAAATTGAGAATAAATAAACTCATAAAATCATGCAAAAATAGTTTTTTATCTCAAAATAGAGTTTTAGTTCTCTTTTTCAACTCATCATCAGATGTTGAGTTTAGAAAGTTAACAAATTGAAATTGAAAATTGATTTAAAGTTAACTATTTTTCTGATTGTTCATGTTTTAATATGAATTAATTTAATAAATAAAGTGATTTATTTTCCACTTAATTGATTTTGAATTAAAACAATTGATTTATGGGTTAATCAATTATTAAATCAAACTTTATTCCAGTTAAATCATTAAATTTGATAACTTTGATTTTAAATCAATTAAATAAATATTCAATTGATTGTTTGTAGGAATTTTGATTTATTGTCAAAATAAAAATAATATTAATTAGGAATAAATACAATTAAATCTAATTAAATAATTAAGTGGTAGAATTAAATTAATTAATTAAATATTCATCATATTCAATTAATCAACTTTAGGATAAATAATGACATTTATCACCAAATAATATTTAATTAAAGATAATTAGGATAAATTAGGAATATTCAAGGAATATTCCCCGATGCAGAATTAAGATAATCAATTAGGTTTTTGATAAACTGATGTGCAGATGTGCCTTAGGCTAGGACTTTAATGTCGATTTTGATCAAATTGTTGATGTAAGAGGTTAATGAAACTATAACCCATTTTGGGTGTACTGCACCTCCAATCCTCCCATCCAAATCCTTCAAATATATCAATCCTTATCTACTAAGCATTTCCTCTATCCCAATCCCTAAGTATTTCCTCTATCCATAATCGTAAGCATTTCCTCCAATCTTACCTTTAGCATCCATCCCTTAGAAGTTCCTCCAGCATTCATCCCTAAGCATTTCCTCCATATTTTCATCACCCAGCACTTCCATTATCATTGGTATTGAGCTACAAGCTACCCCTATGGAATCTAATGCCATCCATCCATATACAAATATTCCTAGAAATCTTCCAATGCATGTGAATCCTATCCATATCCTCTAGCTATCTATATCCAACATCAATCAACCCATCCAATCACATCCTTTGTAATTCCCCTCCAACCCTAAGAAATCCTGGTTATGCTCACTAGAAATTAGGAAGAGCTATATGTGAGAATGATCTTTCTTGAGATGATTGCTTAAACCAAACCTCTTCTAACTCACCATAACTTCATATTTTAATGTGGGAGATGGTAATATTGCATAGGTATGTTCCTATACATCTCCTTGCGTGTCAATGATATTTTAGGACCTTAATGCTAAAATGATCACTTGATAGACTTAATGCTTCTATATGAAATGCTCATTATTAATACTCAAGATTATCTTAGGTTAATTAATTATAATAATTGAAAGGGGATTAGATATGTTACTTACTCTAATGATGTTACCTTTTATACTCAAGATTAGGGGTATGTGCAGGATCATGGTATGCCAAAAAGTGGCGATGTAAAAAAACAAAACTTTTCACTCATCCAAAAGCACAATAATCCATCTGTTGACTTTTTAGTAGGCCTGGGTGTTAGTACACCTAGCCAAGCCCAAGGCCAAAGCATAGGCCTAATCAGATATCCAATATTATTGGATATCTGATAATATTAGATATCCAATTTTTGCCAGTAGCTTTTATTTACATAGCCCGACCGTGTTCAACATTTTCATTTTAAAAGCATTGAACGAGGCTTCAGCCTTTTGGATATCCAATCAAATCCTATATCTGATTTTCTTAAGATCATAGGTAAGTTCAATTTTTATGTTTTTAGTGTTTTTTTTGTTTTTTTATAGAAATTTGTAGTTTTTATATAAAAATTAGGGTTTAAATGATTTTTTTATTATTTTATAAAATTGATTGTAATTATAAATTTGTGTTCTAATTGTAATCAGATACAGACTCAAATCAATCAAAAAACCCTCCCAATGACCTTGCAAATAATCCACAACCACCTCCCAACAATCCCCTACATTCAGAAGATGAACCAGTCTCAAACCCTCATCGTTTAGAGGATCTAATAGGAGACAATCTAAATCAGATGAGAGGATCTCAAACCACATATGCCAATATCCCCACATTGTGCCCCATGTTTTCCACATTGAACTCTATTATTGAAAACATGGAGAAACTTATAGAGCAACATAGTGCTGTACTTCTTTGGCGTGATTGCATGCACACCCAATTTGACGATGGGATTGAGAATGATCAAGTCATGAACCTAAACATAAAAAAACATGACATATGTAATGTTTTTGTGGGTCCCAAAACTAGTCTTAATGTGGACCTTAAAAAACCCAAGTTGTCAATTAAATGGTGCACAAATGGTGCAATATGTGACAACTTTTGGGACTGGTGGTGGATGGTTTTTGATAGACTACCTCAGAACAATCTAGATGTCCCATTTTATTTTATTAAAATATTATATGCTGAATTTGTGCTCAGTCACAAGGTTAATTATTGGAGCATGAGACCGAACTAGGGTGTAGGCTTAGGCACTCCTTAGGACAGGCCATGGGCACACCGTGTGAAATCCCACACATATGTTCCCCTCCTGAGATTTCATCACCTCCTATAGTAGAGCATCCTAATATTATTGATGAGGCTGAATCACAAACTATTTGAGCCATTCATACCTTGAGTGATCTACTGGTTATTCAGATCATGACATTTTTGCCTCCTTGTCCTGATGCTTCTGGCCCTTCCACATCCTCTAGGAGCTCACATGTTTGTGTGCCCCACACTTGCATTATGTGCAAGAATCTTTTCTTAGGTCCACTGAATGATAGTGATGCATATAACTATGACTTCAAGGTGGATGATAATACTCAACACACTATAGGAACTGAAACACCTCATGAAGATGTGCATCAGGGGCATACTGTTATGGTAAGGGTAAACAGTTCACTTTTTACATTGTATTTAATTTTAAATGTTCATATTTTTAGTAGAATTTTCTTATAATAATTTCCCACTTATATTTTTTTATGTGTTACATTTATCTTTAGTTGATGATAAAGGAGGAGATAGCACAGGTAGAGGGGTCCACACTTTCAGCCATATCATTTGGCCTTGACACTTCCATAGTACATATGTTTTAATGTACTCATTGGTTTCCTTAAATTATTATAATAGTATATTGTATCATCTTAAAATGGAAGCACTTCCATGATAAGAGTGCTTAACCCTCTGAGTAAGTGTTTTAGGGTCATGTTAAATGCCTTGATCGGGTCTTTGCATGTATCTAGCTTTCTCCCCATGTTCTTCTTCTCTCTGTACCTATTTTACACTTTATTCCTGCATTTCTGAACACTCTGGATTAAGTCCTAAGGTTTTTTACCTCAAGGTCAAAGATGACCTTGAGGGTCAAAGATGACCTCAACCTTGACCTAGGTCAGGCATGACCTTGACCTTCACCTAGGGTGGGGTCTACCTCGTCCTTGACCCAGATTTCAAATTTTAAGATTTTTTGATTTTCGGATATCAGGTTTTGGAAAGATTCTTTTTCCCATCTCTAGGTCAGCCATTTCTAGTTTCGGGATTGTAAATCCTTAATTGCATTTAATCTAGGTATATTTCTAAAGGTTAGGACCTAATTGGGATTTAATTCTCCAAGGTGGCCCCTCTAGAAAACTGTGCCCTAGTTCACTATAAAAAGAGGCCTTCCTCTCTCATTTTCACATCTATCATTCACATCACTTTTGCAATCAAGCTCTCAAGTGCAAGAAAGTGCATTCAGGCATTCAAGCATTCAAGTGTTCAAGTATTCATTCATCAAGAAGATCCATTGTTAGCCATTGAAGGACTCAATCTCTTTGGAGCCCCATTGAAGATCCATCCTTCCACATTCATACAAGTTAATTTCTATGCAAAGATCCATGGAAGATTGGTGTTGAAGATCAAATTCCATTGATTTGAGACATCCTACATTCATTCTACATCCATTGGAGCATCCCTACTTGTGGATTTGAGGATTCGATTCCTCTACAAGGACTTCAACATAAGCAAGGTGAATTATTTCATTTACTTTGTTTATGCACATTACAATTTTAATTCAATTTCAAGGTTAATTCCTAAATTGGGGTTTGAACAAGGCAAAACCCCCATACAAACAACAAAAATCCTCTGTTTCTTGTAGGTGTAGGTGCGGAATTGCGGATCTAAGCTTGGATTTGGATACCCTTTTCGGAGAACTTCTAAGATCTACTAAGAAAGTCAAAGATGACCTTCAAAATATTAATGTAGTCTTTGAGCTTTTATCAAGGTCAAAGATGACCTTCAAAATATTAATGTAGTCTTTGACCTTTTATTGGGGTCAAAGACTACCTACTATTAGAAAGATAAAAATTTTCTGGGCTTTCTTCATCTCGACATTTCCAGTCCAAAACAGGTTGTAGAATTTCTTGAAACTACACATAAACATCAAAAATCAACATTTTCTAGATCTGCCCTATTTCAAGGTTAGTACTTGCCTTTCAATTATTTCAGATTTCAAGCACATTTTCTTCATAGGGAAATATAAGGTTTTCTTCCTCTTTCATATTCTCCATAGATTGAGTCAATTGTGCATTAACCTTTTGGTTGATCAATTTGGATCTCTCCTTTGGGAATTTGGATTTATAAGTAGATCTCATATTTCACCCATACATTTTAGGGTGAATACTATTTCCACCTATTCATTTTGGTGAACCCAACATACTTACTCTCCTTTCTTTTGTGGAATTGGATGCCCTATTGTGTTTTGTGGTGTTAAATTTCCTTTTATCTTGTTGGTATTAGATTTCTCTTTTATGTTAAATCTTGCATGATAATTTGATTTATCATCGAATTATAAATACAAAAATAATTCGATGATAAATTATTTTTATCATGCTTTATGTGTTCTTAGTTTAGTTTATTTGCATTGCATTGGTTTATGAGATTTACTACTAGTAGTCCTACTTATAACATTCTGGTTAGAAGAAGTTGTAGACCCAAGGGTGCCTTTGATCCTGAATCTTCCTCTCCTTTCCTTAGGATCCCAGATGATAATTTGATTCATCATTATTCCAATGCTATTATGGAGCAAAAATCTTCTCACTCATCTCATGATGAGGATGACGCTTTGAGAGTTCCTCCTGAACAAGTCTAAAAACTTTCAACTAAACTTGGTAAAATGGGTAATTGGCTTATTTAAGAGAACCATAATCAAGATTTTATTCAAGCTATAGGGGCTCTTAAGAAAGTTCTTTGTGATAGTGATCAAGGTGTTAACCCCTTTCTTGGTATTACTCACCTCATGCATTCAAATGTTAAACCTCTAGCTCAAGAAGCTCAAGATTTAGGGTTGATTCCTCCTATCACTAGTGTAGAACCCTCTTCTAATCCTTTACCTAGTATTCCTACCTATACTCCTTCTTTGGTGACCATGATGGTTCCCTCTATTCCTATGAGTGTTCCTCCTATGTCCCTTCCTACATCACAACCTTCATATCATAATGTACCTTTTACTTATTCCAACCCGCTTCCAACTATAGTTCCTAGTGTTCCTCTAGTTGTGTCTTCTATTCCTATAGCTTCTTACTCTATACCTAGTGTTTCTAATGTTTCTATTCCTCCTGTTTCATCTAATGATTCAACAATCATCAGTTTGGCTCAAACCATGTCATCCTTACAATAAAAACTTGCTTCCCTAACTCAAAATAAGTTTAATATTCCTACATGTGAGATGGGAAGTCCTTTGTCCCAAGACATTATTTGTACTCTTGTTCCTCAGAAAGTTGATATGCCTCATGTTAGGAATGAATGATAGATGTTTGAAGTCATTCTGTAGCAGTTATTGTTGCATTCATGACTATGATTGTCATTGATGTCAACACAGTGATCTTCTAGAGACTAGCAGAGAAGCAGACAGTGTTTTGATTAGTACACATGGGATATTATAGTTGGAGCTATGTGATGTTGATGTTATACTTTTTGATATTTTATTTGTCTATGCTTAAGAGTGCAGACAGTAATTCATTGATTCATGAAAGTTATGAGTATTTTGGTAAAAGCAGTATTCAGGTAGTGTTCCTAAGTAGCGGTTTGTAGAAATCGGATGATATCTTCTAATTGGGATGGAATCTGGTTTTGCCTAGTTAAAGGGAAGTTTGAGACACATTGATGGTGATGTGGTTCATAGTGAAAACTTTTAGGTCACATGAGTGAAGAGTTATTACATCTAAAAGCTGACAGTTTTGTGTAATTTTGATGTAGCGTGTGGAAACTTTTATTTTGTAATTGTGTGTCGACTAATTTGTAATTATTTAAGTGTGGTATAAAGGAAGGAATGTTTCTCCTTATTGTATGTATTTGTAATGTGAAAGAAGTGTGAGCATGGTTTTGGTTGCATGTGAATGTAAGCATGAAGTGAAGAAAAGAGTCTGAGAGGTTGTGAAAGTGATATTGTGAAGGAAGACATGCGAAGTACAGAGATCTGGAATTGAGATCTGATGTAGCAGTGAGTGCTTTTTGGCACAATAAGGAGGTAACATATTTCATATTATTTTGATAAATAATATTAAGGTTATTTGGACAGTGAGTTCAGTGATCTTACCCTGAAGTTGTTTGGGCAGTGGGTCCTTCTGTCTTCCATAACTCTTAATAGGGTTAGAATCTTTTAATAGGGATTCAAAATCTCCTAACAGGGATTTATATGTACTAAATGTATTTTATAAGACTCCTAACAGAGTCCATCCTTTCATAAGGAATATTCATATTAGTGCATCTTTTGTGGGCATCATTCCCATTGGGGTTTACTCTTTGATCAAGAGGTTCCCTAGTCAACATATATTGTGTTATTGTGTCATTGTGTATGAATATCTTTGTATGGTTAGTAATTGCATTGCTTACATGGTTAAATGCTATTGAAGATGATAAAAGTTATAATTATCAGATAACTGATTCACCCCCCCCTCTTAGTTATCTTGGTGGACTTTACTTTCTAACCATTGGTATCAAAGCAACAGGTCCTTGAAAGGAAAGTTTAACAGCTTAAGGAGATCCATGGAAAATTTTAGGAAAGAAAGCCCTAAGTTTGATGCAGTAAATTTTGACAGTTGGAAGGAAAAGATGAAGACACATCTATTGTGTTTAGGACTAGGCTATTGGTTGATTACAAAGAATGAAAGGACTATAATTGAAGAAGATAATCTTGAAACAAGTATGAAAGATGAGGTAGATCTATTCATGTGTAACATACTTGCAAGAGAAGCACTCTTGACAGCACTTCCAGAGAATGAATATAGTCAAGTAAATTTTTTTAAGAAATCTAATGAAATTTGGAAAGCTTTACACTCTACTTTTGAAAAGAAAGATGACTGGATTATAGATAGTGGTTGTTCACATCACATGATTGGAGATGTGAAGAAGTTCATAAAGCTTAACAATTATGATGGAGGAGTTGTTAGAGTTGGTAACAATGCACCTTGTTTGATTAAAGGTATAGGATCTATTACTCTTGATGAAAAGACTAATACTGATGATGCTTACTTTGTTGATGGATTGAAACATAATCTTTTGAGTGTTGGACAGTTAGTGGATAAGGGATATCAAGTTTGGTTTACTGAGAAAACTTGTGTGATAAAGGATAAAGATGGAAATCTAATTGGAACTGGATCTAGAACTAGAGGTAATGTATTTTAGTTGAATCCTACTGAGATGACATGCTTGATTACTAAAATTGATGACAGTTGGTTATGGCATAGAAGGTTTTGTCATATAAACTTTGATAATATTGTGAAATTAAGTACTACACTTGCAGTAAGGGATTTGCCTAAAATTATGAAGCCTACTAACATGATTTGCAAAGAATGTGTAATGGCTAAGTAGAAGAGAAGTTCATTCCCTAGTAAGAAGTTCACATCGGCAGAGAAGTTGGAGATTGTTCATACAAACTTGAGCGGGCCTACCAGGACTAGAGGATTCTATGGAGAAAGGTATTTTATGATTCTTGTTGATGATTTTACAAGAATGATGTGGATTGCATTTCTGAAAGAAAAATCTAAAGCATTTGATAAGTTTAAGATCATTAAGAATAAAATTGAGAATGAATCTGGAATGAAGATTAAATGTTTGAGATCTAATAGAGGTGGAGAATTTACTTCTAGGGAGTTTAACACCTTTTGTGAAGTGAATGGTATTAAGAGACAATTTTTAGCTCCTAGAACACCTGAACAAAATGGTATTGCAGAAAGAAGAAATAGGTTAGTAATTGAAGCAGCCAGAGCTATGTTATTTGGGAATGACTTGGCGAAGACATTTTGGAGAGAAGCAATGAATACAACAGTATATACAATGAATAGAGTACAAATCAAAGTAGATATAGATAAGAGACCTTATGAATTATGGTTTGGACATGCAACCTTAGTTAAGTATTTTAAAATTTTTGGAAGCAAATGTTATATAAAGAGAGATGATGATATTGGAAAGTTTGACCCTAGAAGTGATGAAGGTATTTTTCTTGGATATTCTTTGAAGAGAAAATCATATAGATATTATAATAAGAGAAGTAAAACTATTGTTGAGAGCACAAATGTTAAAGTTGATGAGAAGTTTAAAATTCATGCTTGATTATGAATCTGATGAAGAAGCTAATCCTTAGCCTAACATTGAAACTATTGAATTATTCTATGAGACTGACAGTGAATTATTGAATGAGAATCATACTATAGAAGAAACCAAAGAAGAAACAAGAGAAGAATCTAGAGAAGAATCTATAGTTGAAGCAAGATCAGTGACTATGACACCGAACAGGTATCTATCTAGACATCATCCTGTTGAACAAGTTATTGGAAGTTTGGACAGAGGAGTTATGACTAGAAATAAGGTACATTTATGTTTGATTTCTCAAATTGAACCCAAATCTACTAATGAAGCTTGTGAAGATGAGCATTGGATTAATTCTATGAAAGAAGAACTAGATCAAATTGAAAAGAACAAGACATGGGAATTGGTTCCTAGATCTAAAGACAAGAATGTGATTGGAACTAAATGGATATTTAGAAACAAGATGAATGAACAAGGAGAAGTAGTAAGAAACAAAGAAAGACTAGTATGTAAGGGATACTCACAACAAGAAGGAATTGACTATGAAGAAACCTTTGCACTAGTAGCTAGACTTGAAGCAATGAGAATGTTTTTGGTTTATGCAGCTTTTAAGAAATTCAAAGTGTATCAGATGGATGTGAAGTCCGCATTTCTGAATGGTGAATTGGAAGAAGAAGTCTACATTGAGTAGCCTGAAGGTTTTCCTTTGACTCAAGAAGGAGGTATGGTATGTAAACTAAAGAAAGCATTATATGGAGTAAAGCAAGCACCTAGAACTTGGTATGCTAGATTGGATAAGTATTTGTTGAAATTGGGATTTACTAAAGGAACAATAGATAGTAATCTATACACAAAAGAAATTGAAAATGGAATGTTAGTTATAGTTATTTTTGTTGATGACATTATCTTTGGAGGAGAAGATGAAGCTAGTGACAAATTTGCTAATGAAATGAAGACTAAATTTGAAATGAGCATGATTGGTGAGATGAAATACTTTTTGGGATTACAGATAACACAGAACAGTGATGGTATCTTTGTTAGCTAGAAAAAGTACTTGAATTATTTGCTGAAAAGATTTGGAATGGAGAACTATAAACCAGTTGGAACACCTATGGTTACAGGACACAAACTATCAAGCAAAGATGAAACACCAGTAGTTGAGTAGAAGAAATACAGATCCATGATTGAAGGATTGTATTACTTAACACACACTAGACTAGATATACAACATTCAGTTGGCATGGTAGCAAGATTTCAAGTTGAACCTAGAGAGTCACATTATGTAGCAGTAAAGAGGATATTGAGATATTTAAGAGGCATAATGGACTATGGATTGTGGTATGAAAAATATGATGATTTCACCCTATGTGCATATACAGATGTTGATTGGGGAGGTAGTGTTGATGATAAGAAAAGCACCAGTGGTGGAGCCTTTTTTCTTGGAGGAATATTAGTTTCCTGGTTGAGCAAGAAGTAGAATTGTATTTCACAAAGTACAACAGAAGCAGAATATGTAGCAACAACAAATAATTATAACCAGATAATTTGGATGAAGTAGATGCTGAAGGATATTGGAATTAAATTTGTTGAGCCTATTGTCATACATTTTGACAACACTAGCATAGTTAGTATGTCTAAGAATCCTATTTTACATTCTAAGAATAAGCATATAAAGATCAAGTATCATGTTGTAAGAGAGAAAGTAGCTGAGAAAGAAGTCAGACTGGAGTACATAAGTACAAAGGAATAGATAGCAGACATATTTACAAAGCCTTTGCCTAAGGATACATTTGAGTATCTGAGAGTTATGCTTGGGGTTATGCCCCAACTTGCTTTTGATTAATGATATAGTTGGTTGCATCTGTCCAGAGGTATATGAGCCCTATCTTTTTCTAGATTGGATGTTGGTACTTCCTCAATGGGGGAGTGTGTGTATCTGAGCTGAGTCATGAGGACTCTTGTGAATGTATTTTCTGAAATAGTATCTTTGGACATTGAGTTGTTGTTGGCATAGTGATGAAATTTATGTCATTGATGTCAATGGGGGAGAAGTGTACATGAAAAACCCTATGTACCATCTATTGGAGAGAACTTAATAGGATAACGAAGCAAGATTTGATTAATGAAGAAGATTTGAAGAACTTTTAGAGTATTAGTGCAGCAGTGTAGTAGTATTGGATTTTTGGAACATTGGATGTTTTTCATCTATGTTGCCATCAATTCTAATGGGGGAGATTGTTAGGAATGAATTTTGGATGTTGGCAGTCATTCTATAGCAGTTGTTGTTGCATTCATGACTATGATTGTCATTGATGTCAACACAGTGATCTTCTGGAGACTAGCAGAGAAGCAGACAATGTTTTGATTAGCGCACATGGGATATTATAGTTGGAGCTATGTGATGTTGATGTTATACTCTTTCATATGTTATTTTTCTATGGTTAAGAGTGCAGATAGTAATTCATTGATTCATGAAAGTTATGAGTATTTTGGTAAAAGCAGTATTCAGGCAGTGTTCCTGAGTAGCGGTTTGTGGAAATCGGATGATATTTCCAAATCGGGATGGAATCTAGTTTTGCATAGTTAAAGGGAATTTTTAGACACATTGATGGTGATGTGGTTCATAGCACAAAATTTGAGGTTGCATGAGTGAAGAGTTATTGCATCTGGAAGCTGACAGTTTTGTGTAATTTTGATGTAGCGTGTGGAAACTTTTATTTTGTAATTGTGTGCCGACTCATTTGTAATTATTTGAGTTTGGTATAAAGGAAGGAATGCTTGTCATTATTGTATGTATTTGTAATATGAAATAAGTGTGAGCATGGTTTTTGTTGCATGCAAATGTAAGCATGAAGTGAAGAAAAGAGTCTAAGAGGTTGTGAAAGTGATATTATGAAGGAAGACATGCAAAGTACATAGATTTGGAATTGAGATCTGATGTAGCAGTGAGTGTGGTTTGGCATAGTAAGGAGGTAACATATTTTATATTATTCTACTGAATAATATTAAGGTTATTTGGATAGTGAGTTTAGTGATCTTACCCTGAAGCTGTTTGGGCAGTGGGTCCTTTTGTCTTCCATAACTCTTAACAGGGTTAGAATCTTTTAACAGGGATTCAAAATCTCCTAACAAGGATTTATATGTACTGAATATATTTTATAAGACTCCTAATAGAGTCCATCCTTTCACAAGGAATATTCATATTAGTGCATCTTTTGTGGGCATCATTCCCACTGGGGTTTACTCTTTGATCAAGAGGTTCCCTAGTCAACATATATTGTGTTATTGTGTCATTGTGTATGAATATCTTTGTATGGTTAGTAATTTCATTACTTACATGGTTAAATGCTATTGAAGATGATAAAAGTTATAATTATCAGATAACTGATTCACCCCCCCCCCTCTCAGTTATCTTGGTGGACTTTACTTTCTAACACCTCATCTTGAGAATTATAACGAAAAAGGAGACCCCGTTCATCATGTTAAAACATTCTAAATCCTTTGTAGTGATTATGCTCATGACCATAGGATTTTAGCCAAACTATTTGCTAGAACCTTCTGTGACAAGGCCTTACAATGGTATTGTTCCTTGCCTCCTTATTCTATTGATTCATTTCCATAACTTTCCAATGCCTTTATTCAACAATTTCAAAACAATATTGGCCTGCAAGTGTCTTTGACTGATTTGATGCATTGTAAACAAAGTGCTAAGGAAACATTAATTGAATTTATTGGTAGATTTAAGCATTTGTATGCTCAGATTTCCCATCTTGTTCCTAATATTGATATTCAACATATGTTTATTTCAAATTTGCAAAAGGATATTAGAGATAAGATTATGCTTACTGAATTTACCTCTTTTCAACAACTTTGTGCAGCACTTCATCATTATCAATTAAAAGTGAGTCAATTTGAGAGCACCACTCCAATTGCTCTTGTTCCAGTTGATAAAAGTGATGCTTCTAATCCAACCAAATTTAAAAAATTCAACAACTATGTCAAGATAAACAAACAAGCAAATGCAATTGCTGATCAAGTTGTTTTTGCATCTCAGAATGCCACTTCTGCATCCACTGCTTTTCAATTAAATCATACATTTACTCCTCTCTCTAAATCTTTACATGCTATTATGAATAGGTTTTTAACTTCTAATATGATTACTTTACCTCTTATTCGACCTCTTTTACCTACTATGATTGCATGTAAATCTTTTGATGCTATAGATTTTTGTCAATATCACCATCAGAATGGTGATGATACTGAGAAGTGTTATTCTTTAAAACATAAGGTTCAAGACTTAATCGATTCTAATGCTTTATCTATGGATAATCTTGATTGTAGTGGGAACAAATTTGTCTCTCCTCCTAATCAAAACCTTTAAATCTATATGAATCCTTTACCTACACATGATACTAATACCATTTCTCATCCATATGCTATAGAAATTGTGTATGATTCAAAGATGGATGATCTCAATCATGTTGTTAATCAAGTGGATCATGTTATTCAATCTATATCTCCACCTCAACTTCAACCTCAACCTCAGCTTTGACCTCAAGTTGAATCTCAACCTCAACTAAAACCTAATCCTAAATTGAAAACTCAACCTAAACCTCAACAACAACATAAGAATAAAAGACCTCAAGAACTTTTGATTACCTTTGATGATTTTGAGACTATTAAAGCTCTTGATGGTCCCCTTTATAGATATGCTAGGATTTCTTAGAAACCTACTCATGGTTGTCTTGTTGATCCTACATCCTTAGTCAATGTTATTAATGAAGAAAATATTTTTATGAAAAGATTACAATGTGATTCTTATGATACATCGAATGTGTGGATTCAAACTTTTATTGGTTTTATTTATCCCTCATTTGGTTCTATTACTTTACCGTTTGAACTTTGTGGAAAAATTGTGAACACTACCTTTGTTGTTGTTCCTACTTTTGATCAATTTCAAGTTAATCTAGGTTTGCCTTGGTTGAATGCCATGCATGTTGTTGCTTCACCTATCCATAAGTGTCTTAAATTTGTTCATGATGAAGAAGTGAAGATGGTTAATCATAGTTTATATCAGCTTTCTAGGCCTAGAGATTGTGCCACTCTTGATTTCTTTTGGCCGTCATTACCTAATTCATGTCCTCCTCGACCTGATAATCTTTTATGTTCATATCAAGATTATAAACATCGTAAGATTCTTGAATTAAGTATACCTCCTATGGATCTTAATCATGATCTTTTTCCTACACCTTATATACCTCCTTTAACTATGGCTTCTAGTTTGTTTAATCAAGTTCCTCCTATTGCTAATAATCCTATCGATCTTCCTAAAGAACCTGTGAAGGATCCTATGATTTTTCCTCCTAGTTCTCAACCTATTTCAAGTAAAGAAAAGTGTAATTGTTCTGGAAATGAATGTCATAAGAAGCATCATGCTCATGCTAAAGCTTGTAATTCTATTCTTCAAAGATCTCTACCTTCTTTGGATAAATCTATGCATGATGTGTTAGAAGAAGTTGTTACTAATAATGATGTTAAGATGCATGATTATGATGGTTCTATTCATATCTTAGATCCTATTTTGATTAATTTGGATGAAGAAGATACTCTTGATGATACTGATGATGTTAATGATGAATATGAGACTATTGACATTGGCATTGATTTACCTAATATGCTTTCATCACAATTAACTCTTACACCTAGTATCGAACATTGTGATTCTCAAGAGGATCCTTGTTTGGAACTGGCTGTCATTCCTACTATGTTGGATATAGTCCCTCTTACAAGTTACCCACCTTCCTTAAATGATATACAAAAAGATGGGGAGAGTAGGTGGCACACTCCATTGTCTTGTCCTTCATGTTATCTTTGTTGTGTGTTTTCCTATTGTATTGTGCTTCTCCCGTGATGTGTTTTCTAAATGTTGTTAGATTATTTTATATGACCCTTGTTACTTAGTTGGTGCAAGGTGATAATGGAATCAAACCTGTTGTACAATTCCTCTGTATATATCTCTATTCTTCTATGCATTGTTTCATGTTATGTCATAACTGTGCTATTGTTTGTAGATGTTTCCTTGTGTAATCTCCTTGGATTGAAGACGTGGTAGCACTAATTATTTTTGGTCTCCATGTTATGGTCTGAAAAGATTCTTCTTTGTATATTTTATGTGATCTTTCCTCCTTTGTGATTGTAGTTCTACTTTCTTTAGGGAATGATGTCAATTAATTTGCAATTATATCATATATATATTATATTATGTTCATACTGACCCCACGATAGGTAGATCCCTTCTTTGTTTTCTATATGTTTCTATGATATTTCCCTTGATTTGTCTTCATCTGGGGGCATCTTGACGTGGAAACATAATCAATGGAGTTGTTTATGTTTTTGTTAAAGCCATTGCTCCTATTAAAGTGTTAGCAATGACTTTAACATGGGGGCATATTCTCTGCTCACCTGATGCACACACACACTTTTTAATACACATATATTATTTTTCAATATACCTTTTCTCTCTTTTTGGTTTAGTAACTAATCCTTAAAGCATGGATTTATATTTTAGGATCTCTTGATCCCTTTAGTTTCAAATAAATATATATATTTTTGATCCCTTAAGGTCAATGGTTTCCTTAAGACTGGATCTCTTTTGTTTTTGGTTTTATTCTTATGGAATAGAATATTCCTAAGGGTAAATCCTTGATGGGTTGATTAGTGAGTAGCCTCATTCACTAGGTGGTTCAATTCCATTTTTCTTGTTGCGTTGTTTTCTTGTGTGGTTCACAATGGGTCATAAGTTCTCATTGGGTGAGATAATCACACCCTCTTTCTCTCTCTCTAGAGATGTCTCTCTTATTGTGATCTTGAGTCAACAAAGAATTGAGTCCCTGGGGGCTTGAGGTTTCTCTCTGTCCCTTTGATTAAGATAAGATTATCTTTTCATTTTGATCTCCTTTACCAAGAGTTTGCATCATGTCCATACTCTTGCTAAAGTGGGGGCTTAATGTATCATCTTAAAATGGAAGCACTTCCATGATAAGAGCATTTATCCCTCTAGGTAAGTGGTCTGGGGTCATGTTAAGTAGCTTGATTGGGTCTTTGCATGTATCTGGCTTTCTTCCCCCATTCTGCTTCTCTCTATACCTATTTTCCACTTTATTCCCACATTTTTGAACTATAATGCCTCGCCAGGGAACCCAAGAGAGATTAACCTATAACTTGCTACTAAGTTTGGTAAACACTTTTTTTTAAAAGTTAACATACAAGATACACAATAGTGCAGAGCAATTACCATTTATTCACATTGAACCAACAACCAAAACAAATTACAAATCTCGAGGGTTCCATGACGTAGAATTATTTAAGGAGAAATAAAACAATGAAAGAAAGAAGATAAAAGATTCCATAACATAAATGATACAATTACAACTTACATCACTAATTAAAAATCTCATCGACATCCATGATAACTAATTAACTGACATCCACTACACATGCCGCAAGGTATGTAATAATAAATCTAACTAAAGAAGAACAATGTCCATATTAGATATCACATGCGATACTCTAATATAGGACTACATAAATGAAGGTATGATAAGAAACCAATAAAGAGGAATCAATGAAGAACCATAAGGGCATCCAACTACAGAAGTATCAACAGCACTAGCACCAGAACATCGAATCTCAAATGGTAAAGAATCACTACCACCTGTCCGTGTAGAACCACAAAGGTCTACCCCACCGTGTTGAGGAGATAACCACAAACCCCAATCGGATGACCAAAACCAAATAAGGATAAACCACTGAGCAAGGAATCCTGAAAGCTCTCTACTCAAGGTACACAGAAATAAAGTGAAAGGTGGAACACACTAATCCAGAGGCATAAACAAAAACTCAAGAGATGACTTAGGCTACATGCTATGGGAGTGTCATCAAATGTCTATCTACTTGAGTTACCCTGGACTGGTCACTCTAGACCTTGGACCCTCAAGCATTGAGTTACCCTGGACTGGCCACTCTAGGCCCCAGACCCTCAATACGACCCATGTGGGATTAGAATACTCTCTCTTAGAAATGAGGAATTCTAATCATAACCATACTCTATATTATCTTTTTAAATGATCTATAAAGTTTTAATTACTATGTTATCACTTAATTACATAACCTACAATAGGTTACCTAGGTGCTGACCACTTTGGGTCCCGACCCCTATTGTAAGCCACTCCCCTAAGATGCACTTAATCAATCTCCCCTAGGCTCATAATCTCATAAACAACCAATAGGTATACCATCAGGTAATCCTAGATGCAGTTTCACACATAGAAACCCAAATGATTACGAAGATACCAAAAATAGATTATATCCAACAAGAGCCCATAAGATTGATTCATAGATGACAATCAGAATAAACACATACTTAAATCAAGATACTAAGAACTAGCCCAACTGACTTAGATCCCTACCTCTGGTTCCCCCTAGGTCATCTAGCCTGAAACCACAATAAGTACAAGAATACAGTTCAGGGACGAGAAGACAACACTCACAATTAAAGATCTGAATAGAAACTACAAGCACTGAAACTTCATAATGAACATCATCCAAACAGAATATAGATTTCCTAATAACGATAAAAGAATCATGACATAACAGGCATATCAATTTCACTAAATAAAAGAATATTCCCTATTAACATTCTAGGAATTCAATAGAATAAAAATGCCAAATTTGGTACATAACTAAGCATTTAGCAAATAGATGTTTCCATAACAAAAGATCATTCCACATTTTTTGATATCAATTTTTAAATGTTAATTCTATTAATCAATCAAGCCCCTATAATAAAGTTATGATAACATTGACCAAAAATTAAAACCATAATCAATTTTAACCAAATTCAATGAACAATTATATCCTATTAAGCCCAAATTGACAAGCATCTACTCACATTTAAATAAATCAATAAGATTGATTTATTAACAAACAAAAATAAAGATACCACTAATAATTAAATCCAATTATCTTTACAAATTAATTAACTTAAAACTAATTTCAACAAGAATCAATTTAATTAACTAAATTTAAAAAAATAAAAATAAATTATATTTATTAATTAACATAAATTAACAAATACAAATTAATAACATAAATTAATTAAATAACATTCAAAAATTAATTAAGATTAAAACAAAATAAAATGAAATAACAATTATCATATTAAAACAAAAAAAAAGTAATTTATAAAAATTAATACTAGCTTTTAATGAAAATAACCTTTTAAAAACAAATTAAAATCTTTAAAAAAATAAATAAGGGGGGGCGGACAGTGGTCCCCACTCCCCCTGCTGCTGCGCAGGTGGCAATCCTGTCGCGCGGTACCCTCGGGTACCGTCGGCAAGCTTGCACTTGTCACACGATAGTCAAGGGAGGTGGTGGGAGGTGGTGGCCCCCACTTCCATCTAATCCTAATTTTTCTTTCTTAAAGTTTTCTTTATAGTTTGTTTAAAACAAATTCCAATGCGTGCGAATATATATATATATATACACATATATATATATATATATACATATATACATATATACATATATATATATATATATATATATATATACATATATATAGATATATACATATACATATATATATATATATATATATACATATATATATACATATATATATACATATATATATATACATATATATATACATATATATATATACATATATATATACATATATATATATACATATATATATACATATATATATATACATATATATATACATATATATATATATACATATATATACATATACATATATATATATACATATACATACATACATACATATATATATATATACATATATATATGTATATATATGTATGTATATATATATATATATATATGTATATATATATATATGTATATGTATATATATATGTATATATGTATATATATATATGTATATATATATATATATATATATATATATATATATATATATATATATATATATATATATATATATATATATATATATATATATATATATATATATATATATATATATATATATATATATATATAAAATTTGTTTAATAATAATAAAACCAACTTTTCAAAGCATAAGATATTTTTTTTAAATAAGAATTAACTTTTATATATGTGTATAAAATAAATTTGTTTACTGTATTTTCAATACACAGTCAACCTATATTTTTTTACAGTGAACAATATATAAATACATATATATTTTTTTTACAATCCAATTCACAATGAGATTCTTTTGGTAAAGAATCTATTCCTTCCCATAAACAACTTTTAAACATACACAAAAATTTATTATAATCTTGAAGAATATTTGCAACAGAGAATATGTATTTTAACCAGAATTGGGTCTTTTTCCTAAACTATTGCCCAGATTTAATATTTCAGTTTGTAGGAAATCCATAAACAAGTATTTAATAAAATTTTGCCAGAGTAACGATATGATGCTAAGTAGTAAAAAAATACATAAAACAACTATACTAGGGTTTCTGAATACCCAGATATAATATAAATAAAAATCTACCAAATAGAAAACATAGAAAACTATTAAAACACAGAAAGAGAAACAGATGTAGAAACAAATCTGACAAACAAATCCAAAGCCTACCTCAGATCCAATGCCAAATACGGAATAAAAATGGAAACCCTTGCAGATCTAAGAACATAATTCTCTCCAAAAACAAACACAACCTGCAGATCTGAAAGCTATGTTGCAAACAGGTGCCCGATCTAGATGCATAGAGAAATTCAAATCAACATGCAGCCATAACAATACATAAATCTCCAAAAAGCCAAACACACAAGCTCTCCTCAAAAATCCTCTCCAAAACCTGTCTCCCCAAAAATGAATGCAAAAATCTCCTAATAGGAATTCCATTCCCAAATTCATGCAATCCCAAAAGACAACTCAAAAGCTAACTCACAGTCAACTCCCAATCAGAAAATGACTCATAAGACAACTCCTAATCCAACTCAAACTCCAAAATTGAAAGTAAATAAAATTAATTAATTAAAATATCTTTTAAAATGTAGGGCAAACAATGTTTAGAGCCTTACCGTGGTCACCCAAAGGTAAAACTGAGGATGTAGTATACCAGGCCTCTCCATTTTGGGTTGAAATTCTTGGAGTCCAGCCCAAATTCTGTCCATTTCTTTCCCAGATTCTTAAACCCCTTGGGTCAATTATGTAGATTGAAGAAACAAAAATCACCCTCCCTCATCTTATGTTCGTGTTCTTCTTGCTCCTACCCTTGGAACCCCTTTCCCGAAAAAGCTCTGTTAATCTCGAAGGAGACCCCTATGTTTGGAAGATTAATAAACTAGGGGATATTGGTGCTTGCTTCCACTGTAAATGTAATGGGCATAGTAAAAAAGAGTACCCCTTGTTAAAAAACATCTCCAAGGATTTCCATCCTACCAGTACTGAAAATAATAATTGTAAAACCAATCCAGCCCCATCCTCAGACACTGTAGACACTCATGTTGATGGGTTCGTAACTTTGTATAACCCCTTGTTTGAGGGAGAATATGAAGTTAGGCCTGTTGCTTCCTCCATTCCAAACCATAATATTGCCCCGACTCCCCTGTATATCCCGGTGCCAAGGTCAAAAAATGATGGCAATAGCAGCATAAAAAATGCACAATAGATTGCCTTGGAAAAAATAAAAAATGGTGCCTAGGCAGGAAATGTTAGCATCCCCCCTCCATCCACTTCTAGAACATAGTAATCCCCCCTTAGTAGATATCCTTCCTCCTCAGAGCAGAGAGCTACCCTCAAAGGCTAGGAATATGGAGGAAGATGGGAGTAGTGGTGAAGGATTCACTAAGGTAATTGCAAAAAAAAAGAAAAGGAAAACATATGAGAGAAGTAACAGTTTAAAAAATAAGGAGAGAAATAACAAGACAAAAGGGAATGATATGCCAGATTGTTTTTCCAGACTATGCAAGATTAATCCCCCCTCTAAATGTTAATCATGAAGGTACAAATTCATAGTTGGAATGTTAGAGGGTTAGAAATGCTAGATAGGAAATATATAGCTAGAAGATGGTGCAACAGTTTAAGTGGCAAAGATATTGTTTTCTTACAAGAGATTAAAATCAATGGGTATCAAGCTTTTAATATTGAAATTCATTTGGGGTAAAGCTAGATGCTATTATTCAAATCATGGCATAGGCAAGGGAGGAGTAGCAATCTTAATCAATTCCACATGGGAAAAGAAAATTATAGACAGTGGAATCTCTCCTTGTAATAGAGCAATATGGATCATCATTAAACATGATGAAAGTGAGATAGGCATTTGCAACATTTATGCTCCAAATGATTATAGGGAGAGGAAGAAGTTGTGGGAATGGCTTGCCAACAATCTTCCTAAGATAAAGTGGATCTTCATAGGAGATTTCAATATGGTAGAATGCCCGAAGGATAAAATAGGAGGTGGAAAATTTGAATGGAAGAGTAATGAATAGTTCTTCTGGAATAGATTTAAGAGAACATTTGGCATTAATGATCCAATGACTGGACTTAAAGGAGGGCATGAAGGAATCTGGTATACATGGTGCAATAACCAAGCTAATAAAGCTAGAATTTATTATAGACTTGACAAGGTTTATATCAATAAGCATGGAATGAGTACCATTCAGAAGGTTGGTCAATACCCTATTAATGTGGTCCCCACCAACATGTCTGGTCATTCTCCTATTTGTGTGAATATTTGTATTAAGAAGGAGGGGCATCAAGTTGAAAATTGCTGCAAGAAAACCCTATTTAAACTCAATATGACACTATTAAATAACCATGACAACCTGGATGCCCTCCATATGGTCACTGTCCTCTCCAAATTTTGGAGTAATAATAGCTCACCTATTGAAAAATGGGATCAGCTGGTTGAATCTTGGAGGAAGTTGTTTCAAACTATTGGTACAAAAGAAGCTAAAGACAAGAAACAAGAAGAGAAAAAACTCAACTCCCATCTCCTAGAAATTGAAACTGAATTGCAGAATAAAGGTAATGATGAGAAGTTAGAAAAAATTCTTTGTGATACCAAAGGAAAACTTAGGGTTCTTCAACAGTACAAGATTCAGGGACAAAAAATTAGAGCTAAAGCTAATTGGATTAAAGATGGAGATAGGGGGTCTAAATACTTTTTTAATATCATCAGGGCAAAGTAATGTAGAGAGGAGATTACAGGCATTCAAACTGATGGAGGAATTGACACTTGCAATAAGGAAATCATGCTCACATTTGTTGAATTTTATAAAAATCTTTTCACCTCAGAACATGATGAAGGTAGTCAACTATGCATGAATCAGTGTATCAGTATTATCCCATCCAAGATTAACAACGAACATAGTACTATGCTAGGGAAAGAAATTTCTATTCAGGAAATTGAAGATGCCATCTCATCATTGGCCAATGGAAAGTCACCTGGGATAGATGGCCTACCGGCTGAATTCTACAAAACAAACAAAGAATGGATATCTAGTGAATTATTTGAAGTCTATCAATTTGTAGGTGACAAGGGGACCCTTGGTGAAAAAATTAATAAAGGACTAATCAAACTCTTGCCTAAAGAGGGAGATAAAACCCAGGTGAAAAATTGGAGGTCGATCACCCTTCTAAACATATCTTATAAAATTATTGCCAAACTGTTGGCTAACAGGATTGCTAAAGTGTTAAATGACATTATCTCAGTGACTTAGACTGGATTCATCAAAGGCAGATTTATTCTGGAAAACCTTATTACCAGCTGGGAAGCAATGCATTGGGAAAAACCTGATGAACAAAATGCAGCCATGATACTTCTAGATTTTGAGAAGGCATATGATAGAATTGAGTGGAAATTTGTTATTGCTATGCTTAAACAGTTTGGGTTCACTGAATACTTTTGTAACTAGGTCAAGATTTTGTTCAAAGACTCTAATACTAGCATTGAGATTAATGGTGAGATCTTGGAATCCATTCCCTTAGGAAGATCTATTAGACATGGATGCCCCTTAGCTCCTACTCTGTATGTTATTGTTGTAGATGCTATGACATATATTCTCAAGGCCACTAAATTTGGCCCTCCTATTAAAGGTATCTCCTTGCCTAATAATGACGATCTCCTGATTGAGCATTTTGCAGATGATACAGCTTTGTGTGTTGATCTTGATGAAAATAACTTTAATAGAATTGTATGCAGAATTGAATTGTTTTGCAAAGCCTCTGATGCTAAGATTGCCCCTCATAAATCTATTATTCTTGGATGGGATAACACCCCTCCCACTTGGCTTGAGGAGAAAGGATGGCAATGGTCAGGCCCTAATACTATTGTGAGATATTTGGGAAGACCATTTTCTCTTGACCCCTCAATGAATGATATGTGGAATTGGATCTTTAAAAAAGTTGAAAGAAAACACATCAAGTGGAAAACTCATATTCTTTCTCTTGCAGGAAGACTTTAGCTAGTTCAGAAAGTTCTTTCTTCGCATGCAATATACTATGCCTCTACATGGCTATTTTATAATACTCAAACAAATAATTTGGAGAAGATCTTGAGGGATGTTTTGTGGTCTGATGGTGTCAGAAATAGGAAGAGACATCATGTCAAGTGGGAGTGGTGTTGTACCCCAAAGAAGCTGGGTGGACTGGGTATTAAAGATCTAAAAAAATAAGGTAGGGCTCTAATCTCAAAATGGCTTATTAAAGCTATAGAGGGAAATGAACCTTGGAAAGTATTAATAAGAAATAATGTTGTTAGGTCTGTCATTAAAAAGGGCAAAACATGGGATAATATCCCTTTTCTTGACATTTTGTTAGGTGACTTTGATGTGAAGGTTTTTGGCTCTAGGATATTCTCTGCTTTGTGGAAGGCTTGGAAGGACATTAAATGATACTATGTTCTAGAGGTACTATAGGGAGGAATCCATATTTTGCTGTAATTGACCGGTCTATTTGGTGGGGGATTTATCTAAATGATAAACCACTTGCTCTCACCCAATGTTGCTCAGCTAAAAGCTGGAACAAGAAAGGCATTTCATACATCAGTGATATTATTGTTGATAACAGGATTTCTTCTTAGGCAGAGTTAAGCAGTAAATTTGACATTCCATCATCTCAGAAGAAAACATACACACTCATGGCTAAGGCCGTGGGTAGCTAGTTTTCGGGCAAATGCATTTCATCCTGTCACAAGCCCGAACTTATTAAATGGAAAGATGGTACCACACTGGGGAATTTTTCTTGCAAGAAAATTTATAATATGATGAGTGACAGTAATAAATTTTTTAATGAAATTAACCAAGTTTGGAGTCTGAATTGGTCTAGCAATAAGTGGCACTTAATCTTTGAACTGTTATGGCATTCTCATGTGGAGCCCAAAAAGGTTTGTTTTAAGTGGATTTTTCTATTGAAAAAACATGCTATTGGTTACTATGTGTCTCAAGGTTCTAGGAATACCATTTTGTGCTCTGTTTGTAAATGTACTGAGTCTTATGAGCATTTATTTTTCAAATGTCTATGGGCTATTAAAGTGTGGTCTGCTATTTTTGGTTTTGATTTTTTGAGATTTTTTGAGTCTAGCTTGTCCTGGCATGAAGTCTTGGCGGGTTATGTGGATAACTTTGATTACAAGCTTAATGATTTTTGGATTACTATTACTACTGAGGTGCTTTGGTTTATTTGGAGACAGAGAAATGAGGAGATTTTCCAGGACAAGAAGAGGGATCTTACTAAGTTTAATTATAAACTCACACATTTCACTATCATGTCTCAGGTTTCTATCACCATCCAGATTTCAAGGCAGAGATTCCAAAGCTTGATGGAGGAAGGAGTCACCATTCTCTTTGCTAAAGATATCTAGACAATAAATGAACATGGGATGATGCAAGCATAAGGTCAAAAGAATAATGAACACTCTGTCAATATCAAAACAGTTGCTGATGAAGGAAATATGATGGTACCTCAAGAAATTGGAAGAGGTAATACAAGAGAGGACACAATAGAGGATCCTAATGAAGAAGAACCTAATACTAGAAATGAGGATCACTGGAGTCTCAATCATCACAGCTAGAGAGAAGAGTAGGAACAAGAAGATGGATAGGAATAATAAAGACTATTGCGGTATTTTGAAATCGAAACCTTTTTTTGATCCTAGTATTTTTTTAATAGCAAAGTGAATATGTTGTATAGACATATATATTTGTTATATTGCACATTTGGTACACTATACATCCTGATGTATTCCATTACATATATATTGTGTATACTAATGTAATGATGACAGTCAAACTCTGATGTAACCAGTTGATTCTATATTCTCAATAGAAAATAATAATAATAATAATAAAACCAACTTTTCAGAGCATAAGATATTTTTTTAAAATAAGAATTAACTTTTAAATATGTGTATAAAATAAATTTGTTTACTGTATTTTCAATACACAGTCAACCTGTATTTTTTTACAGTGAACAATATATAGATATATATATATATATATATATATATATATATATATATATATATATATATATATATATATATATATATATATATATATTTTTACAATCCAATTCACAATGAGATTCTTTTGGTAAAGAATTTATTCCTTCCCATAAACAAATTTTAAACATACACAACAATTTATTATAATCTTGAAGAATATTTGCAATAGAGAATATGTATTTTAACCAAAATTGGGTCTTTTTCCTAAACTATTGCCCAGATTTAATATTTCAGTTTGTAGGAAATCCATAAACAAGTATTTAATGAAATTTTGCCAGAGTAACGATACGATGCTAAGTAGTAAAAAAATACATAAAACAACTATACTAGGGTTTCTGAATACCCAAATATAAAATAAACAAAAATCTACCAAATAGAAAACATAGAAAACTATTAAAACACATAAAGATAAACAGATGTAGAAACAAATCTGACAAAAAAATCCAAAGCCTACCTCAGATCCAATGCCAGATACAGAATAAAAATGGAAACCCTTGCAGATCTGAGAATAGAATTCTCTCCAAAAACAAACACAACCTACAAATCTGAAAGCTATGTTGCAAACAGGTGCCCAATCTAGATGCATAGAGAAATTCAAATCAACATGCAGCCATAACAATCCATAAATCTCCAAAAAGCCAAACACACAAGCTCTCCTCAAAAACCCTCTCCAAAATATGTCTCCCCAAAAATGAATGCAAAAATCTCCTAATAGGAATTCCATTCCCAAATTCATGCAATCCCAAAAGACAACTCAAAAGCTAACTCACAGTCAACTCCCAATCAGAAAATGACTCATAAGACAACTCCTAATCCAACTCAAACTCCAAAATTGAAAGTAAATAAAATTAATTAATTAAAATATCTTTTAAAAGGCACAACTCAACTTGACTTTTGAAAACTAGTTATCCTTTTGAAAACAAACACCTTTTCAATTTTGCACATGTTTTAATTTAAATTCATTTATTAAATAAATTAAATACTTAATGCATCACAAATTCATGCAATTAATTATTTAATCATTTAATAAAATATGCAAGCATAATTCAAAACATTATCAATTAAGCACATGTTAATAATTAAAAGCCAAATTAAATAAATTAAATATTCAATACATCCTAAAGCATGTAATTAAATATTCAATTATTTAATAATACACTCAAGCATAATAAAATCCAATTTCAATTAAATAATCAATTATTTCTAATTAATCAAATAATTGACTTTAGATAATTTTCCAAATTAAATACAGGAACATAAATAAATCATTAAATTCAACTATAATCCTAACATTCATAAACATATAAAATCACCTGCATAATCATAAATCAAATGAATCATGCACAGTAAAATCAAGCACAATAAATCAAGAAAACTGAAACCATGCACAGACTCAAGAATGGGATCCATGAATTCATACCAACCAGGTGAATTCGGGTAGGGTAGTCAAACAGACATTTGTCCATTCCTAAGACAATTGGGTTTAGGTTAGGGTTTTGGGTCTATGTATTATCTCCCCTCTTTACCATTGAGATTAATGTTTGTGGGCACGCTCACTCCTACCAATTCAGGGGAGACTATGCCCTGTACCTGCAAACCTATCATCAAAAGAGGAAGCATGTACATACAATAATATATAACAGACAATGGTGGGGATTGGCCGATCATGTGGATCTTGCAAGCAAGTAACTACGAATCCATCCCTCAACCACATCAGGCACATCAAACAGAAATATAAAATAAACACATCGACCATGCACACGCAAGTATGGGGTTAGTAAAATCACAAGCATCAATGATCTCCTAACATATAATCTATCATCCTAAAATAATCAAAACATTTATAAAATCAGACTAGGGATAGGGCTACTACATGAACACTCTGGATTGAGGTCCTTAGGTTTTTTACCTCAAGGTCAAAGATGACCTTGACCCTGACCTAGGTCAGGGACAACCTTGACCCTAACCTAGGGCGGGGTCTACCTCATCCTTGACCCAGATTTCAAATTTCAGGATTTTCTGATTTCTGAATATTGGGTTTCAGAAAGATTCTTTTTCCCACCTCCAGGTCAGCCATTTTGGGTTTCAGGATGGTAAATCCTTAATTGCATTTAATCTAGGTATATTTCTAAAGGTTAGGACCTAATTGGGATTTAATTCTCCAAGGTGGCCCCTCTAGAAGATTGTGCCCTAGTTCACTATAAAAGGAGGCCTTCCTCTCTCATTTTCACATCTATCATTCACATCACTTTTGCAATCAAGCTCTCAAGTACAAGCAAGTGTATTTAGGCATTCAAGCATTCAAGTGTTCAAGCATTCAATCATTAAGGAGATCCATTGTTAGCCATTGAAGGACTCAATCTATTTGGAGCCCCATTGAAGATCCATCGTTCCACATTCATCCAAGTCAATTCCTATGCAAAGATCCATGGAAGATTGGTGTTGAAAATCAAATGCCATTGATTTAAGACATCCTACATTCATTCTACATCCATTGGAGCATCCTTACTTGTGGATTTGAGGATTCAAATCCTCTACAAGCACTTCAACATAAGCAAGGTGAATTGTTTCATTTACTTTGTTTATGCACATTAAAATTTCAATTCAATTTCAAGGTTAATTCCTAAATTGGGGTTTGACCAAGGTAAACCCCCCATACAAACAACAAAAACCCTCTTTTTCTTGTAGGTACAGGTGTGGAACTACGGATTTGAGCTTGGATTTGGATACCTTTTCGGTGAACTTCCGAGATCTGCGAACAAAGTCAATGATGACCTTCAAAATATTAATGTAGTCTTTGACCTTTTATCGGGGTCAAAGGCTACCTGTTGTCAGAAAGATAAAATATTTCTGGGTTTTCATCGTCATGACATTTCCAAACCGAAACAGGTTGCAAAATTGCCCGAAACAACACACAGACATCATAAATAAATATTTTCTAGATCTGCCCTATTTTGAGATTATTATTTGCCTTTCAATTATTTTAGATTTCAAGCACATTTTCTTTATAGGGAAATATAATTTTTTCTTCCTCTTTCATATTCTCCATAGATTGATTCAATTGTGCATTAGCCTTTTGGTTCATCAATTTGGATCTCTCCTTTGGGAATTTGGATTTAGAAGTAGATCTCATATTTTCCCCATACATTTTAGGGTGAATACTATTTCCACCTATTCATATATGTACATGTATTTTCTAATTTTTATGATTGAGTATTATTACATATTGATGCAAGTTGCACCAGTTGCCACTGGGGGCAATGTGAGGGGTGTAGACGTTAGGCATTGACAAGGGCAAGTTAATTAAGTAATTTAGTTTGTTTATGCATACATGCATACTTGTCAGTTGTGCATACTCATTTTTTATTTACATGGTTTATTTGACAAAGAGTGGTATTTGATGATGTCGTGAGACCCTTTTGCCACAATAGAGTCATAGGCATCTCAATTCACGGTGATAGCCCCATGGTACGTATATTTCTAAAGTTATTTGTGTGTATTTTTCTATCAAATATATGTAATATGATCAAGTTATGATAGTATGAAGTATTTGTTTGACTTTTTTAGGTGACCCCTAGTTTGAGGGAGGTAGAATGCCAAGGGTTTGTATCATTGATGACTCAAATGACATTTCCTAAAGAAAATTCAACACAACTAAGTTTTAATGTTAATTCAGTTATTTTGTAAATATATATTTGCTACCAAGGATTTAACATTAAATTGTATAACTCATAGATCAATCTCATGTTTGCAAACATATACAGGTCAAAGTCAACATTGGTGCCATTATTCCTTCGCTACCAAGGACATATATTAGGTCTCATGTCTGCGTGAAGAGACTAAGAGGCAAGATACATGAGAGTTCAATTTTAGTTTAATTTTATTTATTATTGTTGGCTATGATTCGAAATTTTTTTTTTTATTTGTAGAAACCATATAAATTAAGTAATCTAACTTGGGGTTTCACTTTTGTGTTTTAATGTAGGATCCATTAGAGCCAAAGAGTACTTCAAAGAGGCTACATTTTGATGATCCACTAGTAGAATAGGATGTCCTAGAAAAATTTGTGGTTGAAATTATTATTTTGAGATGTCATATGACACATTTTGAGATGGTGTATGCCACATTGTATCTAGATATGTTGACATGTAAATATGTACATAATTATTGTTCATTTTGATATATATGAAACTTGATATTCGGTCTAATTTTTTAATTGTGTGGTCATTTATTCATTGTTAGTATGTAAATATGCTTGTGTGTATGTACTCATGTGTATGATTTATGCCTTAAGTATGTTCATGTCTATTCAAGTACATTCTTCATAACCTAAATTCATGTGTATGAGCTATGTGCATGACTTATGTGAATTAATGTGGTATACTTTATAATCTATGTGCTACATGTATGTTAGAAAGTAAAGTCCACCAAGATGCTCATAACTTCCATGAATAGATGAATTACTGTATGTGCTCTTAACCATAAACATATAACCTATCAAAGAGTATATCCTCAACATCACATAGCTCCAACTGCAATATCCCACGTGCACTAATCCAAACACTGTCTACTTCTCTGCAAGTCTACAGAAGATCACTATGTTGACATCAATGACAATCATAGTTATGAATGCAACAAGAACTACTACAGAATGACTACCAAACATTCAACATTCATTCCTAACAATCTCCCCCATTGGCATTGATGGCAACATAGATTAAAAACATCCAATGTTCCAAAAATCCAATACTACAACACTGCTGCTCTGAAAAATATTTTTGAATCCTCTTCATCAATCAAATCTTTCTTCATTTTCATATTCAATTCTCTCCAACAGATGGTACAAGTGGTTTTTCATGTACACTTCTCCCCCATTAACATCAATGACAAAAAATTTCATCATTATGTCAACAAAAACTCTAATGTCAAAAGACACTATTTAGAAAATACATTCACTAGAGTCCTCATGACTCATCTCAGATACACATACTCCCCCATAGAGGAACTACCAACATCCAGTCCAGAAGAAAGATAAGGCTCATATACTACTGGACGGATGCAACATTCTCCATCACTGCTCAAAAGTAGGCTGGGGCATAACCCCAAGCATACCTCTCAGATACTCAAATGTATCCTTAGGAAAAGGCTTTGTAAATATGTCTGCTATCTACTCCTTTGTGCTTATGTACTCCAGTTTGAATTCTTTCTTAGCAACTTTCTCTCTTACTACATGATACTTAATCTCTATATGCTTTGTCTTAGAATGTAATACTAGATTTTTAGACATACTAACTATGCTAGTGTTGTCACAATGTATCACAACATGGTCAACAAACTTTATTGCAATATCTTTCAGCATTTTCTTCATCCCAATTATCTGGTTACAATTGTTTGCTGCTGCTACATATTCTTCTTCTGCTGTGCATTGTGAAATATAATTCTACTTCTTGCTTAGCCAAGAAACCAATCTTCCTCCAAGGAAAAATGCTCCACCACTGGTTCTCTTTTTATCATCAATAATGCCTCCCCAATCAACATATGTATATGCACGTAGGGTAAAATCATCAAATTTTTCATACCACAATCCATAGTCCATTGTGCCTCTTAAATATCTCAGTATCCTCTTTACTGCTGCATAATGTGATTCTCTAGGTTCAACTTGAAATCTTGCTACTATTCCAACTGAGTGTGCTATATCAGGTCTTGTATGAGTCAAGTACTACAATCCTCCAAACATAGATCTATATGTTTTCTATTCAACTACCGGTGTTTCATCTATGCTAGATAATTTATGTCCAGTTACCATAGGTGTTCCAACTGGTTTACAGTTCTCCATTCCAAATATTTTCAAAAAATCATTCAGGTATTTTGTCTGACTTACAAAGATACCATCACTATTCTATGTTATATGTAATCCCAAAAAGTATTTCATTTCACCAATCATACTCATTTCAAATTTTGTCTTCATTTCAATAGCAAATTTGTCACTAGCTTCATCTTCTCCTCCAAAAATAATGTCATAAAAAGAAATAACTATAATCAAAAAACCATTTTCAATTTCTTTTATGTACAGATTACTATCAGCTATTCCTTTTGTAAATCCCAATTTTAACAAATACTTGTCCAATCTTGCATACCAAGTTCTAGGTGCTTGCTTTAGTCCGTATAAAGATTTCTTCAGTTTACATACCATGTCTCCTTCTTGAGTCAAAGGAAAACCTTCAGGCTACTCAATGTAGGCTTCTTCTAATTCTCCATTCAGAAATGCTGACTTCACATCCATCTAATATACTTTGAATTTCTTAAAATTTGCATAGGCCAAAAACATTCTAATTGCTTCAATTCTTGCTTTAGGTGCAAAAGTTTCTTCATAGTCAATTCCTTCTTGCTGTAAGTATCCCTTACATACCAATCTTTCTTTTTTTCTTACTACTTCTCCTTGTTCATTCATCTTGTTTCTGAATACCCATTTAGTTCCAATAACATTCTTGTCTTTAGGTAGATAGGGACCAATTCCCATGTCTTGTTCTTTTCAATCTAATCTAATTCCTCTTTCATAGCATTGATCCAACTTTCATCTTCACAAGCTTCAGTAGTAGCTTTAGGTTCAATTTGAGAAATCAAACATAACTGTTCTTGTACCTTATTCTGAGTTAGCACTCCTCTTTTAATGCTTCCAATAATTTTCTCAATAGGATGTTTTCTTGATAAATTCTTGTTAGGTGTCACTATCTCCGATCTCACTTCAGGTGTTGGTTCTTCAATGACTTCACTATGGCTTTCATTCAACAAATCATTGCCAGTCTCATAGAATAATTCAATAGTTTTAGTGTTAGGTTTAGGATGAGCTTCTCCATCTGATTCATAATCAAGCATTCTTTCTTGAATTTTGAATTTTTCATCAATTTTAACATTTGCGCACTCAACAATAGTCTTCATTCTCTTATTGTAACATCTATAGGATTTTCTCTTCAAAGAATATCCAAGAAAAATAATTTCATCACTTCTAGGGTCAAACTTTCCAATATCATCATCTCTCTTTATATAACATTTGCTTCCAAAAATTCTAAAATACTTAATTGAGGGTGCATGTCCAAAACATAATTCATAGGGTGTCTTGTCTGTGTCAGCTCTAATTTGTACTATGTTCATTGTGTACACTATTGTGTTTACCGCTTCTCTCTAGAATATCTTTTCCAAATCATTCTCAAATAACATAGCTCTTGCTGCTTTAGTCACTGATCTGTTTCTTCTTTCTGCAATACCATTTTGGTCAGGTGTCCCAGGGGCTGAAAACTATCTTTTAATGCCATTTACTTTACAAAAGGTGTTAAACTCTCTAGAAGTAAATTCTCCACCTCTATCAGATCTCAAACATTTAATCTTCATTCCAAATTCATTCTCAACTTTATTCTTAATGATATTAAACTTATCAAATGCTTCAGAATTTTCTTTAAGAAATGCAATCCACATCATTCTTGTAAAATCATCAACAAGAATCATAAAATACCTTTCTCCATATAATCCTCTAGTTCTAGTAGGACTACTCAAGTCTGTATGAACAATCTCCAACTTCTCTGCAGATGTAAACTTCTTACTAGGAAAAGAACTTCTCTTCTATTTAGCCATCACACATTCTTTGCAAATCATGTTAGTAGGCTTCATAATTTTAGGCAAATCCCTTACTGCAAGTGTAGTGCTCACTTTCACAATGTTATCAAAGTTTATATGACAAAACCTTCTATGCCATAACCAATTGTCATCAATCTTAGTAATCAAACATGTTGTCTCAGTAGGATTCAACTGAAATACATTACCTCTAGTTCTAGATCCAATTCCAATCAAATTTCCATCTTTATCCTTTATCACACAAGTTTTCTCAGTGAACCAAACTTGATATCCCTTATCAACTAAATGTCCAACACTTAAAATATTATGTTTCAATCCATCCACAAAATAAACATCATCAGTATTAGTCATTCCATCAAGAGTAATAGATCCTATACCTTTAATCAAACAAGGTGCATTGTTTCCAACTCTAACAACTCCTCCATCATAATTAAAAACTTTATGAACTTTTTCATATCTCTAGTCATATGATGTGAAAAACCACTATCTATAATCCAATCAGCTTTCTTTTCAACTTGAGAAACTAGGGCTTTTTCTTCCTTATCATTAGTTTCAGGATTTTCTTCTTTAATTGCTACAAATCCTATGTCATCATTATTATCAGTATCACTTTCACTTAGAGTTCTTTCTATACTGGTTTCAAGATCTTCATCATTAGCATAATAACATTCCTTAGATCTTCTAGGCTTGAAATTATTTCTGTACTTTTTTTTTTAACATAGTTTTGTAACTCTTCTTACCATATTTTTGTCATTGTTGTCAAAGGGGAGAGATATATAGAAAAAAATTGACAAGGATACATACTTTTAGGGGGAGTACTGTATAGAGATAAGATTTTTGGAGTCATAAGGACAATATATACATATTTTGTATTATGGCCACAATTTTGAAATTTGGAGTCTAGGACTTAGCCAATTTTCTCATATGTTGCCTCCGATGACAAAGGAGGAGATTGTTGGCAATTTGGCTGAGTTGGTTACATAGATATTTTTATTATGGAAACATATGATCTACATGAAGATCGCACAAGTCAGAGAGCTAGTATGTCAGAGCACAATGCAAAATTGTCTAAGTATGAGACAATGTGTTTTTACCAGTGACCTGAAGATAGTTTTGATTGGTGATGTTGATTGGAGTAAGTTCAGTGCTTGCACACTTGAACATAGATACTATGGTGACTATTGAAGACTCACCTCAAAGTGCAAGTCAGTAAAACATGTACGGAAGAAGTTATGACAGTTTTACAAAAGACAGTGTCAAGCTGACATGACAGAATATGAAGACAAAATTGATAAAGAGTTAAGGGATTATTTTGTTTATCAAAATAATGACTTAAAAATATAAAGGGATGAAATCCTAGATGTTAACCCTTGGGTAAAGATATTTTCTAATATGTAAGTCGACTAGAAGAGTTATTAATCTTAATAAGTTGTATAAAGATATGGAAAGATGTAATTATAAAGTGTAAGAAAAGAGATATATGATGTGTATGTAATAGCGATAGTGAAAGAGAAATGAAGAGATATTGATGCAAGTAGTATAAGGTTATGTAGCTTGACCTACTTTTGTAATCAGTGAATATTTTAAATTACTTGTTTGGCAGTGGGCTCATCTGGTAATCATATTTTGTACTACCAACTCCTAATAGGGTTGAGGCTTCTAACAAGGCCTATAGTCCCTTAATCAGGATTGAGACACTATATGCATGTAATAGACTTTTAACAGGGTCAACATCCTTAACAAGATACTTTTGATTAGTGGATCTTTGTGGGTACCATCCCCACCAAGGTTTTCCCTTGGCCAGGGTTTCCTCGAGAACAAATAATGTGTTATGAGTTCTTTTTTTTTATTGCTATGCATGTTGTTTAGCTTTCTATGTTATGAATGCATTAAGATAATTTTTTCTATCCATAATTGGGAAAAAGTAAAAGTTTGTGGAATACTGATTCACCCCCCCTCTTAGTATTCCCTATTTCTAACAATGTATGCTTCATGACTTAAGAAAATTTAATGCGTATGCTTTATGTGCTACATGTATTCACATGTGTAATTCATTGTTTAAGTGAATTCAAAATTTATGTGCTACATTGTATTCATGTGTATCTGATGCTCTTAACCAAGAAAATTTGATGCAGAGCCATGTAATATCCCCTCATGGAACCCAACTTAACTCGAGGATTCTACAAGCATCTTGGAATCTTCTCAAGGAGTTAGTTTCAACTCAAGGGTCAAATTGAGTGCTCTGACTTTAGAGAGCCAACACATCTGACATTTTGAACAAGTTCACTTCCTCTAACCTCTCATCTGAACTTCTCTTAGCACCAACTCCATTCTAGGCCTCTCAATGCACCTAAAGCCTCCATGTTGTCAAAAATTGAAATAGGTCTTCCACCTTGATTGTAACACCATATTGACTGGTCAATATAATACCTTAGTAGTAAAGTATTGGACATCCTTTTAAAATGATTCTATGTTCAAACAACATTAGATGTCATACTTAAGATAGCATATTGAACTCATTTAATTTATCGATCTGGGAATGTATACTTGAAATGGTGACTACAAAGTATATGCTCTAATCTGCCTTTGAAGTCATTATAAGTAAAGTAAAGACAATGCTATAAGAAATCTATACTAGAAATGGAAATAACAACTTAACTTTGGAACTTAAGATAATGCTACAAAAGGTAAACCTAGCTGTGTGTCTATGTTGCAGGAAAACAACCAATGGTTCTACTACCAGTGGTTGTAGGAGCAACATGGTATAACTACTTCAAGGAAATTAAAGTCTAATTCCTACTTAAACATAAACTAAGCTCACCTTCTGTGTGGGCCCCCATGGAAGAGTGACTGAATTGAAAACTCAAAGACTGAAGTCTGAAATTATCATTTAATCATTCATGGAAACATCAAGTAACAAGATGAAATAACAAGATTTTATTCTCTACTTGCTGGTTTACAAAAATGATTCCTTGAACATCTAGCTAACCAGGAATCATGAGATCTAGCTTATTTAAGCAACTAGAAAAAAAAACTCATAAGACCTAGGATCCTCCAATTCATGGATACAACAACTTTCAGTTACAAGACATTAAATGTAGGATTAAACCACATTAAAATTCACAAGAATATAGGAACGCACGAGCACTGGATTTCCTCCAAAACACTCGATAATTGAATTGACTTGGTCTGCAACAAAAACTGCTACTACTTGGAAGTAGTGGAGCCATAATGAAACTCAAAAGTAGTTATTTGTCTTGATGAAGCCACTTTGATGCTGAGTCTTTATTTCCTTCTGACTAATCTTTCCCTGCAAAAGATTAGCGCACCAAAACCTGCAACACAAATCCAAGATAAAGATTCATAATAAGTTTTCCTACTTTAGTGTATCCTCATCACATTGCTACAAGAACACTACCCCATTAATGCAGAGAGGAAAGAAATATCAGATTTAATCATAATATCCACATAATATATATATATATATATATATATATATATATATATATATATATATATATATATATATATATATATATATTCAACATATTTCTTTAGTCTTAAAAGTACCAAATACACACATAGTCATCGCATAGAAACATAGAAAGTCTGAATATTGTTTATGAAAACCCATGAAATACTTCAAGTCTAAACCAGAAAATCATAAACAAAATAACCATAAATTGGGCTCATCATTGCTCCCCAGCTTAAACTTTTGCTGGTCTCACAACAAACATGAAGTTCTTGAATCTGGCTATCATCTTGTAGTCAACATTTGATTTCTGACTATTGCCTCCTTTTGCAAAACTCTTGAAGAACCCCTCGATTTCCCTATGCTTCTCCCACCTATCCACCTCTCCCTGCATATCATAACTATCTATGCTTTCTAAATTTGCTAACATGGGGGAAATTAGTAAAGGTGGCTAGAATGTGAGAGGAATCTAGAAGCTCTATCTTACTCTTCCCAAAGAGATGTACCAAGGTGCATGCCTATTTTACATGTCAAAATTAAGGGGAAACTATGGCTCCTTATCTCTTAGTTCCTTGGTTAAATTGATCCAATGCCAATGAATGGCATTCATAGTTTTAGACAACTCAGAATTAGCTAGCTGCACATACTCATCAAATGCTGCATTTCAAAGTGGGTAAATGAGCTTACTGCCTGAATCTAAAGGTGCAATCCATAACAAGTCATAATAATAGGTTTTAGGGTCCTTAACTTCTGGCCTCAGGTAGAGGGGAATTTCCTCCTCCAAATCTCTATATATCTTGGCTTAAGATTCTCAACTGATTTCATTCTAAATCAAAGAAATAAGAGCTCCCAACTATATATCCCTAACATACAATAAGGGATTCCTGGTTCTATCATTTGGGACTACTAAATTATGGAGAAAGAACTCACACAATAAATTCTTAATGGCTGGGGGAGAACTATTGAAGTCTTGGGAAAATGGAAGAGGTTCTTGCAACAATGGGGATTTATCTTGTATGATGCAATTCATTTGGTAATTTAGCAGTTGTTACTTTAGGAATAGGGAATATACAGGTGATGGAGACCTACAGTTCATTAACTCAAGAATAATGGATGTTACTCTGTTGAGTTTCTCATGTAATTATTCTACTTTTTCTTCCTGTTCAAGAGTCTCCTGATAATGCTACTCTAGAACCCTATTCAATTCTTTCCTTTGTTGTTTCCATTGTTCCCTTTTTGAAACCAATTGCTTGGATAATTGAAAAATGAAAGATAACAAAGACATAGAACAAGACCTATCTGACATAGAACTGATACTAGAATTTTCTACTGAATGAAGAATAGAGGACTTACCATTTTTGAAATTTATCCCTTCCATGGGATCTGTCCATAGCACCATAGATCTCTCAATGTTATAGCATTGCTATGCAACAAAGGCCAATGCATCCAAACCCTCACTTAAAACTTGCTCCACTACTTTATTAACAAGATCCATATCAACATCAAGGTTTTCTTCATATAAATTCTTCTCCTCCACTATAGGAGGTGGTTCTAATTCATTCACTCCCACTAAAAAGTGTCCCTTAGACATCTCATCATCTTCCGAGTCATTGCAACTATCAATTTTCTGAGAACCCTTAGAGGATGAACCTCTTCTTTGAAATATATAAGCTTGCTCACCAGAGCTAGAGTCATCACCAATTATTATATATTCCTCATTCATTTGTTTCACAAGAACTTGTTCTTTTTCAATTTTAGGAGAATTCTCAAATGATTCTTGATAAATATTCCTAGGTTCTTATTCCTTTTGCTCAGAGGCTTCAAGCTCAATAGTTGACCCTTCTAGTGTTATGTTTGCAATCACATTTTTCTTTCTCCTGTTACTCCTTCTCAGTGGAGTTTCTTCCTTTTTCTCAGGGATTTTCTACTTCCTAAACCAACTTTTGGCTATAGGAGATTGTTCCTTTGTTTACTAACAAGAACTAGGAATAGATTTTCTTTGCTTATCTACATTTCTCCATGAAATCCTTTCTGACACAAGAGTAGACTTCTTGGCAAAGGTGTTTCCTTCTTCCTCATTCTGGACTAAACCAGAAGTAGAGAGCTGAGGGGAATCTTTAGGAGTCCTAACCTTAGACTTTTTCTTAGAGGAAGGTCCTAGTCCAAGTTCTACAATAATTTTCTTAACCCCTTTGTCAGTTTGAATTCTCTGCCCAACTCTTCACCCACTAGGCTCTAGGGTTACTTCTTTAAATCCTTGTGACAAAAATTCTTCCAAAGATAATTCAGATTGTTCTCTTAGGGCCTTTTCAACAATTAGCTTAACCAAACAATGATGTGAAATAGAGTTAAGTTTACCTTCATGTACCAAAGCAGCCCGCTTCTTAAAAATGTTAAACATAAAGCTAGGAACATTTATGGGTCTATTCTCATGCTGAAGAAAACTTAAAAACTTTAAATGAACAGAATGAAAGTATGACTACCATCCCTCACAAGTGAAATACTTGATAATATAGACCATGCACTACCTAATGGTTCTAGTAAAGACATTTTGTATGTACCTTGCTTCTTGTCAATTTCTAAAGGTGGGTGTGAGTGTAGGGTAAACTAGGCCCTAGACATTGTCAGATCAAGGCTTTTTGAGAATTATTCCCCTTCCTGTGGAAAAACCATGACATCAGCCACTACTACCTATGAAAATGGTACCCTTAACCCCTTGACCATGGCCACTCCTTCCTTTAATGTGCTCATAAACTATGATGCAACCTCACCACCCCAATTGGTGAGCCTCAGAATCTATTCAAGCCATCCTCTTGCTTGGAAGTATGGCATACAAGCTTGATCATCTAAAAAAATACCGTGCACTGTGGGTTCACACTACATAAGGTTTCCGCCCATCTTTAGATTGTCAAATTATCCAGAGCAAGGTTGCAGAAAGTTTGAAACACACTAAAACAAGGCTCTGACAAGGAGTTTTTGAAATAGCAAGTTATAGGAAAATTTCAAATACATAAAGTTTTGGTATTTTAGAAATGAGCTCCCTAGTAAATATGAGTACAATTGAAGAATATCTCACACATTAAATACTCATAATTACATAGCTACAGACTTCGTACTAGCACGTACTAGCCACCTTAGCATGATATGTGTGAAATAAAATCATAGCACATAACTCCTTAAGATTGTCAAGTCATGGAAAGAAGTGTGTAAATTAAAAATAAGATAAACTAATAAACATAAATATTTTATGAATACATAAGACAATAAGATTAAAAAAATGATATATCTATCTTCTTCCCCAGCTTAATTTGGCAATTGGTCCTAAAATTGCACATGTGACGAGGCATAGCTAAAAGTTTGAAAACCAAATTAAGGAATAAATACCTCAAACAGTGTACGAACCTGAAATTTTGTTGAGGGCATCAACTATCATTATCTATTGGTGGAGAATAATGAAATGGATGTGTGAAAGACAAGAAATGATGTGGAATTTATTGTGGAGAAATCACTTTAATGAAGAAAGCATTTATTATGGGATGATGAGAAATTTTAAAGAGAACTTGAATGAGTAGGAGGCTCATTTCCAGAGGTTGTAGGAGATATATTGCCAATGGTGGAAGAGAATTGCTATAGGAACTCACTTTACTCTATAGTTTGTGGTATAATTTCAACCTTTGACCATTGACTAGCAACTTGAATCAAATAGGATCAATAATAAATAGATGGACCACACTATTAGGAAACACAACAACAATCTCATATGGTCCTAACTAGTGAGTTTGAAACTTACCCGGATTATGTTGATACCTTGAATCATAAAGAAGTGCCCAATCTCCTATTACAAAAATTTTATCCTTGATAAATTTATCATGTCATTGCTTGCATTGATGCTAGATTAGTTCAGTATTATTCAATGCAGATTTGTGCCACTCATCAAGGCTATTTAAACTCATAATTATTTCCTATTGTGTAGAAGTTAGATCCATACCAAGCTTCAAAGCAGTCTGTAATGTCTTATGTTCAAACTCTACAGGCATGAAAACTTATCGAACATAGACTAGCTCGAAAGGAGTGAAGCCCATTGTAGATTTCTAGGTGGTCCTATATTCCCATAGAGCTTAAAGAAGGCGCATGGCCCAATCCTTTTTATGGAGTGCTATAGTCTTGGTAAGAATAGCTTCCAGCTCCCTGTTAGTAACCTCTACTGACCATTGGCTTGGGGATGATAAGGGGATGATTTACTATGCCAAATATTATATTCTTCCATCAGAGAAGCTATCAGGTTAGAGGTAAATTAAGCTCCCTGATTAGATTGTAACTCCCTAGGGAGACCAAACCTTGTAAAAATGATTTCATATAAGAACTTGGCAACATTTTTATCCCTAGGGTGTTTCATGGGTTGGGCCTCTACCCACTTTGTGACATAATCAACACAAACTAGAATATAGGATTTACCTTGTGAAGAGGGCTCAATAAGACCCAAAAATTCAATCCCCCATTTATCAAAGGGTGCAAAAACTATCTGAATCTATAGGGGCATCTCATCTGATTTAGTGGGTCTCCCCATGTATTGGCACTTATCACACTTCTTTGTGTACTGAGCTGTATCCTTGTGTAACCTTGGCCAATAGTACTCAGTAGTCAATATTTTAAATGTTGTCCTCTTGGCTGCAAAATGACCTCCACAGGGCTCATCATGGCAGGCCCTTAAGAAATCATATGTTTCATCTTCCCTTAGACATCTATGCATGACTTGATCAGGACTAGTATAAAAAATAAATCTTGAAATCCAAGAATAGTTAAAGCTCTTTTCAGCTAAAAGCTTCCTTTCTTTAGCAGAGAAGTGGGTTGGTGTCTTTCCTATGGTTAGGTAATTAGCAATGTCTGCATACTAGCGATTTTGTGCTCACAATAGAAATAGATGTTCATCTAGAAAACTATCATCAATAGCTATAGGATTTTCAGGAACATGCAATTGAGAGAGAAAATCAGCAACAACATTGACCTTTCCAGGCTTATCTACAATTGTGATATCAAGTTCCTGCATAAGTAGCAACCAGGAAGCCAACCGTCTAGATATTACAGGCTTATTCATCAGGTACTTGATATAAGAGTGGTTAGTATGTACAAATATTTCATATCTAGTAATATAATGCCTAAATTTATTTAGGGCATAGATGACTGCAAGCAGTTCCTTTTCAGTGACCGTGTAGTTAAACTTCGATCCTTCCAGATCTTTGATGATAAAATAGATAGCATGTTCAACTGAGTCTACCTTCTGACAAAGTACAACAACAATAGCATAATTTGAGGCATCCATATGAATGTGAAAAGGCAATCCCCAATTGGGTCCCCTTAAAACTGGTGTTGTTGTGAGAACCTCCTTAAGCTGCAGGAAAGATGTACTACATGCAGAGTCCCAGGCAAATTCATAATCCTTTTTTAACAAGTTATAAAGGGGTGCTACAAGTTGACTACAATATTTTATAAATCTTCTATAATACTTGGCATGTCCAAGTCAAACTTCATACATCTTTCTACTTCTCAAGTGTGGATAAGGTCTTGATTACCTCAATCTTTGCTGGATGTACTTGGATGCCTTGTGAAGAGATGAAATGACCTAGGATAACCCCTTCTTCCATTAACATGAAATACTTCTCACTATTTAGGGATAGGTTATAGTCTTGGCATCTCTTGAGTACCTTTTCTAAGTTTTCTTTGGCTTCATCAAAAGTATTCCCATAAATAGTAAAGTCATCCATATAAATCTAAATATAGTTAGTAGATATGTCAGAAAATATACTGATGACAGCTCGTTGGAATGTGGTTGGAGCATTGCACAACCAAAAAGGAAAGAATGAGTAGGAAAATGTTCCCCATGGACATGTGAAGATTGTTTTCTCTTGGTCCCCAAGAGCTATTTGTATCTGATTGTAACCACTAAAACCATCTAGGAAAGAAAAATATTTCTTTCCAGCTAGATTATTAAGGACTTGATCGATAAATGGTAAGGGAAAATGGTCCTTCTTAGTGGCTGAATTGAACTCCCTATAATCCACACAAACTCTCTATTTCCCTCCCTTCTTAGGTACTATTACCAAGGGTGAGACCCACTGGCTATCAAAAATGGGGTAGATAAAACCAACATTTAACAGCTTCGGCAACTCATTCTTCACTATATCCCTCAAAACAGGGTTGACTCACCTTTGAGGCTGATAGATAGGTTTATATTTAGGACTAATGTAGATCTTGTGAGTGTAGAGTTTAGGATCTAGTCCCTTCATGTCTGTGTAGTCCCAAGAAAACTCTTTTTGGTTCTCTTGCAAGAACTACCAGACAATTTTATGATGGGGAAGTGATAAAGCATTGCTGACATTTAGTTCTCTCTTTAGATCAACATTCATCTTGATGACCTTATCTTCCATGAAAATTTGAGCAACATGAGAAGAATACACCTGATGTGGCAATAATGAGTGGAGGATTTGGAAGGCTTTTGAATGCTGAGGTGTATTGAAAGGTGGTAATATGGTTTCTAGGATACAGTCTACTTGGGAACATAATTGAGACTCTACACCATTCTCATTCATGAGAATGGATGAAAGTATCTCATCTTCTTCTCAAGAAGCTAAAAATGGCTCTTGACCTATCATCATTAGCTAACAAATGGAATTAACCTCTAGATTAGCATCACCCAAATCTAGCCAAACTATTTGATCATCTAGCAATAACAGCTGAGAAGAGGAGTATAAAGTCAGGTTCTTAGTATAGATACCATTGGATATTGTCATTTTCCTAGATCAACAAGCTATATAAGCATCTTCAGTAGCTAACCATGGCCATCCTAGGATTAGAGGATACTCACCCATGTTAGCTTTTGGGGAGAGGATAACAAAGTCTATTGGATACTCCCAAGAGTTTAATGTGATAATGGCATCCTCCACCATCCCATCTGGCTTGATAGTAGAACTATCAACAAGTTAAAGTATGGTTGGTGTTTCTCTAAGGCCAATGATATGTAGTTGAGACAATACCTCCTTTTTCATGACATTTATTGATGCTCCTAGGTCAAATAAAGCATTTTGGACTTGCATTCCTTGAATGGTGACTGTAACCACAAGACTCCTAGGGTCAAAATATTTGGGTATAGTTAGATTTTCCAACATTAGATCAGATAGCTGTCCTAGAGCATGAATTGTTTTAGGATCCATTTTCTTCCTCCCTGGCTACTTTATACATGCCTCCTTAATAGCTTTAGTATAAGTAGGGACTTCCTTAATGACATCTAGCAATGGTATTTTTACTGTCATATGCTTCAACTGATTAAGAAAATCTGTTACTGCTTGGTTTTCTATGGGTTGACCCTATTCTACCAACCTATGAGGAAATAGGGGCTCTTTGGCTATAGGAGAAGTCTTCTGGACTAACACATCAACTTTCTTGACTGAGGAATCTTCAACTTCAGTTATTATAAGCTTTTATGGTGAAGGAAGAGTGGTGCCTGACCTTAGATGAATGTCATTTAAGGAAATAACATAGCTTTGTTGTTGTGCTGGTGGTTTGGCATTGTTGGGATTAGGATTTGGTTGAACTAGCAACTGAGTCTGCTTAAGGGGAGTATTAGAGGCTACAGGAGGAGGAATTAGAGCCTGCTGCTGAGGTGGTGGCATTAAAGCTTGCTGCCTAGACTAGTTATTCCAATTGTGAGGCTACTTCCACCCTTCCCACCCTTTCCACCCTTGCCAAGGTTGTTTCCAACCTTTCTAAGGTTATTGCCAACCTTGCTAAGGTTGGTGTCAGCCGTGCTGAGGCTGTTTCCAACCTTGTTGAGGCTGTTGCCAACTTTGTTGACGTTATTGCTAGTTATTATACCCACTAAAACTACTATGCTGATGATTTTTCCATTGACTTCTAGTATTAAAATTTTGGAGAGGATCTTGTGGCATACCTATTCATTGAGCCCATGGCCTTCATTGGGAAACATATAGCACCTCTCCATCTTCATCGATGGCTTTAAACTTAGTAGGCATCGGCTGTGCCTCCAGGCTTGCAACAAAATTGCATTGACAGTTCCTTTTCTTCTCTCCACAATGTGGATAATACTTAGCTAACATGGTATCAACTTCATCCTTCTTTCTTCTCGCTTGCATGGTGTCTACTTGTGTAGAAAAATCATTAATGGTGTCTTGCTTGAAGTCTGACAATAGGTTTGACAACTCTACCTTGGACACCCTTAAACCAGTTGACTTATGAGGTAAGTCTCTTAGTCCTCTACCTTTCTTTATAATAGCTCTGGAATAGTTTAGACAAATATACTTAATGTAATTCCAACTCTTCTAAGTAATATCACCACCCACCATAAGATCTAGAGCTTCAATGCTGGCATCATTGACACCTCTTAGAAAGAGATGTTTCCTATACTCTTCATTCAGCTGGTGTTGAGTTTTGCACAAGAGGTTGAACATGAACCTTGAGACATAATCCTCCAAGGTTTCTTCTTCTTTTGGGACAATTTAAAAATGTCATCTCCTCTCAATTACCCTCCTTGATAGTACTCCTTATATTTGGAAAGGAACAGATTGCTCATTGCAGGCTAATATACTACAACGTTGGCACCCAACCCCATAAACCATTGTAGAGAAACTTCCTTTAGGGTGGAAGGAAATAACTTCAGCTTCTAGGCATCAGTTGTATAGTTTTAGCTCTTGAAAAGGATGTCAAACTCAAAGAGGAATGTCTTAGGGTCCTTTGTGATGAGGCCATAGAATCTGGGTAATGCGGCTATAGGTATATTCTTCAAATTTTTGTTACCTTGCTGAGTAGGAATAGGAAAAGGAAAGGTAGGCTAGGCCATCCTTGGAGGACTTGGTTGTTGTGGCTAGTAAACAATAAGGGCAAGAGGATTATCTTGATACTCTAGGTTAGCAAGGAGGTCATTCAGATGGTATGATTCTTTAGAGGATGAAGGTGAAGGAAATTGTTCATATGCATCAGTAAATACATTCTAAAATGGTTCTTCTCCTTGTATGTTCTCGACTTGGGGTTCCTCAGGCTTTGGGTTAAAAATCTCAAATGGTTTGTTCTAAACATTGCAAGGAAGGAATCTCCCAAGATGGTCTCTTCTTCTTCTACACATTCATACTAATGCAATATTTAAACTAACACAATGACTTCAAAGTTGAACTAGACTGACACCATCCCTTGCAATGGCACCAAACATGATTGGTCAATATAATACCTTAGTAGTAAAGGATTGGACATCCTTTTACAATGATTCTATGGTCAAAAAACATCACATGTCATATTTAAGATAGCATATTGAACTCATTTAATTTATCAATCTGGGAGCGTAGACTTGAAATGGTGATTGCAAAGTATATGCTCTAATCTGTCTTCACTAGTACATTTGACCTCATTTTTCTACCAAATTTTTTTACCATCAATTAAAAAGGTTTAGGTTGGTCAGATTATAGAAGAAAATTTATTTATTTTTTAATCCATGCCCATGTTGGTCAAACATTTGACCAATACCACATAGGTCAAAATTTTGACCAACACAGGCATAACTTTAAAAAGAAAAAAGATTTCATATCTCATTTCATTATTTGGATTTAACTTGGAGCATGTGAAGGAGGAGTGCCTATGAGGGTTTTAACTATTATTTGGTGAGAGTTTTAGGAGCACTACCTGTGAGGGTTGCCACTACTATTTGGTGTAAAAGAGGGACCACCTGTGAGGGTTTTGACTGTTATTTGGTGTAAAAGGAGGACCAGCTACGAGGGTTGCCACTATTATTTTGGTGTAAAAGGAAGACCACTTGTGAGGGTTGACACTGTTATTTGGTGTAAAAGGGGGGCCGCCTGTAAGGATTTCCTTTGCATTTTTTTGGCATTATTTTATGCTTCTATGCTATTGGTACTTATTGGTTACCTACTTAGGCCCTGTGAGCAATGTACTAGGGAATCATGTATTGTGTCTTTGCTGGCATGTTTTTTATCACTGTATAAGTGTTTGACATTTTGATCTCTATTTATATACATTTATGTTATTACATTCATGAGGTACTTATTATGCTCTTCACATTACATGAAGCTAGGGCATCATTATTTTGTGTTTATCCTAAATTTCCTACTCATGAACAACCCGTGAGTGATTTATTGTTCATCCAAGGTGCCATTGTTACTTGTGGTTACCTACTTAGGGCCCGTGAGCAATGTGCCAGGGCATCATGTATTGTGTATTTGTTGGCACATTTTTTATCATTGTATAAGTGTTTGAGATTTTGATCTTTGTTTATATACATTGCTTCTATTACATTCATGAGGTACTTATTGATAAGCCCATGGCTATGTTCTTCACATTACAAGAAGCTAGGGCATAATTATTTTGTGTTTATTCTAAATTTTCTACTCATGAACAACCTGTGAGTGATTTATTGTTCATCCAATGCACCATTGTTGCTGGTTGTTAGGGATCTAAATGGATTGTTATGGTATTATGATGCATTTACATTGAAGTCTTGGATAGTTTCTATTAAAGTTTGGAAGTTTTTAATCCCTAAAAATGTGATTGTCCCTGTACAGTTAGGGTATGTAATAGTCTATCAAAATAATCCCACCCCATATAAAAAACCAAAAAATATCAATACAATGACAAGTATGTAAAGATAACCTAAATAGGCCCTAAATGCAATCAAACTACTTGAGACAGTATGTAAAGATAACTTGAACATAAAGTATCACATCATAAATTGAAACTGAATGGACATATGGACTAAAGTAGAGATAGGAAAATAATGCATCAAACTAAGAGACAAACGTTAGACACATGACATCATGATTTTGATGAGTGCAAAACTCTCTAATAGTAGAAAAACCACTCAGCACCTGTATCTTTCCTATTAATCCAAAGATCAAAAACTTTGTACCTCAATGTTTAGAAGCACCAACTTCAAGGAGCACCAACCCCGCTATCACAATAGTTCAATAATACTAAAAAAAAACTAAAAATCTTATGATTGTTTATAATAACTTCTATGACAAGATTACTAGAGATTGAAAATGATAAATTATGTATTTCATTGTGACAATATGTATGTTCCTTTTTGTGCAAATTATAATCAGTGAATGAGAATACAAAATACTACTCCCATAGAGCCAAATCTGTCATGTAAATCTCTGTAAGTAATATATTCTATTCCTCACAATTTCAACATTGTTTTCAATATGATATTCAACAATGTTCCTTTTGAAATCTCACTGAATCAATCCTTCATATAGTTTTCAGTCTCTCACTCTTAATATAGATCTATTCACATAGGTGAACATATATATACTTTGTAAGAGCTCCCTAAAACTACAATTCTCTAGACACCGTTACTTGCTTATGTCTCTTCACTTCCTAATCTATCTGTTCTAACCAATCTTCCTACTCTACCCAATCTAACCATTTTTCCTTTATGTCCCTTAGATCTTGCACAAGTTCTTTATTTTTTCTGAATATGATAACTTGACTCTAAATTTTGATAACACATCCTCATTTGAATTGCCTTACCTTAGATAACGTGGGAAACCAAAAAGTCCACAAAAATTTGCAATTTTGAAAAAATTAGTTTAGCATACTTTTTTGAATGCCAAGCATTCACCTCACCATTTGTGATTCCTTCAAAATTATTGAATCCTTTAGTTGCATTTTGTACTGCATTAAAGTGAGCTATGGGAAGACCACCTAAGAGTAAGTTAGGAAATTGATGCGAGAATCATAAATGAAAGAAGGATTTGGGACACATATACCTTAAAGTAATGTTAATTAGCACACATATACCAAGGTGGCATACTAGGGTCACTAATAGATCCTTAGGTGAAGATGAGAACAACATGACCATCCAAGGTCATTTGATATTGTAATGGACCTTAAAGGTCTTCTAATAATGTTTTGTAATGTTTTAAGTCCTTTATGAAGGACCATGCTTTGTAAGCCATTAAATGACATTGCTTAGGGATAAGGGTACCTAGGGGTCATTAGGGAAGAACAAGTTTATCCTAGGTTAGTAGGATTTGAACAATGACCTATAAAGGTCCATAATAATTGTAAATGGCCAATAGAGCCTTAAGTTTGATGTTAAAAGTACTTAGAGTGCTAAAGTTGTAAAATGTCCAAGTTCGCAAAATCAGGGCTTATATGAGGTGTTTAAGAAGGATAGGATGTTTTGAAGTTGGATAAAAATTTAAAAGGTTCAAGGCAATAATATAAATGCCTTAGAGGAAGAATGTTGTCGAAGTTGACAACTTGTTGTCAACTAGACAACCAAACTTAACAAGTAACTAACTGTCAATAGACTCTTCTAGTTAGTTGGTGGTTACAACCAGCCTTGAAGAGGCTTATTTGTGGTTGTATGCATGTGTTAGAGGTAGAGAAGAGGGAGGACCTAGTTAATGATCGATTCCATATCATAACAATGAATGTAAACTATTTTCAAGTAATGAAAATATAAATTCATTGGTAATCTGCCAGTCACTGCCCATGAGGGTATAGTCTAACTATTCTATTAAAAAAAATTTATTTTTATGGTTGATATGGATCCAAAGAATTTCTATGGTATGGTGTTGCATTTCATTAGAGTTATGAATAGTTTTGTGTAGGTTTGAAAGTGTTTTTGGGTCCTCTGGATGTGACTGTCCTTGTTCAGTCAAGGTATACACTAGTCAAATTAGATAGATGCAAAGATTGGATTTAAGATTGTTTCCTTTTCATGCATAATGAGTATGTTAGAATGGTTTTTTTTTATCAAGTTGAATCCATTCATGAGTGTCTAAGGGTGTAGAGGAAGTTGGTGTGTTGAAACACAACCAACAGTGACTGTTCCTGCACAGTGCACCAATGAAATACCATGAGGACATGGTAATGAGATGGTACTTAATGTTTTCCATGAATGGAAGGGAGTTGTGAAGGATATATTGTCATTATGTTATGTGTTTCAAATATTCTTGAATGCAGGGTAGACAGTGAAGTGGAAGAACATTCTCAGATTGTTTGGATAGCCCGGTTTAAGGGTCACTAGAATTGGGGACAGTCAAGGTCTAGATGATTGGTCCATTTGAGGACCATATTTATTTTGAAAGAAGACCACTTTATGATCATGCTATGGTGTTAGATCCATTTGTGGGGTCTAAGAAGGTGTGGAAGGGTGTGTTTGAGAAGACCCTAGGTTATTAAGCCTTAAAAGGAGGGTTTTGTGAATGAGAATTTAAAACTTATTAGTGGTCCTTGAAAATGTGAAAATATTTGGTTTTGGAGGGTATCTAGCCTTTGTATATGATAGAGAAGTCCTGGTTGAGTGTGGAGTTGGGTGTTGCTTTGGAAAAAGAGGCCTAATGGAGGGCTAGTATAGAAATTTGGTCCAAAGGAACAATGTTTCATTTTCCGCTATGTTGTATAACCTTGAAAAGGGAATCCAAATATGTGATTATCTTGTTGAGCCTTTTGGGAAATTTTGGCAAGAACCTTGTGAAATCAATCTAGAAGGCTACTAGGAAACTAGGTTCACCAGGAGTGTGTACCTAGGTGTGGGTAAAGGATCTAGAATTGATCCTAGAATCCATTATTGTGTGGATTAGAGTGTTGAAAACCTTTGTTTAGGTTGTTGGCTGCATAGCTCTACATCACTAGGGATTTGATTGAAATGACTAGCAAAAATAGCTTTATTAAAATATCTATTCCTCTTCTATGGACATTATATTCTTTGTACACTGCTAACCTAAAAGTGAGTGTGAATACTTCCCCTTTTATATGGAGAAGAATATTGGTTTTGTGGTTAGCACCCTCATTTGTGAAGGAAACTTTTTTTCCTTATGTAGGCTATGCAAGTAATTTGGGTTTTCTTCTTTATTAAACATCTAGGGTACAGTCAGTTTAATAGTAGTTTGACATAAAATATATGAAGGCTACTTAGTTTATCTTAGGGATAGAGATAATTTAATTTTAAGTTTGGTTGTGTTAACAGAACTATGTTGACTTTATTTTGTAGTTGTTTAACATGAGAGTTTGTAAATTAATAGGAGTTCACAGATACTAGTGTGCCATAGTTTCCCATCTATAACTAGTCAGATGAACATAACTCATGTACCTCATGCTAGTGTTCTTGGATACCTTGTATACACTATTTTTCATTAGACTAGACATTATCCAAAAAGTGAGTATTTATATAAAGTGTTATAACACACAGGCAGTCCTCCTTTTACTCAATTAATAACAGTGACAACCCTCACATGTGGTTGGATAATGTCTAGTCTAATCCAAGAACACTAGCATGAGGTACATGAGTTATGCTCATCTCACTAGATATAGATGGGCATTAATGCTCAATTGAATGATATGTTCCCATAAAAATATGAACTCCTATTAATCTACAAACTCTCATGTTAAAGTCATGTTAAACTAAACAACTACAAAATAAAGTCAACATAGTTCCTTTAACAAAACCAAAGTTAAAATTAAATTATTCAAAAAAGGGTTTGTATTTTGAGTTAATTGGTTTATGTAAATCTATTTTAGCAACTGTTATCTTGATAAGCTCTTTGTTTGGTTTCAGCATCCATGTTAGTTTTGAAGTAAATAGTGGTATAATACCATTCAGGTTTTCTAAATTGTGGTAAAGTTTTGTGTTATACCAGTATGGATCAATGCCAAGGTTTTAGTCTATATAACCTATGTGGCTAGTTCTTGTTTATATCCCTTTTTCATATTGGGCTTCATACATATTGTTGATTTTTCATTAAAATCTTAAACCTCATTTTGAGTTCTCTTGTCTGTGATTATATGTCAAACCCCAATTTGAGTAAGGTTTTTTTTGTAGTATGGTTAAGATACATTGTGTTAGTCTTTGAACTAATCCTAATGTAACCCTATGTTAGGTCATTGTTCATGTTAGAGATTTTTCTTGTAGGATCAAAATTGGTAAATATGTAGGCTTGATTATGAGATTATGGACTCTCAAGTTTGACAAGAAACCATCTAATTCATGAGGAATGGATAAGATCCTCCTTCTACTTTGAGTTCCATAGGACTCAAGCGGGTTATGCCTCAAATGATTTAGTATGTTTCAAGTAAACTTTCAAATGGTGGATTAGGTCTTCACTATTATGTTATTGTATTTTAAATTATTTTAATAGAAAATCACTCTACAAAGAACTTAGAATATCCTGATACAAAGTATTACAAGGGAAAATACAAAGGTAATAACATATAACAGTGGCATAAGGATGTGAATCCTTCTTCTTTTTCTGATTTTAACTCAAGGATGGCTAACCTTTTGATTCTCTCTTAAAGGAATCAACAATATGAACTGTACTACTTGAACACGGTCCTATCAAGATATGTATGGACTTAAAAGACACAAATGTATTAGTAATTATATTTTGTTCTTGATGACTAAAAGATAACTGCATCACAAAAATAAAACCAATGCCTAATCCATTGGGCAGATAGTTATTATATATGAATCCACAGGAAGAAATCAAAACAAATAGAGTAAAATGCCTTACAGATTACTTGCAGTTTGAATAAAGTTCCTTACAAATTATTTTGTCACTTCTATATTGTTATCATCAAAATCTTGACAATTATGTTCACTCTTTGAAACTATTCATGAAAATTTAATCCTTTCCTTGAAAGAAACTCACAAATAATTAGACAAGTTGCCTTGCAACTAGTATGTTTTAGATGCCTTGCAAATAAAACATACAAGAGCATAACATAAAAGTGAAGAGACAACAATAGAATAAGAGAGAAACTAAAATGTATTTGATTAAATTTGAATCTTATTTCAATACATACAAAATTTGAAGTTGAGAAGCCTAGACACAAGACTAAGAAATCTTCTTTGTAGAGAATTTCCACATTCATCCCCCACAAAAATGAAGTTACAACTACTATTAAAAACATCTTGGAATCCTTGAGGATGCAACAAACTTCAAATGTTTGTAGCACTAAACCTAAAAAAGGAAAAGACAAAAACATCTGAGGACCTTCAAGCGGTGGAGAAACAAAAAAATTTTGTTGAGTGATTTGATATCTGATCTTCTCTTCCCGAGAAATATGCCTCCTCCCTTCTGAGAGAATCAATCAATAAATTTGATCTCACCAGTGAATCAAGGAAAACTTTCTGCAAAGCAATCAAGAAATCTAATTTGCAAAAGATATGAGTCATTCCCCTTTGTCGGGTCTATAAATTAATCATGTTTGAATATTGAAATATCTCCCTCAAAATATGATCTCGGATTAAAGAAGTTATTACTACTCTCACCAACTTGATCAAATATGATTTTAACCACCGCCAATACAATCCTCGTCTTCTCCTATTTCTAAAAACATATTATAAGCCTATATTTTGATTAAAAAAAATGCCTATGTAGGCCATATTTCCATGAGCAAGCTCTGTTATTTAAATATTTCGAAAGTATCTCCTAAGTCTGGACTATATCTCATTTTAAATTCTTTTTGAATCTCTAAATTTGCCTTTTATGCTCAAACCTCACTAGAATTCACCAAGTGTCACGATGTTGTTGGGTGACCGCACAAACCCCAGCCTTAACTTCTGATTTGGAGACTAGGTGACTGCCTTTGATCTCTTAGTCTCTAAAAGAAATCATTAACCATGAGTTTATTTGGTGAATTGTTGAATAGACTAGTCTCTTAATCTCTGAATGAATCTCTTAACCATGGTTACATCAAATGACCTTGCGACAAGCCTTAGTCTCTAAGTATTTGGATCCTCTGGTGACTAGGATTGGTCATGCAGTCTCCAAGTCTCTAAATACTTCTTCGAGTGACCTGGCGACTAGGCAATATCATGATCTCTAGATTTTTGTCCTCTAACAATCAGCATCTCCTGACTTGCCAATTAACTGTGAGGATCTAGAGACTGAGCGACCATGTAGTCTCTAGATCATGCAATATTTGGTCCTTAACCGCCAGCATCTAGTGACCTGGAGACTAACTGCGCTCTCTAGATCTCTAGATTTTTGCCTAACTATTGGTTTCATCTCATGACTGTGTGACCAACTACCATGTGTCCTCCTCAACCATGTCATCACCATCACTCATCTGCAAAATTTCCTATCTTTGAGCCCGTTGATATACTTCCTGAGGTAGCCTCTAGTATGTGCGTGAGTAGAGCCTCTAGCTCTTTCTTCAAATTTCATATGTGTGTAGAGTTTTATTTAAACACCTCAAATATCCATTTTGGGATGAATGTGGGACTAAACTTGTGGGAGTTTTTTAAATTTCCTTTCAAAATTTATGCATAGTGCCTAGTTGAAACGCATACCAAGGCAGGCCCACAAGGCAAAGCAAGCACATAAGCCTCTTTCTTACTTGCTTTACCTTTTTGTTAAGCCTCATTGCCTTTAAAGACCTCTAAGACCCAAAATGGGATGCATGTGGGATAAAACCACATGCATACCCTCTGCATATTCTTCCCTTCTGGCTTGTGCATGAGCATTCTATTTATTATTATGTCTTTGTTTTCTTTCCATCTCAACATAGCACCTCTATTTTGTTGCTGGCTACCGCTAACAAATAATACATACAGCCTCCCTTTGTTTATGTGTAACCTTCCAAATACTTACGCAAGCTGCCCATTAGGTTGCAATGTATCTTCAATCTACGTATGACATTTTGTGGAATGGAAACTTCCATTCACCCCTCACGTTTTCACTAGCTGCAACATTCTCCTTTGCGCAAGGTACCTTAGCTCATGCGTGAGCCACAATGGGGAACATGCATGCAGTTAACACATACAACAATCCTCATGCAGCCACCACTTGGCCTCCAAAATCACACATCCCCTACAAATAGAAAAAGATGAAAGGAACATGTTTCATATTGAAGACCATCCACATAAAACCTTATGTAAGCATGCTTATTCTTTTTGTTTTTTGTGCTGCAAACAAAAATCAAACAGAGAGCTCACACATGACCTCTATCTATAGATAATACACCCAAAAAAAGGGGGGGACATGCATGGGAGGAAGCCTCACATAGGCCCTCTTGTAAGCCCCATGTTGAAACTTAATGCCAGTAAGATTTGGTGCATGCAACACCAAATCTACAGTGTATGCATAGCAAACAGTCCCATTAATATGCAACCTATGATTAAAAGTCTGCTCAACAACATGGTAGTGAATGATGGAAAAATGGAATCACCTAATTGAATGTATGTATAGGGAAAATATTAGATCCACTTCCAAATTCAAATTCCCAAAGGAGATTTCCAAATTGATCAACCAAAAGGTTAATACACAGTCAAATCAATCTATGGAGAATATGAAAGAGAGAGAAAACCTTATATTTCCTATAGCAGGATTGTGCTTGAAATCTAAAATAATTGAAATACAAATACTAACCTCAAAATAGAGAAAATCTGGAAAATGCCAATTTCTGATGTCTGTGTGTAGTTTAGGGAAATTCTACAACCTATTTCAGCCTGGAAATGTCGAGACAGAAAACCCAGAAATCCTTTGTCTTTCCGACAGCAGGTAGTCTTTGACCTTCATAAAAGGTCAGGCTACATTCTTATTTTGAAGGTCAACTTTGACCTTGTTTGCAGATCTTGGAAGTTTGCCGAAAATGGTATCCAAATCTGATCTCAAATCCAAAATTTCACACCTGTACCTACAAGAAAAAGAGGGTTTTATTTGTTTGTATGGGGGGTTTTCCTTGGTCAAACCCCAATTTAGGAATTAACCTTGAAATTGAATTGAATTGTAATGTGCATAAACAAAGCAAATAAAATAATTCACCTTACTTATGTTGAAGTCATTGTAGAGGATTTGAATCCTCAAATCCACAAGTAGGGATGCTCCAATGGATGTAGAAAGAATGAAGGATGTATCAAATCAATGACATTTGATCTTCAACACCAATCTTGAATAGATCTTTGCATATGAGGAGGCTAGGATGAATGTAGAAAGATGGATCTTCAAGGGGGCTCCAAAGAGATTGAATCCTTCAATAGCTAACAATGGATCTTCTTGATGGATGAATGCTTGAACACTTGAATACTTGAAGGCTTGCTTGAATGCTTGAATTCACTTTCTTTCACTTGAGAGCTTGAGAGATGGAAATTGCTTGATTGTGGATTGAGAAAATGAGAGAGGAAGGCCTCCTTTTATAGTGAACTAGGGCACAATCCTCTAGAGGGGCCACCTTGGAGAATTAAATCTCAATTAGGTCCTAACATTTAGAAATATACCTAGATTAAATGAAATTTAAGGATTTACCATTCTGAAACCCGAATTGGCTGACCTGGAGGTGAGAAAAAGAATCTTTTCGAAACCCGATGCTCAAAAATTAGAAAAACTTGAAATTTGGACTATGGGTCAAGGACGAGGTCAACTCTACCCTAGGTCAACATTGAGGTCAACCCTGACCTAGGTCAGAGTCAAGGTTAACTTTTAACCTCAAGGTCAACTTTGACCTTGAGGTCAAAAACCTCAGGACGCCAGCCTAGAATGTCAGGAAATGCAGATATGAAGTGAGAAAAAGGTTCAGAGGGAAGAATAACAAGGGGAAAAGCTAGATACATGCAAAGACCTGATCAAGGTTCTTAACATGACCCTAGACCACTTACTTGGAGGGCTAAACACTCTTATCATGGAAGTGCTTCTATTTTAAGACGATACAGGTAGAAAGTGAGAATGGCATGTGTTTTACTTGGTACATATGATACCATCCTACTTTATGTGCCCAACAGCTCCAATTTCATGTGTACTATTTAGGAGAAAGGTAAGCACTTCTTCTTACCTTGGTGCGTGCAATCTATAAAATCTTGGCTTTTAAAACATATTGCCCCTTTTCCCTCACGCCTTATCCTTGAGACATTTATTTTAACAATATTCATTTCCTTTTGAATTGGATGCTTTTGATTCTAAAATATCTCAACATCATTTTTGGAATCAATTCCATTATCCTCTAATTCACTTTTCTATCTTCCTTTTTAAATTCATGAATTGCCAGCAACACTACAGAGCTGGCAAATTTTTAAGTTAAAATAATGAAGTAGGCTGGATCCCAAATGGGTCTAGACTAAAATATTTTTCGAATTCAAAAACTTGGACTTCAAAAAAATTGCCCAAACGACTAACAATTGCAACTGGATCCAATTCGGATAACTAGAAACTTTTAAAAACTTCAATTTTTAATACTTCACTAGTCGACAAACCTGAATATATTGCCTCCAATCGCCCCTTTAAAATACTACTCAAAACTAATCACAGGAAGCTGAAAGTTGGTGAGTATGAACTTTGTATTATAGATAATCACCTTGTCAGATGACTTTTCCTAAAGATAAATAGGGAAGGAGATTTTAAAACTTGAAAAACCTCATTCAGAATTGCTAGCAAACACAAACTAAAATGATTGTAAACTACCTCAAAAGGAGATGGATAAAAAATATCAAATGGTGAGTTGAAGGTGAATGACTAAATCTGGTAGAAGAATCATATGCAAGGAACACAACAAAACAACCCTCAACTGGATACAACCATCTGCTAAAAAGCTACGAATTTTGGAAAATGGCTACTTTGCAAAGTCATCCTATCCGCACTTTTCATCAGCACAAAGCACTTTTTGTTTGATCTTGCAATCCACTCAAATAGAAACCTCATGGTCTGAAACCATGGGTGAATGATCTATCTCATGCATAGAAAATAAGGTTGCAATCAGATTCAATGAATGATCAACTAATGATCCAGAAATAATCCTTAAAGTCATGTCTCCAAAAAGTAGCTTCAAAAACTAACCAAATGGTCTCAAAGGAATAGGCCACCAGGAACACACATTCACCTCCAACATTACAATATGTCAGTCAAAGGAAAATGAACAGAAATATTTGAGCCCAAAGTGAGTAATGATCAAACATGGCCACTTGAAAACTTAACTTATCTGCACTGCCAAAATCATACAAGTCACTTTCGGAACTATCTTTGAAAAATGTACCCACTGAGATCTTCAAGAACCAGAAAATTGGGCAATGATTCACCCCCATAAAAGGTTCACGGATCCATAATCAACTCTCTCAAAAGATCAAGTGGTGGATTACAAGCAAACACTAGAGTCAGCCTGTTAGTAATATTCAGGATTAAAATTGTGAAAAAGTGCATAAACTGGGTTTAGAATAGGCCTCAGAAAGTGATCAAATGGATTGACAGAGACCTCAAAATCCTTAAGAAAGTACACCTCCAGGTCCGTATTGTGGAACATCTCTCAATTTTTCTTGACCTAGAACAGGATGCAAACTAGGAAGCCTCGAAGTGGGCCACTGAGAAAACTGAATAATGGAGATAGAGAAACTTAACAATTTGCAAATGGAATGACTCTAGAAAATAGGTCAAACAAGCACATGGGGGGCTAAAAATTGGCATGGAAACTCTCTCTCTCATGCCTAAAACATGATACAACAATTGGAATGTTATGACCAATCATTGGGAAAAAGATACAATCATCTGAAGTGGGCTATTTTATACAATTCTTGACTAACACAATGCAGAATTCTGGGAACACCTCCAAAAGCCTATCCCCTAAAAATGCCAGAACTAAAAATTAAAAGTTCAAACCCACTACATATGTCAAATGAAAGATAGTGAACACCCTATCCTAGTGGTGCATCATGAAGAACAAACGGACCCTACTTTCAATGCACTCAAACTAGGTACCTTTAATGATTTTTCAAAAGAATAATTCTGACATAGACAAATTTTTGAAATTGGACTAAAAAATATAGACTAAATTTTTGAGCTCCAACAGTGGCTCTAACTGGGGACGCATGCCCCATGTGGGAATGTAGAGAATCTAGGAATCCTTTGTACAACAAACCAGCCAAAGAAGATCAACTTTAACACTTCCTTTCAAAACTCTAACCTTTCAAAACTCTGACCTCTCAAAACTTTGAACTAGGAATCCTCTTACTGAAAGAAAAGAAACACACAACTGAAAGGAAATCAACTGTACATGAACTTACAATATTCACAAAAATGCTCAAAGCCCCAAAACTCTAATCAGTTCTTACCCCTATCAAACAAATGATTCTCATCTCCATACAATGAAGGTAAATTGAAATTACATCTTCCATCCAGCCTATAAAAAATATTATGGTCTACTTTCAACATATCATGGAAAAAATGATCACTACACTCACCATTATCCAACAAGATTAGGCCATCAAGCTGCCATAAATACTGATCACTTTATGATATTAAAACATCACACTCTTGATTGTCAACATCATGCTGAAAAATGAAACACTTCAACTCATTTTCATGGCAGGAAATATCAGCATTCTGATCACTAGTTTGCACAAAGGAATAATCCATTTCTATCTCATCACTTTGCAAACTAACATAGAACTTATTGGGACAAATATTTGATTGCACAAGAAACAACTTTCTGATCACTAACCACATCAACATCTTCTAGGAAAGCACAAGCACTATCAGTGACTGAATCCTTAATCATTTGTAAATATAAGACAACATATTCGAATTTTCCCCATTCTCCAGCATCAACATGTAGACAAGAACCACAGACAATAGGCTCTTGAAAATTAGAACATTCACTAGTACATTCATTATTGTACTCATAAAATATAACATTATCAAAATAATTACAATGATATGTACTATCCACTTGCATATCTTTTAACTCAAATACAGGAGAAGAAAAATTAGTAAATGTTTCATACATCATGCCATCACTTGAATCATCTTTGTCAAAACTTATGTTTACTGCGCATGGAACTTTTGAAACAAACTTGGGAGCATACCTATGAAACTTAGTCTCCAAGAGATTTGAAATTTTCTCACTACTTAGTGAGCACTGAACTTCACACTCCATCTCTTCAATTTTACTGGTGATGCTGCAAATATCTTCTTTGTTCAAAACAGGCATTGAAATCTCATGACTCACATTATTTTGTGCAAAGTAATCACTACAACAACTTTGATCTACATCATATTCATCCTTTTGTTGTTTGCACAAATATCTTTTATATGAAGACAATAATGTTGTCTTCTTATGCTGATAAAAGGGAAGACCTACAAACTTATCGAAAATACTATCAACTGTAGACCCTTCTTCATCATCTTCATATTTACTGACCTCACTGTTAGCATTATAATCAATATCCTCAGCACAAACAAAGTCAACATCATCTTCATCTTTAGATTCAAAAAATTCTATTGAATTTATCCACCTCCCAGTCTTCTTAATACCTTCTTCTCTATGAGATGAAGACCAATTTACTGATTTGGGTAGACAAAGCTCTAAAAACAAAGCAATGACTATAGACCCTAGAAGTTTAACACCATTTGGAAGATCATTATAATCCTTAAGGAATCTCTTATAAAACTCTTGTGCTGATTCCCTTTCCCCTTTTTTCCCCACATGTCTTCCTAAAACCACTATGGCTTCCTCTTGGATTCTTTTTCTCATAAAGTTTTCTTCATACTTTGATAAAGAACCACCACAATCAAGCATAATAGACCCATTGATCTGTATGTCCCCCATTGTTTACTATTTCATACTTCACTAAAATTTTTTCAAAACTACAATCCTAATTCTTTAAAGAATGAGAATCTCTATTTCACACCTTGTTCCTTTTCTTAGTGCTTAAATCACTTAATAAGGAAACATTTTTATGCTTTGAAAAATAAAATACTTGGAAGTATGTCATTGAAACTTAACCTGCAAACTAGAAGACTAATAGATTTGAAGCTTTCCTCACTGAAATCTTTTTAGAGTCGCCACCTCCTTGAAGAGGACAAACTTTAACCACTAAAAACTATTTTTGTATCTTTTTCCATCAATACAAAAAACTTCAACATGGTACATATACTGTTTACCAGGACTGGAAATATCATTTTATGTACTAATCAAACATAGAACTCAGAGTCGCCACTCACTACTTGGTGAGATGATTTGGAACCTTTTAAAATTGACTCTTATACATTTTAATGGAAACAGTGGATAAATGAATAAGCTAGCCAGGAGTCTAGATCTACTCATACCTACATTATTCTAACTTCACTTAACATATCCCCATTAGAGTTGCTAGTTTATTACATGACTCGAATGCACCAAATCAATCTAGGTAGTAAAATATTAATTTTATGTAATGTAACCAGAGATTGTTTAATTGATTTATTTCTTTTTATGTTCTTGTCCCCACCAGAGTCACCAATTTGTTAGAGCTTTTTCTTGTAGGATCAAACTAGGTAAATATGTAGGCTTGATTCTTAGATTATGGACTCTCAAGTTTGACAAGAAACAATCTAATTGATGAGGATTGGATAAGATTCTCCTTCTTCTTTAATGCAAGGGCATTCTTGGTACTCAGTGAATCTGCATGGTGGTTTGTGTTTGTCTGGTGTTACTCAGTTGTAGCCTTAATCGATAGTCTCAGTTATTGAAGTAAGCTTGGTCACTGAAGGAACTCAGTAAAGCTTCTGGCGCTTAGTGAAACAAGTGATCGGTAGTTCTTGTGTTGCTCAGTATTGCTTGGCCTAGTGCTCAATTGTTTCACTATTGCTCAGTAGTTGCGGCTTACTGACTAAAGTTCTTGGTGATTTGTTGGGCCGACTTGGTGCATTTATTGTTGGTATCTTTTGTTGGATTCTCCTATGTGGATCTGAAGGACAACATGTTGAATTAAATGTTTGTAAGGCTATTTGAGAGAAAACTTGTATTGCATTTAATATTTGTTTGTAGGAGTTAATGGTTTCATCCAGCCCACTAGTGGTTGATGGTTATTATTTAAGGGATGTTTGGGTAGATGTTTAAGGCATTAGAAGGGAGGTTGTGAGAAGTAGATCTGGGAGAACTGGATAAGTAAAATTGTGGAAAAGATCCTACGAGATCTTACAAATCAGATTGTTATCTAATAAGTTTGTAATAGAAGGGCTAGTGGTTGAGGCTTGGAGATAAGGAGATTGCTTGGAAGCTTGTGAGCAAAAGTTTAGATTTTCCTTAGGGTTTCCATCAGTTGGTGATAGTTTTTAGGATTGAACTAGCTAAATTTGTATTGGATCTTGTGATCTTGTGGAACTATTTCTGATTGTAATTGGCCCTAACCTAGAAGGCCTTATAGTTGGGCATGTTAATGAAAATTTGATTCAAACTATATTGTGTTGTTGAGTATTCCGCTGTGTTGTTCTGAAGTTGCAAGGGTTGGACTATCCTTAATTGGATCCACCATCCCTGACCTGCGTCAGGTGGTATCAGAGTGAGAGTTGATCTTGTGGAGTGAAGGTTGACCTAGCAAGGCTGATCTTGTGAAGTTGATCTTGTTGGAAAAAAGATTGTATGATCTGGATTGTAGATCCGTGGCACTGAACTTGTGGAATCTTGCCCTAGTTGTTCACAAGGTGACAGGTTACAATCTGACTTGCATACAACTTGGAGATTGTCACAAGGTGATCAGTGTAGGGTTTGTTGCAGAGGGTTTCTCTTATCTTTAAGGATGCCTCCAAGAAAATTGGACCCTAGAGTAATTGTGAATCTCTGTGATACTGTGGAATCTAGGATTACAAAGAAGGTGAAATCTGATTTCAGATCTGAGATGGAACTGATGAAGAATGACATGGTTGCTGAGATCATGAGAGCTATTGCTAGTATACCTTAGAATGTTGGTACTGAGGATGGTTGTGAAGAAGTTGCTAATGAATTTGAAGCTACTAGATCTAGTGGTGATGACTAGAGAGACAAATCTAGTGAAGACAAACTGCTCTGTTGCATAGATCTAGAGCCCAATTAAGTAATAGTTACCAAATGGAAGTCTCTAATTTCTCTTGTACTTTGAAACCTAAGAACTTGATTGAATGGATTGGTGAACTTGAAGATTTATTTGAGCTAGAAGAAATTGAAGACCCTCTTTAGGTGAGATTGGCACAGACTAAGTTGAATGGACATGCTACTCTTTGGTGGAACAAATTACAAAGAGATAGAGAAGATGAAGGTGAAATGAAGATTAATTGGTGGAGGTTTATGGTGACTAAATTGAAAGCTAAGTTCATGCCCACTGACTATGAGCTTGACTTGTTTAAGAAGTTGCAGAATCTAAAGTAGAAGGATTTGTCTTTTGAAGATTATACTGAGGAGTTCTAAAAACTTACTATTCGGTCTAGACATAGAGAACTTGGTAAGGAAAAGATAGCTCAGTATGTGAATGGTTTGAGATTCAATATTGATGAAGGGTGCTCCCCTTAATACCACAAACACATAACAGAAACAAAGAAACAACAACAATATGCAAGAACAAAAAATTGGCTTCTTATTATCTCCACAAATGTGGAATTACAAACTTTGAGAATTACAATGTGCAAAGCCACATGGGCATTCCCTTACAATATTATGTAGGAAAAAGCCTTGAATCAATACCCAGATCTACTACCCAGAACTGTCCCGAACTACCTAAGACAACACTACAACCTTCCTTATATAGGCAATTTTCCACCGCCTGGGAAGGTTCCAAAATTTTTATCCAACAAGGCCGACCAAAATTAGAATTATTTTATTTTTCATTTTATTACATCAAAGTTGGCTCAAAATAAATTTTGAAACCCAAACAAAAATTTTGAAGGAAAATCATTTTCCACCATTTCAGGTGACCCAACTTTCGGAGACCATAAGTCATCACCCATTGACTCGATTGACTATTATAACCCCATTTCAGAAAGGCCACGAGGAGCTCTACAATGCTTGAATCAAGAAAGCTTCATTCAACTAAAAATTTGACCTCATCTGGGGCCTCTAAAGCCTTCAAAATTGAAATTCAAAGCTTCTGTACCCTATTTCCAAAATCGAAAAGTTTTAATATCTTCAAAACCAGACTTGATCTAGCAATGAAACTTTACAGGCAGGCTGGTATGACTAAGATGAACCTCCAACTGTGAAATCAGAACATTCTGAGATCGTATGACCAACTTACTAAAAATAGCAAGTTTCCATAAATAGCAGCTCTACACAAGATAGCCCTTATTGAAAAGAAACTAGAAATATTTTTGGGTGATGCAAGATTGCTCTTACACCCAGGATGCTCCTACATCAAATATTTAGGATGAGCTTGGTATGCTAAAGATTGATTTTGTTGAAGATGCTTATTAGTATGCCCTGAAGGAAGAAGATAAGTTAAAGAGGAAACAACATGGTAACTCCTAAGGGAAGGAAAATATTGATCACTTAGTGAAGGATAAACTAATTGATGCAAAAGATGAATAGAAACCTATAGAATTGAAGAAGAAGATGGGTAGAGTTATCTTTAAGGGTACTTTCTATAACTCTGGAGAGGAAAGACACTATTCTTTTGAGTGTACACAGAAGAAGCTTGGTGAGAGAAAAACTACTATGGTGAATGAGAACATTTAGAATGAAACTGAATATGAGAGCTTGCTAGCTTGGTGAACATTGCTCGGTACAAAGGTGGAACCTTGTCAGAGGAATACATTGTTCAAAACTCGGTACAAGTCTGGAGGTAAACTCTATGATGTTTTTGTTGATAGTGGTAGTGCTGATAACATTGTTGCTGAGGACATAGTTTAGAAACTTGGTTTGAATAGAATGAGACATCCACATCCTTATAGGATTGGCTAGTTACAAGATGATCATGCTCTAGAAGTTACAAAATAGTGTTTCATTGATGTTCAGATTGGCTAGTATAAGGATCTTGTGTTATGTGATATTGTGGAGATGAATAGTTGTCATATATTTCTCGGTAGACCTTGGAAATTTGATTGCAGAGCTATGTATGATTGTGTGAGGAATATGTTTACTGTTGAGAAGGATGATAGGAAGTTTTCCTTGATGTCCTTGATGGATACAACACTCGATAGGAGAAGCTTGAGTGTTGGTAGCTGAGTTGAGTTGGTAGATCTTGAAGGTATGGATGATCAGTGTGAAGGACAGACCTGTGTGTTGTCAAGAAAAGACTTGAAAAGATAGAGGAAGCTGAAGTGGACAAATATGCAAAGTGAAAAGATAGAGGACTTTTATGTGAAGAACTAGTTCCAGATTTACATGTTGAATCCTAGAAGATGTTCTTCTCACATATGAACATCTTTTTGAACTTGGGATGTCTGATGTAGGGGCATTTTTGGTACTTGGTGAATCTGCATGGTGGTTTGTGTTTGGCCGATGTTACTCAGTTGCAACCTTAACTGATGGTCTCAGTTATTGAAGGAAGCTCGGTCACTAAAGGAACTCGGTAAACCTTTTGGCACTCAGTGAAACATGTGCTCGGTAATGCCTATGTCACTTGGTATTGCTTGGCCTGGTGCTCGGTTGTTTCACTGTTGCTCAGTAGTTGTGGCTTACTGACTGAAGTTCTTCATGATTTGTTAGGCTGACTTGGTGCATTTATTGTTGGTATCTTTTGTTGGATTCTCCTATGTGGATTTGAAGGCTGACATGTTGAATTACATCTTTGTAAGGCTATTCGAGAGTTGACTTGTATTGCATTTAATATTTGTTTGTAGGAGTTAATGGTTTCATCCAGCTGACTGGTGGCTGATGATTAGTATTTAAGGGATATTTGGGTAGATGTTTAAGGCATCATAAGAGAGGTTCTAAGAAGCAAATCTGGAAGAACTGGATAAGTGAAGTTGTGGAAAAGATCCTGTGAGATCTTAAAGATCAGATTGTTATCTGATAAGCTTGTAATAGCAGGGCTAGTGGTTGAGGCTTGGAGACAATGAGATTTCTTGGAAGCTTGCGAGCTCAAGTTCAGATCTACCTTAGGGTTTCCATCAGTTGCTGATAGTTTTTAGGACTGAACTAGCTAAATTTGTATTAGATCTTGTGGAACTATTTCTGATTGTAATTAGCCCTAACCCGGAAGGCCTTACAATTGGGCATGTTAATGAAAATTTGATTCAAAGTATATTGTGTTGTTGAGTATTCTGTTGTGTTGTTCTGAAGCTGCAAGGGTTGGACTATCCTTAATTGGATCCACCATCCTTGACCTGGGTCATGCTTCAAGCTCCATAGGACTCAGACGGGTGTTGCCTCAGATGATTTACTATGTTTCAAGTAAAATTTCAAATGGTGGATTAGGTCTTCACTGTTATGTTACTATATTTCAAATTACTTTAATAGAAAATCACTTTGCAAATAGCTGAGAATATGCTGATACAAAGTATTACAAGGGAAACCACAAAGGTAATAACATATAATAGTGCCATAAGGATGTGATTTCTTCTTTTTTTTTCTGAGTTTAACTCAAGGAAGGATAACTTTTTGATTCTCTCTTAAAGGAATCAACAACATGAACTATACTACTTGAACACAGTTCTATCAAGATAAGCATGAACTTAAAAAACACAAATGTACTGGTAATTATATTTTGTTCTTGATGACTGAAAGATAACTACATCACATAAATCAAACTGCTGCCTAATCCATTGGGTAGATAGTTATTGTATATGAGTCTATAGGAAGAAATCAAAACAAATAGAGTAAAATGCCTTGCAGATTACTTGCAGTTTGAATAGAGCGCCTTACAAACTATTATGTCACTTCTATATTGTTATCATCAAAATCTTGACAATTATGTTCACTCTCTGAAACTATTCATGAAAATTTAGTCCTTGAAAGAAACTCACAAATAATTAGACAAGTTGCCTTGCAACTGGTATGTTTTACATGCCTTACAAATAAAACATACAATAGCATAAAATAAAAGTGAAGAGACAACAACAGAATAAGAGAGAAACTACAATGTATTTGATTAAATATGAATCCTATTTCAATACATACAAAATTTGAAGTTCAGAAGCCTAGACAGAAGATTGAGAAATCTTCTCTGCAGATAATTTCCACATTCATCTCCCTCAAAAATGAAGTTACAACTGCTATTAAAAACATCTTGGAATCCTTGAGGATGCAACAAACTTTAGATGTTTGTAGCCCTAAACCTAAAAAAGAAAAAGATAAGAACATCTGAGGACCTTCAAGCAGTGGAGAAACAAAAAAAATTTGTTGACTGATCTGATATCTGATCTTCTATTCCCGGGAAATTTGCCTCTTCACTTCTGAGAGAATAAATCAATAAATTTGATCTCATTGGTGAATCAAGGAAATTTTTTTGCAAAGCAATCAAGAAATCTCATATGCAAAAGATGTGATTCATTCGGGCCCTTTGCCGGGTCTGCAAATTAATCATTTTTAAATATTGAGATATCTCCCTTAAATTTTGATCTCAGATTAAGGAAGTCATTACTCCTCTCACCAACTCGATCAAATCTAATTTTAACTACTGCCAATACAATCCTCATCTTCTCCCATTTCCAAAAACATATTATAAGCCTATATTTTGATAAAAATGCATCTGCAGTCCATATTTCCATGAGCAAGCTCTGTTATTTAAATATTTTGAAATTATCTCCTAATTCTGGACTATATCTCATTTTAAATTCTTTTTGAATCTTTAAATCTGCCTTTTATGCTCAAACCTCACCAGAATTTGCCAAGTGTCATGATGTGGTTGGGTGACCGAACAAACCCTAGCCTTAACCTTTGATTTGGAGATTGGGTGACTACCTTTGATCTCTGAGTCTCTGAAAGAAATCATTAACCATGAGTTTATTCAGTAAACTATCAAATAGACTAGTTGATGGAGTTGATGAAAAACAATGCACAGCTCCCAAAAACACCTGCATGCAAACACATGTCACAGAAAGAGAGAGAAGCAAATAGCTATGGAGGCCTGAATGCATTGATCCACAAGATAGGAGAAATCCTTGATGTGCAAAAACAAAAGTTGCAATCAATAATGAAATGTCAGAAAAGGTTACAATGCAAGAGGAGATCAATCCTTATAAAAAGGAGATCAAAAAACCTAAAAAGGTAAAATCGTAGGTTGCATAATAATAATTAATAAAGATATTAATTATTATATGCCTAAAGTTTAGCTTAAGTCAAAAGAGGTAATAAGTGACTGAATAATTAAATCAATATGATTCAATTAATCAGTAAACACTTTATTACTCTAACACCCCCCCTTAAGATAAACTTTGGGAGAAGCTAAAAACCTAGAAAGAAACAATTGAAAGCAAATGGGTCCCGGCAATAAAGGCCTGATCAGGTACCCAAGTACAAAAGAGAGTCTCTAAAAAGTGAAGAAATAGAGAAAACCACGTGGGAAAAACTCTACTCCAAAAAGAGACAAAGCCTAGTCTGAAGGACTGAAGAAGCCTCCAAAACCAAGAATGTTCCAAAAAATAGGAACAAAGATGAATATGTACAACATCACTAAAGCATGAAACTACAAACTCTGTCAAGAAGAAATTGATGATTTGAAGATCCTCCTTAGAAATATGACTAGGTAGAGAAGACTATAATCTGCATGAGTGCCCTCAAATAACACTACTCGAATCAAGAGGCAAACAAAGGCAAACAAATAAAATTGAAGATATAGATGGCATAAACACCAAGAGTCTGAAGAGCTGATCAATCAAAGCTAGAAGAGTGCATCCACAATAGGAAAGAAAAGAGTGTCCATATGGTAAATGATCCATCTCACCAGAATGCATAGGTACCCAGCCATTGCAACTGCCTAGTACATAGAATCAAATACTAAATACATGGCTCAGATAATTGAACCAAGGAAGTAGTAGAACCAATAGTAGAAACCCCCCCATACTGCTGACAAGGGAGTAATGACAGGTACACTGAAAAGATCATCCAATATGAACTGCATGATGAAGATGAATTTGAAACATCGAATGTCTTGAGAGAGTACAAACACAAATAAAGATACCTAAGGCTAATGTCATTGGAGGAACACTCACATGAAAAAAAAAGATGGCAAACAAAGGCAAACGTCAAACCCCCCTGGCACTTTATAATGGAGTGTGAGTACAAATAGCATGAACATGTGCAAGATCCCATCAAAGCAATAAAATGGCACTTTATCTTAGTGTGTGTGCATAAAAGAATTCTACAAAGGTGAAGTATATACTACTCAAAGAAGATCAAAGGCTTCTGAAATAAAAGAACAACCTAAGATGAGCCATCCCTCAAAGGGAAGAGATCCCAGGACCTGAAACAACCAAGATATCCACCAGACTACAAAAAAGCAAGAATCTGAATAAAATGAACCTAGAGAAGAATCTAGAAAAATGACTCATAGCAATGAAAAGCTCTCTAAACAAGCTTTCCAATGATATATTATTTTTAAAAAATGGAGACCAGATGTGTAAGATAGAGCTCCCAAAGTGCAAAACTAAAGATTTGGCTTTGACAGAGAAAAAACCATCAGAAAAATAAAACTAGAAAAAATAACCTCCAGATCTAGAAAGAGCTCGGAATCAGCTTTCTGAAGATATCTCGTTTGCCAAATTTGAACACTGTATTCTCAAGATATGAGCAAAAACCCAATAGCTACGCTAGAGGGCCCAAAGAAGGTGTCTACAAGGATCTGAGGATGGGTGACATCAGAAAAAGGACAAAAAACTACATGAATCTATTAGATCTAATAAAAGCTCAAAAAGAGCTTTCCGATAATATCTTGTTTGCTGAAAATGCAGCTCGAATGCAAGAGAAATGAATCCCAGAAGGTAGGAGGTCTGAAATGCCACAATCACAAAGAACATCTAAATTTGACAAACAAAAATAGCATCAAAATGGAAAATCCAAAAAACCATACTAGAAAATTTGGATTGGGCTCTGAATCAGGTTTCTGATGATATATCGCATGCCCAATTATGTTCCCGTATGCCTGAGATATTGCAAAAAAGGCCCAGGTACCCTTAAAAAACAACAAAAATGATGTAAAGGTCTACTGACATCATCAACCTCAGAGCTTAAAATTGATGGCCAAATGGCCATCACAACTCTAAACACATGGGGGCTAAAAAATCAGACCTTGGTCAAGTTGGTGACCAGGGGCTCAGAAAAGGGGGCTGGAGCCAGGCAACTGGACTCCCATGTGACCACAAGAACTTGATTGGGGGCTGGGCAGACCGAGCGGTGAGCGATGAGCGACGAACGTGGTGGCACTATCTCCAATGGGCGCCAGGCAGTGGAGATGGCGGTGTCGTCAGTAGTGAAGTCTCCTGCGGGTGGCGTGGTCTGCAGTCCGAGGCATGGCGGCGATGGTGGCCACTGAGGCGACGACTGGGCGGCTCTATGGAGGCCACGGGGTGGCACTTGGGTGGCCGCTTGGCCCCCAAAATATATATATATATATATATATATATATATATATATATATATATATATATATATATATATATATATATATATATATATATATATATATATATATATATATATATATATATATATATATATATATATATATATATATTTATATATATATATTTATATATATATTTTTTTAAAAATTGTGCCTCGATCCACGTGCCAGGGCTGTACAGCCCTAGCATGCAAAATTTTTTTGCCTCAGAATCCAACTTGTCAGAAATGGACAAGTTATATATGGATTTTGACTATCTCAGGCCTTCCAAACACAATTGTGAGGTCCGTTTGAGCTAGAATTGCTCCAAAAAATATTGATAACCTCAGGATCCGTGCCGGGGCTGATTGCAAAAAAAATTTCTCACTGAATCCAACTTTGTCCAAATTTGACAAATTTTATATGGATCTTGGGGTTCTTGGATGCTCTGAATGCAATAATGAGGTTTGTTTGAGGCCAAGATAACCAGAAAAATAGGTCCCCCCAGATCTGATAGGAAACCTTCTCTGAAAACATAGATTTGACAAACAAGGCTGAATCTCTCAAAAAGAGGACAGAGGCAAGCAGATCTAAAGCTCTGATACCATGATGGAGTTGATGAAAAACAACCCATAGCTCCCAAGAACACTTTCATGCAAACACCTATCACAGAAAGAGAGAGAAGAAAATAGCTGTGGAAACCTGAATGCATTGATCCACGAGAGAGGAGAAATCCTTGATGTGCAAAAACAAAAGTTGCAATCAATAATGAAATGTCAAAAAAGGTTACAATGCAAGAGGAGATCAATCCTTATAAAAAGTAGATCAGAAAACCTAAAAAGGTAAAATCCTAGGTTGCATAATAATAATTAATAAAGATATTAATTATTATATGCCTAAAGTTAAGCTTAAGTCGAAAGAGGTAATAAGTGACTGAATAATTAAATCAATATGATTCAATTAATCAGTAAACACTTTATTACTCTAAGACTAGTCTCTTATCTCTGAATGAATTTCTTAACCATGTGGTTACATCAAACGACCTCATGATAAGCCTTAGTCTCTAAGTCTCCAGATCCTCTAGTGACTAGGATTGGTCATGCAGTCTCCAAGTCTCTCAATACTTCTTCTAGTGACCTAGCGACTAGGCAATCTCATGATCTCTTGATTTTCAGCCTCTAACTGTCAGCATCTCATGACTTGGCAACTAACCACTCGCTGGATCTCCAAATGTCAAGCACTTAACCGTGAGGATCTAGAGACTGAGTGACCATGTAGTCTCTAGATCACGTAATATTTGGTTCTTAACCACCAGCATTCGGTGACCTTGCGACTAACTACCCTCTCCAAGTCTCTGGATTTTTGCCTAACTGCTAGTTTCATCTCGTAACTGTGTGACTAGCTTCTATCTATCCTCCTCGACCATGTCATCATCATTGCTCATCTGCAAAATTTCTTATCTCTGGGACCATCAATATGCTTCCCAGGGTAGCCTCCAACATGCGCATAGGAAGAGCCTCTTGCTCTTTCTTCATATTTGATATGTGTATAGAGTTTGATTTAAACACCTCAAATGTCTATTTTGGGACGAATGTGGAACTAAACTTGTGGGAGTTTTTTAAATTTCCTTTCAAAATTTATGCATAGTGCCCAACTGGCATGCATACCAAGGTGGGCCCACAAGGCAGAGCGAGCACATAAGCCTCTTTCTCACTTGCTTTACCTTTATGTTAAGCCTCATTTCCTTTAAACACCTCTAAGATCCAAAACATGATGTATGTGGGTTAAACCCACATGCATACCCTCTGCATATTCTTCCCTTCTGGCTTATGCGTGAGCATTCTATTTATTGTTAGGTCTTCATTTTCTTTCCATCTCAACATAGCACCTCCGTTTTGTTACTAGATGCTGCTCAAAACTAATACATACAACCTCCCTTTGTTTATGCGTAAGCTTCCAAACACTTACGCATGCTTCCCATTAGCTTGCAATGCATCTTCAACTCTATGTATGACATTTTGTGGAATGGTAGCTTCCATTCACCCCTCAAGTTTTCATTGGCTGTAACATTCTCCTTTGTGTAAGGTACCTTAGCTCATGTGTGAGCCATAAGGGGGAACATGGATGCAGTTAACACATACAACAATCCTCATGCAACCACCACTTGACATCCAAAATCACACAGCCCCTGCAAATAGAAAAAGATGAAAGGTACGTGTTTCATGCTGAAGACCATCCACATAAAACCTTATCCAAGCCTGCTTATTCTTTTTGTTTTTTGTGCTACAAACAACAATCAAACAAAGAGCTCACGCATGATTTGTATCTATAGATAATACACCCAACAAAGGGCGGGGGATACACATGGAAGGAAGCCTCACGCAGGCCCTCTTGTAAGCCCCACATTGAAACTTACTTCCAGCAAGATTTGGTGCATGCAACACCAAATCTACAGTGTATGCATAGCACACAGTCCCATTAATATGTGGTCTATGATTAAAAGTCTACTCAACAACATGGTATAAAGTGAGCATGGCATATGTTTTACTTGGTATGTATGATACCATCCTACTTTGTGTGCCTAGTAGCTCCAATTTCATGTGTAATATTTAGGAGAAAGGTAAGCACTTCTTCTTGCCTTGGTGTGTGCAATCTATAAAATCTTGGCTTTAAAATCATATTGCCCCTTTTCCCTCACGCCTTATCCTTTAGACATTTATTTTAACAATATTCATTTCCTTTTGAATTGGATGCTTTCTATTCTGAAATATATCAACATCATTTTTGGAATCAATTCCATTATCCTCTAATTCACTTTTCTATCTTCCCTTTTAAACTCATGAATTGCCAGTAGCACTACAGAGTCGGCAAAGTTGTAATTTAAAATATTGAAGTAGGCTGGACCCCAAACGGGTCTAGACTAAAATAAATTTCAAATTCAAACACCTGGACTTCAAAAATATTACCCAGATGACTGACAGTTGCAACCAGATCCAATCCAGATAACTGGAAACTTTTAAAAACTTCAATTTTTAATACTTTGCCAGTAGACAAACTTGAATAAATTGCCTCCAATCTCCCCTTTAAATACTACTCAAAACTAATCAGTGGAAGTTGAAAGTTGGCAAGTACAAACTTTGTAGTATAGATAATCACCCTGTCAGACGGCTTTGCCTAAACATATACAGGGCATGAGATTTTAAAACTTGAAAATGCTCATTTAGAATTGTTGGCAAACACAAGCTGAAATCATTGCAAACTACCTCAGAAGGAGATGGATAAAAAATATCAAATGGCGAGCTGAAGGCGAACTACTGAATCTGGTAGAATAATCATATGCAAGGTGTGTGTGTGTAAATTGTACCTAGTTGTGGACACAACACTTCAGTAAAACATTAGAGGTTAGCAAAAATCAAAATCTTGCAAGTAATTGAAACTAAGCTAACCAGGTGATTTATTGCCTTCTATTAGGTGCAAGTATGATATTCTCAGCAGACCGAGACCAGTGACAATGCAACACCTAAATGAAGGATTTGAATGCAGAAGATGGATATGAAATGAATGTGGATTTAATCTATATTTTTTTTGTATTTTCTATGCAAATAGAATAAAAACTGATATGAATCTAATCTAAAAATGAATGATATGAAGATTAATCTAAGAATGATATGAAAACTAGGAATGCAAAGCTATGATATGAAAACTATGAAAAACTATGACCAACAATGAAAGATCTCACAAATCGCCCGTCGCACCTGCTTAATCCTTCAATTGAAAATTCACCAGAGTGGTTGTGCAAATTTGAGGTGGTTTCTTAGGAAGAGTCGAGCCTTGATTTTATAGAAATCTAGGGCTTTGAGGGTGCATGAGAAAAGTCATAAATTAGTCTTGATGAACTCAGGTTGATTTTTGAGTCAACAAGAAATCAAAGATAATTAACTCATAAAATCATGCAAAATCATGCAAGAACAACCTTTTAACTCAAATCAGAAGTTTAGATCAGCTTTCAACTCAAAATAGATGTTGAGTTTCCAAAAGATAACAACTTGCATTGATTTTTTGAATTTAAGTTGAACTACTCTTTCAAATGTGCATAGATAATTATGAATTAATTAATTAAATAAAGTGATTTATCCTCAACGTAACTGATTTTTGAATTAAAACAATTGATTTATGGGTTAATCAATTATTAAATCAAACTTTATTCGAAAACTATATTATTAAAATTGTCAACTGACTTTAATTAATTAAATAAGAATTTAATCAATTAGTCAGAGAATATTGATTTATTGTTAGAAATTAAATAATACAATTAGGAATAAATATAATTAAATTTAATTAAATAATTAAGTGGAAATATTAAATCTAATTAATTAAATATTCACCATATTCAATTATTCAAACTTTAGGATAAATTAGCTTTATTGCCAAATAATTATTAAATTAAAGATAATTAGGGTAAATTAGGAATATTGCTAGGAACATTCCCCGATGCAGAATTAAGAATAATCAATTAGGATTCGATAATGTGCAGATGTACCTTAGGTTAGGACTTCGATGTCGATTTCGTTCGATTTGAGGATATAGGAGGTTAATGAACCTATAACCCATTTTTGGGGTATTACATTTTGGCGCTCTTTAAATTACTGTGTGAAGCGCAGTGGTTCAAAGATTAGTCTATTTATGATACTGAAACTAATTTGAAATATGAACCGATTCCAAGATAGAAACTGATTGAAAGATTTAAGGATGTTAGATCCTGATTGAAGAAAGATAATGTTAACTATATCAACAATGAACTGATGATTACAAAAAAGTGCCAAAACACCTAATTCTAAACCTTATGATTGTGAAGAAGTGAGTGACCGATTCTAGACCTGATTATCCAAAAGAATCATAGTGGTATCACATCCTGAACTCATTAGTTACGAAGAACCAAGGAAATAACACTAATGAACCGATGGTTATGAAAAGTTGATATAGTTTACAAGATAGATTAGGATAGCAAATTGATATGGATCTTGATGAATTTGATATGCCCCAAGTGATGTGCCCCAAGTGATGAGGTCTTTTGACGATTCAACAACTAGACATGGTTGTTATCTTGATTACTAAGAGAAGATTTGATTACATATTTAGATTTACAGACTTGAATGATATGCAATATAAGGGCCAAAAGGGTCATTTTTAATTCATTATTCACTTTTGACTTTTGAAACCTTGTGGAGCCCTCTGAGCGAGAAAATGGTTGAGATGAAGGTACCTGTCACTTCTCACCAATTTGAGCACAATTGGAGACATCAAAAACCTCCACAGTATGGACATCTGGTAGGTGGACCTATGTGCCTCTTTGTAAATTCCATTTTTGCATGTTTGTAGCATTTTTAGGTTATTTTTCGTACATTTTTAATTTTCAATTCTCGCATGCATGGAAGCTTGCACAACTATCCTTCGTGACTTGTAAAAATTTCCAATTTCCATTCCTTTGTCATTTGAGAAGCCCCTGAAACTCATATGAGAGGGACCCAAGAGTCATACGACATTTTGTCGGGTCCTTCTTCTGTTGTATGGGAAGATGTATAAATTTGTATGACCATGATTTGTTGTATGATAGCCTGCTGAAACTTGTACAAGTTTTGGTGCCAGTTTGAATCATCATATGGGAAACAACAAGCCAAAAACACTTTTTTAGGTCAATTTTCTTGATTTTCTAATTTCTTAGGCTGATTTCTGAGCATTTAATGCACCTTCTAAGATAGTGAACTTTTTAATTTTTGTACTTGTAGCCTATTTTTCAACCAAATTACTGATAGGATTCTCCATTTCTATGCTGTGTAGGTTATCTATCCCAATGTTCATGTTCATATCTCACATCATGTGACTCAGAGACTCTGTGTTTTGTTTCCTAACCCTATGAGGGTACATCTCGCTTCCTATGGGTTTGAATATCTGATTTGGTCACCCAAGATTAGGGTTAACCATGAAATTTTAACGGTATTGATAAAGAGGTTTCATTCAAAGATAGATGTTCCACCTACCTACCAGAGAGATTACTGTCACCCCTAAGGACATATATAGGATATTGTGTATACCATTCCATGGTCCTCATCTTGATTATGTGAGTTTGGAGAACTCTGGTCTTCTTTCTTTCTATAGATTATTTGGAGATGACACACAGCTTACTGGATCTATATCCTGGGAGACTTTAGTGCAATGCTATGTGCAGACCCATAGGCTAGAGTGTATTATAGAAGACATGATAGGAGGTATCATCATGTCCGATCGTTAGCATAATGGTCTATTGATGGGTTGGGCCCCGATGGTGGCATGACTGATGGAGACTCCTTATGAGTTAGCTTGGGGTCAGTGCATGCTAGCACATATGTTCTCTGAGATGCACAAGATTATGTATTAGGAGAGCAAGTCATTCACTTCTGGTGCATTAGTTCTACAGATATGGACTTGGGAGCATATTCTAGTTTTGAGACCAGTATGTTAGACACAACACTAGGGCAGGAGCCTATGATACATGTTTACTCTAGATATGTTATATAGGTGTGCATGGGACACATAGAGTACTAGAGGTGGTGCCTTGATGATATGAATTTTGTAGTATGGAGACCGTACTTGTGTATAGAGGCCTGGCCTACTGCAAGGGAGCAATTTAGTTATTTCTGTCAGAGCTGTGTACTAATTGGGTGGTCTACCATAGTTCTAGAGCACTTCCTTATGAGTAGAGTATGGAGGCAATATGACATCATTCAGGATACACCACAAGAGCATGTTTCTTATGCACGGATTCTGTGAGAGATCAGATTAGGATGGGGCCCTTGATTGTCATACACTCATTGTACACAGGAGTATAGTGGTATTGTCAGCAGAGATTGGAATTATTGAGTAGATGTTCCATATGTAGGTGTTATAGATGGATTCATAGCTTGGCTCGTAGAGCATTTGATATACACATTTTTAGATCTGACAGATTTGATACCTTCAATGGATGAGGCCATGGATGTTATAGGTTCTCCAATGGGTCAAGGACAAAGATGTAGATAGGTACAAATGCCCCAGCCTACACCTCTGAGGCTGAGAGCAGTATTGATACCACAACAAAGACCATTTTGTTAGATGAGACCATCAGGGCATAGGAGGTGTTGGTTGATTAACTATGTGGATTGATGTAGGAGGGGTGATGTAACTACCTTTCAAGAATAGATTTCCAAGAGCGTCTTCTCTGAATTTGTTAGTGTTGTAGGATTAATGAAAGGTCTGAGCAATCATAGAAGATGTCTCTAAAGAACTTTCAGTTTATTCTCTTTGTTTTCATGATGAAGCTCTAGTTTCCACTATTAACCTTAGGTAAAGCAAGAGAGAAAGATTAAGAAATCTGAGGAACGAATTGATTCAAGAAGATCAAATGACTCAACCTTGTCAAGATTGGATTGAAGATTAGATGAGACGTAAAACATAGAGGTTAGCAAAAATCAAAATCTTGCAAGTAATTGAAACTAAGCTAACCAAGTGATTTAATTCCTTCTAGTAGGTGTGAGTATGATATTCTCATATCAGACTGAGACCAGTGATAATGCAACACCTAAACGAAGGATTTGAATGCAGAAGATGGATATGAAATGAATGCGGATTTAATTTTTTTTTTTTTGGATTTTCTATGCAATTAGAATGAAAAACTAATATGAATCTAATCTAAAAATGAATGATATGAAGATTAATCTAAGAATGATATGAAAACTAGGAATGCAAATCTATGATATGAAAACTATGAAAAACTATGACCAACAATGAAAGATCTCACAAATCACCTATCGCATGTGCTTAATCATTCAATTGAAAATTCACCAAAGTAGTTGTGTGAATTCAAGGTGGTTTCTTAGGAAGAGTTGAGCCTTGATTTTATAGAAATCCATAGCTTTGAGAGTGCATGAGTGTAACACCTCGCTAGGGAACCCAAGAGAATTTAACCTAAAACATAATACTAAGTTTGGTGAATAATTTTTTTTAAAAAGTTAACATACAAGATAACAACAGTGCAGAAGTATTTACCATTTACTCACATTGATACAACATTCAACACATATTAAAATACTCAAGGGTCCCATGATGTAGAATTACTTAAGATCAAAACATATCTAGAACTAAAATCAACAAAATATTCCATAACTTAGATTACAATTACATGATATAACAATAATACAATTCTCATGGACATCCATGACAACTAATAAACTAACATCCACTACACATATCACAGGGTATGTAATAATAAAACTAACATAAAAGTACAATGACTAGATTAGGTATGATAGGCAATACACTAATACAGGATTACAAATAATGAAGATAAGAAAGATACATCAATGGAACATCGTAAGGATTTCAACTGCAAGACCACCATCAAGCACTGGCACCAGGACGTCAAATCTCAAATGGTAAAGAATCACTACCGCCCATCCATGTAGAACCACAAAGGCCTACCCCACCGTGTTGAGGAGATAACCACAAACCCCAATCAGATAACCAATACAAAACAAGGATAGAACTCTAAGCAGGAGGATCCTAAAAGCACTCTAACTCAAGATACAACATAATAAAGATAAAGATACATCTCACTAATCTAGAGGCAACCAACACATGTAGAATAACCAGACTATGCATAGGAAGGTGTCATCATGTACGTCTAACCCTTGAGTTTTGTCCTAGTAATCTCTCTGGATCTCGACACCCAAGTGACCTTACATGACATCAACGACCACTTGTACTGATGAAGTCATCAACTATGCCAACTCATCCCTTAAAAGGGGGATAGTCATCTTCTCAACACCACCTCAGTCTATACTAGCACTCAAGCATGGGTGATGACTCTTATCTTTTTAGGTTCATTTAAATACCCCCTAATTATATTAGGTTATCACTTGATTACTGAAACTTACAATTAGTGATCATGGTAGCCACTTGTGGGCCTCGACACTTATTGCAAGCCACCTCCTACTACATGTCAAGGTAAACTACCCTAGGCTCACAAATCTCTCCTAGATCTAATCAGGTATACAACTAGGTAAGCATATCCAGATTCACACGAAAGAACTAGATATGGTTATAGAGATACCACAAAAAGAATACAATATAACATGAGCCCAATGGTCAAATAGGAGTGATAATCAGATAAAGTACACACAGACCAACATAATTGATAACATGAACATTTGACTCATACCCCAACCTCTATATTCCCTAGGTCATCTAGAACCCAACAACCCATAAATTGTACAAAAAGACACATCAGGCACGAGGAATACAACAATCACATTATTGAATATTGAAATTGATCATTAAGCCTTTAAGTTCCATTTTCATCACAATCGAATCCAAAAGTAGGAACACATATACCACTAAGAGGACACAACATAACCAATAGTAAAACAATAATTATAAGAACATTCCCTATATTCATTCTATGAATTCATAATAGAATAAAAATGGCCAATTTCAGTATAAAACGATGCATTTACAAATATAAAATGAACCACGCATTACAGTACTAAACAAAGCCCAAATGATTCATACAATTGAAAACACTCCCTATATTTCATATCTTAGCTAAACAAAATGAACACTTCAAATCTCTATAATTTCAACTAAACCTAATCTATGTCCAATTAGATTTAATTAACATATTATACAATGTTCACTATTTCATTAGTAAACATAATTCTCTAGCCTTATGATAAGACAATAAATTAATTTTCATCTAAAGCCTTAATAACCCCAAGCAATATCAAATTGATATTCAATTAATAGTCCTTAATAAAATTTTGCTTCAAAATTAACCAAATATTAAATAAAAACTAACTGTAGCAATTGTTATTAACAATAATAGTCGCCATTAAATAATACTAAATATTTAACATATTTTTTTTAATAAAAATTATTACCAAATAATAACCATTAACACAAATTATAAATATCATTGTAAACTTTTAACAAAATTAATATTATTTTAAATAAAAAATATTAATAGAAATAATTAATAAAGTTTTAAATTATAAATAAAAATTTATAAATAAAAACCTGATTTAAAATAAATTCCAAAAGGCAAATAAAATAAAACAATGTGGGGGGGGGGGGGGGGGCAATGTGGGGCCCACTCCCCACTTGCCTTACCTTCCCTTAAGGAAGGAGAGCCCACGGGCTCCGTGCCGAGCCTGCCGCACTGCAGGTGCGGCTTGTTGCAAGTCATACCTACAGCGTGGTACTCGGTATCGTGGGGTTAGGGGGGTGTGGTGGCCCCCGCCCCAAATCAAAAGCTTTTAAAAAAAAAATGATATTTTTAAAAAAAACTTCCAAAATTTTAAATATTAATTTTTATTGCTTCCCAATACATTTCGAAAAATGTGTCTTGTAATTTTATATATATATTTTTTTTACATTACAAGGTCCCATAAATTATAAATCCATAACACTATTCAATTAAATATTTTTATCACAGAATGAATAGGAACATATGCCAAAAGGCATATTCTAAATATTTTAAAGCAAATTCCATAATTTCAAAAATGGAAAATATTGACTGTGTAAAATTTTTCCAAAAAAGGAAAATAATTACATTTGTACAATTAGCTCATGAATTTTTGTCTCTTTCCCTATTTTGTTTTCTTCCTTGATTGTTTACAAATATATTTACATTCTCTAATGTAGTTCTTTGTTATTTGAAAACAAAGTATTTTATTTACTATGGTAATTAAATTTTGACTATCCTTTTTTTTGACAGAGATTGGGTTTTCACCTAGAGTGGTTTTTTTCTCACTAAAATTGTTTTTTCTTAACAACCCAATAATTTATTTAAACCACACTATAGTACAAACTATATCAAGATTAATTTATCATTTTCTAGGAGTTCTAGGATGTATTTTCTCTCCAAATTTGGACATCATAACCCTACTATGCCAAGTTTACATAAAAATATGGAATAGAAAATCTATGAGTTTACTAAACCCCCAAATTGAAAACATAACTAATAACAGATCTAATCTATAAATCAAATCAAACATAGTAATCTACTGAAAGTTCTACTGATGGAATCACAGGAAAGTTCCTCAAACACCTACCTCAACTCCAATGCTAGAAACTGAATTAGATTGCATGTAGAATGCTGACACTCCCAAATTTGACAACAAAAAATCTCAACCTGCAGATCTGAATCACAGTACATGCAAATCCCAAATCTAGATGTAAACAATCTTCACCCATAAATTCAAGCACATACACCAAAGCTCAAGAACACAAAGAAGTCTCAAAATCTCCAAAAGCTCTCTCCAAAAATCTCCAACAACCTGATTGAATTCAAATGAATGCTAATTCCCCCTATTAGGGATTCAACTCCACCATTCATGAAAAACCCTAGATGACTCACAAAAGAACTCCTAATCAGACTCTCCCACTTTAGTTGAAAGAAAATACCAATTAATAATTAAAAATAAATCTAATTGTGCACAACTCAACTTAGTCTCCTAAAGACAAGTTGTCACCATTTTCAAACAAATAACTTTCAAACTCAATAAAGCACATGTTAATAATAAAATCTATTATTAAATAATTTAATATTCCAACATCATTAAATCATGTAATTCATAATAATTTAATATCTAATGAGCAATATTAATCCTATTTTTACACAATTAATTAATTAAAACCAAATATCCTAATATTTGATTTTTAATTAATTAATAATCATACAAAACATAGGAATTAAATTTAACATTATTTTCCAACTATGATATTAATTTCCTAAATACTCAAATAATTAACTTTAATTTAATTTCCTCAATTAAATCCTAGGAGTATATTTAATCATTAAATCCAACTATACACCTAACATTAATAATCACATAAAATAATCTATATAACATAATTCAACTATAATCAATAAATTAATAATCACCCACATAACCACAAATCAACTGAAACCAAACAACATAAAACCAAACAAACACAGGAGAAGGGATCCACGAACTCGTGCCAACCAGATGAATTCGGGCAGGGTAGTCAAACTGACACTTGTCCAATCCTAGGACAATTAGGCTTAGGTTAGGGTTATGGGTCTATGTATTATCTCCCCTCTTTACCATTGAGATGAATGTTTGTGGGCACGCTCACTCCTGCCAATTCAGGGAAGATGATGCCCTGTACTTGCAATCTTTTCATCATAAAATGAAGCATGTACATACAATAATATATAGCAAACAATGATAGGGTATGGTCAGTCGTGTGGATCTTGACTATGCGAGTAACTACACCTCCGTCCTCTACCAAACAAACACATCAACAGATGCAAACACAAGATAACCATACACATGCCAATATGGGATCAATACCATAAATCAATATAAAACATAAACACAACAACAAATCATATCATCATCTAATCTAGGCAATCACATGATACACATAAAATGAACAATAATGCATAATCATCATTTGTTAACATAATAATCGATCACATCAAAAGTGACCTAAAAGAAATTGGTCAAATAACTAAAACATAAAGAAACCTAAAAGAGAACCATGGGCGGGGTACTACATCCACCCCGCCTAGAATTAGGCTTACTCTTGGAAGCCTGGAACAAGTAGGGATGTAAGTCCCATAAAATTCATTGCTCTCAAAAGAAAACTAAAACATAGATCATTGAGTAGGCCCCATCGTACCTTTTCCTGCCTTAGTGTTCGAACATTGAGGATCATTCCCTATTGCAAAGGCTCTATGAGATCTACCAGCATCTCCAACTATAGGCTTAGAAACCAACAGCCTCTGTCCTGGATGCTGCACTGAGAACTGGGGACAATTGTAAGATTTATGACCAGTTTGGCCACAAGTGAAACAATCTCCCTTAAAGACTCTCCTTGCTGAAGGAGTACTGGGCTACTAAAAACTACCTCCACCAAAATCCTGATGAGAATTCTGAGTGGGCTGATTATCCTAATTACCCTCACTACACTGCTAGTTGCGATAGTTCTCTAATCAAGAACCACCACCATTACCATGGGAAAATTTCTTATCCTGCTGGTTCTGATTACCTTTCAAAAAGGTAGAAGGATTCTGAACACTCCCATTTTGCTGAGACTGATTCCCCTTGGAACCACTAGGCTGGACACCTCTCTGACTACCATGACCTAAAGCAAGATTCATCTCTGTAAGGGTGGCCTTAATGACTTCCTCCTGAAGGGTCTTAGGCTCAAATAGTAGGACCTCTCCAATGATGCATGCATTTAGTCCCCTCACAAAGTGTTGTACTAGGAGAGTTGTATCCTGTGCAAAGTCAGCATACTATTTGAGCTTGAAAAATTGACGCTCATTAAATCATGCAAAATCATGCAAGAATAGCATTTTAACTCAAATAAGAAGTTTAGATTAGCTTTCAACTCAGAATAGATGTTGAGTTTCCAAAAGATAACAACTTGCATTGATTTTCTGATTTGAAGTTTAACCACTCTTTCAAATGTGCATAGATAATTATGAATTAATTAATTAAATAAAGTGATTTATCCTCAACTTAACTGATTTTTGAATTAAAACAATTGATTTATCGGTTAATCAATTATTAAATCAAACTTTATTTAGAAACTGTATTATTAAAAATTGACAACTGACTTTAATTAATTAAATAAGAATTTAATCAATTAGTCATAGGATATTGATTTATTGTCAAAAATTAAATAATACAATTAGGAATAAATAGAGTTAAATTTAATTAAATAATTAAGTGGTAGTATTAAATCTAATTAATTAAATATTCAACATATTCAATTAATCAAACTTTAGGATAAATTAGCTTTATTGCCAAATAATTATTAAATTAAAGATAATTAGGACAAATTAGGAATATTGCTAGGAATATTCCCTGATACAGAATTAAGAATAATCAATTAGGATTCGATAATGTGCAGATGTGCCTTAGGTTAGGACTTCAATGTTGATTTGATTCAATTTGAGGATGTAGGAGGTTAATGAACCTATAGCCCATTTTTGGGGTATTACATTTTGCCCCTCTTTGAATTACTGTGCAAAGCGCAGTGGTTCAAAGATTAGTCTATTTATGATACTGAAATTGATTTGAAAGATGAACCGATTCTGAGATAGAAACCAATTGAAAGATTTGAAGATGTTAGGTCCTGATTGACCAAAGATAATGTTAACTATAGCAACAATGAACTGATGATTATGAAAAAGTGCCAAAACACTTGATTCTGAACCTTATGATTGTGAAGAAGTGAGTGACCAATTCTAGACCTGATTGTCCAAAAGAATCATAGTGGTATCACATCCTGAACCCATCAGTTACGAAGAACCAAGGAAATAACACTAATGAACCGATGGTTATGAAAAGTTGATACACTTTACAAGATAGATTAGGATACCAGATTGATATGGATCTTGATGAATCTGATATGCCCCAAGCGATGTGCTCCAAGTGACGAGGTCTTCTAATGATTCAACAACTAGACGTGGTTGTTGTCTTGATGGCTGAGAGAAGATTTGATTACAAATTTAGATTTATAGACTTGAATGATATACAATACCATGCCCCCTTCAAGATTAAAATTTAAATCTAACAATAAAAGTAAGCGTTGAATGGTTTAGAAGCATGTTAATTGATTTGAGAAGTGGTTATACACATTCAAGAATACATTCTGTGTCGTTTAGAGGTCTTGAAGACCAAGTTTGACTAGGTTTGACCATGAGTTGACCATGGTTGACCAAGTTTGATAATTTGATGTTAGATAATCAATTAAGTTGAATGCTAGATTTCTATGATGATCTAAGGTGGATTATGCAAGTAGTCGACCATCTTGGGTCTAAAAATTTTAAATTGTGATTTTGACATAGTAAATGATCTCAGATTTTGATTTTGATCCCAAAAATGGGTTAAGAATGTCAAAATTAGCCAGGGGTACAATTCTCATGGGAAACAGAGCACTTTTGAAAATTAGGTCAAAAAGCTATATAAGGGCCAAAAGGGTCATTTTCAATTCATTATTCACTTTTGACTTTTGAAACCTTATGGAGTCCTCTGAGTGAGAAAATGACCAAGATGAAGGTACCTATCACTTCTCACCAATTTGAGCACAGCCGAAGACATCAGCGACCTCCATAGTATGGACATCTAGTAGGTGGACCTCTGTGCCTCTTTGTAAATTCCATTTTTGCATGTTTGTAGCATTTTTAGGTTATTTTTCATACGTTTTTAATTTTCAATTCTCACATGCATGGAAGCTCATACAACTATCCTTCATGACTCATATGAATTTTCAATTTCCATTCCTTTGTCATTTGACAACCCCCTGAAACTTGTATGAGAGGGACCCAAGAGTTGTACAATATTTTGACAGGTCCCTCTTCTGTCGTACGAGAAGACTTAGAAACTCGTATGACCATGATTTGTCGTATGATAGCCTGCTGAAACTCGTACGACTTTTGGTGCTAGTCTAAATTTTCATATGTGAAATAGCAAGCCAAAAATATATTTTTAGGTCAATTTTTTTGATTTTTTGATTTCTTAGGCTTATTGCTGAGCATTTAATGCACCTTCTGAGATTGTGAAATTTTCAATTTCTATAGTTATAGCCTATTTTTCAACCAAATTATTGATAGGATTCCTTGTTTCTGTGCTATGTAGGTTATCTATCCTGATGTTCATGTTCATATCTCACATCATGCGACTCATAAACTCTATGTTTCACTTCCTGACGCTATGAGGGTACATCTCACGTCCTATGGGTTTGAGTATCTGATTCAGTTTCTCAAGATTAGGATTAACCATGGACTTTTGATGGCATTGATAGAGTGGTTTCATTTAGAGACAAAGACATTCCACCTACCCACTAGAGAGATTACTGTCACACCTGAGGATGTATATAGGATATTGTGTATACCATTCCATGTTCGTCGTCCTGATTATGTGAGTTCGGGGAACCCTAGTCTTCTTTCTTTCTGTAGATTGTTTAGAGATGACATACAACTTACTGGATCTATATCTTGGGAGACTTTAGTGCAGTGCTATGGGAAAATCCATAGGCTAGAGTGTATTATAGTAGACATGATAGGAGGTATCATCATGTCTGACCATCAACAAAATAGTCTATTGAAGGGCTAGGCCCTGATGGTGGCACGACTAATGGCAACTCCTTCTGAGTTAGCTTAGGGTCAGTGCATGCTAGCACATATGTTCTCCAAGATGCACAAGATCATGTATCAGGAAAGAAAGTCATTCATTTCTGGTGCATTAGTTCTATAGATATGGGCCTGGGAGCATATTCCAATATTGAGACTGGTATGTCAGACATAGTGCCAAGAACATGAGCCTATGATATATGTTTACTTTGGATACGTTACACAAGTTCGCATGGGACACATAGAGAACTAGAGGCAGTGCCTCAATGATATGACTTTTGTAGTATGGAGACCATACTTGTGTATAGAGGCTTGGCCTACTGCGAGGGAGTAATTTAGTTATTTCTGTCAGAGCCATGTACTGATTGGATAGTCTACCATATTTTTGGTGCACTTCCTTATTAATAGAGTATGGAGGTAGTATGGAATCATTTAGGATGCACCATAGGAGCATGCTGCTTATGCACGGATTCTGAGAGAGCTCAAATTAGAATGGGGCCCTTGATTTTCATATGCTCATTATACATAGGAGTACAATGGTATTGTTAGTAGAGATTGGAATTATCAAGAAAATGTTCTAGATGCAAGTGTTACAGATGGATTCATAGCTTGTCTTGTAGAGCATCTGATATACAGGTTTTCAAATTTGATAGAGTTGATACCTTTGATGGAGGAGGCCATGGATGTTATAAGTGCTCTGATGGGTCAAGGATAGAGATGTACACAGGTATAGATGCCCCAACCTACACCTCTAAGGCTGAGAGTAGTATTGATACCACAATAGAGACCATCAAGGCACATGAGACCACCGCCACATCCCACTAGTTCATCTGCAGGTAGGCTTGTAGTATTACAAAGGAGATCGACGAGAGGAGAGAGTGGCACTCTAGGAAGTGTGGGTGGTTTCGATGATGTAATTGGTGCAGAGTAGGATGTAGGTGCTGGCCCGGATCTTTTACAAGGTGATGCTAGTTTTGATCTTGGTGCTGAGGTTAGATACTATAAGGCATAGAGAGCAGAGACTGTTGAGTAGCCAGCTAGGGATACTTATATGCTTGTAGAAAATGTTGATCCTAGTGTACCAAAGACTCCCCAAGAGGTAATTAGATGGCTTAGATTATAGGCTAGGGACCTGAAGGTGTAGAGTGCTCACTGGGAGGAGCAATTTTTAGAGGTAGAAAGATAGCGTTCCAAGCTCTGAGAGAACAAGAGATTACAGATAGATTTTACACATCAGACCTCTAGAGATTCCTATTACATTTCTATTATTATGTTGTTGTGCCTGTTGATTAGAGAGTTCCTACATACTCTTAGTATATGATAGCATAAGAGGGAGCCAGGGCACCCCGAGTAGAGGAAGTACTAGATGCACCATCGCCACCTCCACCGGATGTAGAGGATCAGGAAGACAGCTGATCTGTCTTGATATGTTTCTGATATATTTTCTCTTTTTATTCATAGATATACTATTTTGACTTTTGACAGCTCGTATGAGCTCATTCTTTTGTACCCTATGCTAGTAGTACACCCTTGACTAGTTTCGAGTTATATGATATATATATATATATATATATATATATATATATATATATATATATATATATATATATATGAGATCAAGATTTTGGTGATGATTTCATTTGTACTTGTCATATTTTATTTATGATGATATCATGTGATATAAATGCTATGAGTAGTGTAGAATGTATGTATGGACTTATGCAATGCAATGATTTCTTTCACATGTATGGATGTTATGCAAATGTAATGATTATAGAAAGATGTATGTATGATTTTGATTATGCACATGTATGAAATATAAATGCAATAGATGGAATGATTATGATATGTAATGCAATGATACACATGATATGTTTTATAGGTATTGATGAAGACAAGTACTCGGTCTTACGTCAAAAAGGATGGCTAACCCAGGATGGTGAGTGCTTACAGTTCTATGAAGAAACCTTTGTGGGAGATTCAGCTCTTCATGTCAAGCTTTTAAGTTCAGATTTGAAGGATAGTTTAAACATTCAAGTTTATGTAGCAATTTGTGAGATCATGCAAACATGCAAAATGCAAAAATGACATGAAAAATGAAATGCAACCTAAGACCTAGGACCTAGTCACTGATCATGTGTTGGTCATTTTCATCATTGAATTTTTTTAGGTATCTCGATAAATCAATACAATGCCCACTAGTTAGGAAACCATAGACATATGAATATCGATTTGTATGCGCAAGAATCAATTCAACGCCCACTGGTTAGACAACCATGGACATGAATATTGATTTTGTTTTTGGAATGTCATATTAGATATAAGCACCAAGGTACAAATGCCAGGATGACCTGAATATCATGTCCATTTTGATATAGCAATTTGTATAAGCATCAGAACATAGATTTTATGATGACTAGAATACACCTTGAATTACAAACACATCATATAGTCAAGAGATCATTCTAAATCCAATGTGAATTTCCTATAGCAACCCTTTATTGTTCACCTCCTTAGGCAAGATTGTGTTTCACAGTAGGAGAAAGAAATCACTCAAAAAGACAATAGTTAGATCAAAATTCCTTGAATTTTTTGGGTATCAATGGTCGAGGTACTCATGGCCATCCAATATGAGATGGAGGCTCTTACAAATGGACACTATTTCAATCCAGAATTTCCAAAGTTGTTAGATGTTCACATACAAGTAGAAGACAAAGAAAAGATTATGCCCCCATCCATCACTCTCTAAATCTTGTAAAGGACATCATCGAAGAGGTCAAAGGGACACAATATGCAAAAATCTCAATGCAAATCAGTAAGCATACAAGGAGATAAATTCATGGAGAAGAATAGATTGTTTTCAATTTGTGTTGACGTTTGATTGCATTGTTGTAGATGCAAATTCCTTTCTGGAGAGGAGACAAAAAGACTGATTTGGATGAAGCTTCAAAGGACTCTGACTGGATATGACATGTCTAAAGTATACTAGAGACCATAGGATATGACATTGATTGCCCCCAATTTTGAAACATTGATAAGATACAAATGTTTTTGCCAATGGTGTACAGACCGACTTATTGAAAATAGGAAAGCATAAACAAACCAAGAGATTTGTACAAACTAAATCAAGATTGAAAGTTGGGAAAGACCAAGATTGCGCTGATAGATGGAGCATTTTTGAACAAGTGGAACCCATTTTTTGGGTTTTCACCATCTTGGTAGAGATTCTATTTTTGCTACCAAGGTGCCTGTTTCCATGTTTTCACCAAGGCACTTTTTCTTTTTTCTTTTTTTTTGTATTTTTATCTTTTCCAAATTTTTTTTGTACTTTTGAATATGTTTTTTTTTTTTTTTGTGAATCATCAAGGTGCCTATTTGCTAGGTTTTCACCAAAATGTTCATTTTCTCAGGACTTTTTCAGATTTTTATAATTTTTTTCAAGACATTTTACCATAGACTTAATGCCTTAGGCATAGAATTTCTTCAAATGCAGAATGTTGATTGGTTCTTTGAGCTATTCTCCTTTAGTTGTTGAGAGTTGATAGGCACCAAAGCCAAAAGTAGTAGTGATTACAAAGGGACCCAACCAGTTGGGTTTGAACTTCCCCTTGCGTTCTCTATGTGATTGATTTTTAGGATTCTCTCTCAAGACTAGATCGCCATACTAAAATTCTTTGTGTCTGACTTTCTTGTTATAGCCTCTAGACATTCTTTTATGATATACTCTGAGATGATCATATGCTTCTTGTCTGCACTCATCTAGTAGTTCAAGTTCTTGCAACCTAGACACTCTGTAGTCATCATCAGTTATTAGACCATGCATTATGATTCTTAGTGATGATATTTCAACCTCAATAGGTAGTACCACTTCAAACCCATAAACTAAAGTGAATGGTGTAGCCCCAGTGGGCATTTTGATACTTGTTCTGTAGGTCTAGAGAGCTAGATTGATCATGAGATGTGAGTCTCTTCCTATTTTATTAACTGTAGGGTGAAATATTTTCAATAGATTCTTGTTAGAAACCTCTTCTTGTCCATTCCCTTGAGGATAGTAAATAGATGACCAATGTTGTGTTATCTTGAGTTTGGCACATAGATCATCTAAGTCTCTATTTTTAAATTGTCCACCATTATCTATGACTATAGAGTGTGGAATTCCATACCGACATATGATGTAGTTCAAAATGAACATAGAAATTTTCTTGTTGGTTGCTTGAGTCAAAGGGACCGCTTCTACCCATTTTGTAAAATAGTTTGTAGCTATTATGATATAGGTATGTCCATTAGGAGAATGAGGATGTATGGATCCTACAAGATCAAATGCCCATTGGTGAAAAGGCCATTGTGTAGTAAAGGGAATTAGATCTTTCCCTGGAGCATGAATTAAGTTACCATGTACTTGGCACTTTTGACAATTCTTAGCAAACTTGATTGCATATTTCTCTATTTTAGGCCAATAGTACCCAGCCCTAATAAGCTTTTAAAATAGTGTTAAACCATTCAAGTGTGACCCACATATACCTTTGTGGACTTCCTCTAGTGCATGTTGAGACTATTCCTATTCTAAACATCTAAGTAGTGTACCATCTAGACCTTGTTTGTACAGATCGTTACCAATGATGACATACTAAGATGCATTGTGGATAAGGTATCATTTCTCATGGCGGTTGAAGGTTTCAGGAATGATTTGGTCTTGGATATAGGAGAAAAGATTTTTGTATCAAGATGAATCATGACCAACAACAGTGTAGATCATGTGGGTTTTGGGGGAATCATATGTAGGATAAGATAGTGCTTCCACCAGGAACTCATAGTGTAGCTTGTGTTCAGGCTGCTGTAATAAAGTAGATAGCATTTCCATTGCATCAATAGCCTTGTTCTCTATTCTAGGAATTTGCTCAAATGTGATAGATATGAAATACTTCTTTAGATCATCTACCATTCTTTTGTATGGAATTAGCCTTTCATCTTTCATTTGGTACACATCATTGACTTGATGGATAACAAGTTGTGAGTTCCCATGAATGTGTAACTCTGTCACTCTCCATTCAATTTCTATTTTCATACCATTAAGAAGGGCTTCATATTCAACAATATTGTTTGTACAAGGAAACCTTAATCTGAATGCTTTAGGTATTGAGTATCCTTGAGGAATGATGAACAATATGCCCACTCCAGGTCCATTCTGTGTATAGGAGCCATCAAAGAATAGTTTTCATGATCTAGAAGATAGATTCATGATAGAGGAATATGGAAATTCCATTTGCATTGGTGTATCATCAAACATAAGTGCATCTACCAATTGATCAGCAATAACTTGGCCTTTAATAGCTTTATGTTCAACATATTCAATGTCGAATTCACTTAAGAGCATGACCCATTTAGCTAATCTACCCGTGAGGGCAACTTTTCTTAGTAGGTACTTTAGTGGATCAATCTTAGCTACCAAATATGTGGTGTGAGCTAACATATAATGTCACATTTTTTGTGATGCAAAGATCACAACTAGACAAGATTTCTCAATCATTGAGTAGTTCTTTTCATATGTAACCAATGTTCTATTGATATAGTATATAGCTCTTTCCTTCTTATTCTCATCATGTTGTGCCAGCAATGCCCCCAGTGATGTATCTGTTATGGATACATATAAGATCAATTGATTCCCTTGAATAGGAGGCATCAAAATAGGAGGATTTGATAGATATTACTTGATGTGTTTGAAATTCTTCTCACATTCCTTGCTCCATGCAAAAGTCACACCTTTATGTAATGTTTTTGTAAAAGGTTGTGATATGTCTGCAAGCTATGATATGAAGTGTTTGATAGATTGTACTCTCCCTTGTAATGTTCTCATTTGACTAATATTCTTGAGAGGTTGCATCTCCATTATAGCCTTGACTTTAGCTAGATCAACTTCAATGCCTTTCTTTGAAACTATGTATCCTAAGAGCTTTCCAGAAGTGACACCAAAAGCACAATTCTTAGGATTTAGTCTGAGACTAAATTTTTCCATTCTATCTAGTATCTTGCTCAAGTCATTTAGATGTTAAGCTCTAATCATAGATTTTGCTAAAGTATCATCAACACAATCTTCCATAGTTTGATACATCATGTCATGAAAAATAGATGTCATAGCTCTCTGATATGTAGCACCAGCATTCTTAAGCCCAAATGGCATGACATTCCAACAAAAGGTACCCCATGCACATGTGAAAGCAATTTTCTCTTGATCCTCTAGAGCAATTTTTCTTTGATTATATCCAAAACAACCATCCATCAAGGAATACTTCTCAAAACCCGCAGTCATGTCCACTATCATGTCAATGTTAGGTAGTGGAAAATCATCCTTAGGGCATGCTTTGTTCACATCTCTAAAATCTATGCACACTCTGATTGATTTATCTAGTTTAGAAACACGTACAATATTTGAGATCCATTCAGCATAGTCAATAATACTAATGAATCTAGCTTCTAATAGTTTCTCTAATTTAGCTTTGACCAAGAGTGTAACATGAGGATGCATCTTTCTCAATTTTTGTTTAACAGGTTTTACTCCAGGAGCAATAGATAAATGGTGCATTATAAGATTAGGATCCAACCCTAGCATATCTAAATATTTCCATGCAAAGTTGATCTTTTTCTCTATTAGGAATGTAGTAATTTTTTTCTTTTCATCTTCTGATAAGGATTGTGCTACATGGATCAACTGTGGTTCCTCTACTATTCCCAAGTTGATGGATTGAGTGGGCTCAATTAGAACTGGAGATCAGTCCTGTAAATGACTCGGAAGGACATCAAATATCTCAGAGAGGTTTTCACCTTCAGATACATCTTTTATTTTTACCTTTGTCAGTTCTGAGACTGCCACAAAGTGGTTTTCACCCTTAGAACTCTTTTTCTTTTTATTTTTATTCTTATTCTTTTGACTAAGATACTTGATGTCCAACTCTGTCATGTTGATGCTCAGTTCATCGATGGAAGTCCTCATAGGCTCAACTATATTTAGGTAGCAAGAAATGGCATAGTCATTGGGAAAGGTATAGATATCTTGGCTCGGATTCATGGAAGTTTGGTCAAGAAGTTTGAGATGTTGGATAGTCAAAGTGGGAAAGGATTGGGAGATAGTATTCATGGATATGGATCTGTCATCATTGGTCCTAACCCGACGCTCAAATTCAAAGGTGATATTACAACTTAAGACATTCAATGCGTGAATAGGCTCAATGTCATTGTGGAAGTCCACTTTAGCCATTAGTGGATCATACTTGTTAAGCTCATTATTTCTCTCTAGACTTATGTTGGGTTTAGGTGCATATTGGTGAATAACATGAATATGTTTTTTTGTAATAAGTTCATCTTCCTCTAGAATGACTCCCCACTCATAGTCATTAGATTCATCTTCTAATTCAGGACTTCTAGGAAATCTTATAACATGTGTAAAGTCAGGATGAATAGCCCAAGAAGGGTTACCCTTAGATTTTGATTTGAATTCATACTCATGGGAATTTGTTTCAGAATAATTACCACCTTCCTCTTTGTCTTCTTGATTACCTTCAAGATTAGCTGGTTCTTGTGGTGCAAATATCTCTTATTTCATAGTAGGTTCTCGTGTGTCTACTACATTAATACTTTTGATTGGATTATCCTCTGCTTCAAGAAGATCTTTGATTTCTTTAGGCAAATGCTCATAAGGAATGAGCTCATCAGTGGTGTCTAAATCATAACTATCAGGTTGTTCTATTTCATCCTTCTCAAGGAGGGCTTCTTCTAGTGTGATTTTCTCTATGACATGAGAGTAGTTACCTTTGAGGTAAAAGGGTTTCTTTTTGAAGCCTAAGCCAACGGTATCTCTGTTTGACCTACTAGTATGTGAAATAGGTGCCATGAGACCTTTTCCTCTCACTCATAGAGGTCCTTTACCTGGATATCCCATTTTAGCTATTAGTTTATCCCCTGGGCCATATGACTTAGAAGGGATCTTCGGTATTTTAGAGTCACATGTTTGAACAATTTGGGATTCAGTTTCATATTTGTATATCCATGTAAGCAGAGCTTCATCCTCTTCAAAATCTTGTTTGGAGACTTGATCTACAACAAAATTTCCTTTATATGTCTCAAGAGGTTCTTTAGATTTTGGTTTGGTCTTTTTTAGAGTTTTCCCATAAGACTTAGGCGAGATAGGGAGAGATGTCAAAGATAAGACTGGCTCTATATTATATTCTCCCATACCATTTTCTTTGATATTGACCTCTTTTGCAATGTGTTCCATCTTGGATGTGGACACTACTTATGTTTGCTTAATGGAAGATTCTTTGTTGTTAGGAACAAGTTTATCTGCACTTTCTTTCAATGCATTGCAAGTTGTAGATACGTCAGCTGGAATGGTTACCTTGACTCCTTCATAAGTAAATTTCAAATACTAATGGTATGTAGAAGGAATAGCTTTCATTTCATGTATCCAAGGTCTCCCTAAGAGGATATTGTAAGCCAAAGATAGATCAAGAACTTGACATGTAGTATCTCTAATGACTGGACTTGTTCTGATAGGTAAGACAATGGTGCCTTTGGAAGATCTCTCTTGCTCATCATATGCTTTTATATTTATCTTCTTTCTAGGATCAATTACCATTTCTAAAAATCCCAGTTGTGTGATTAAGCTGTAAGAACAAATATTTAGACCAATGCCCCCATCTATCAACACACGTTTGATGCGATGATTTTGGATCAAGACTTCAATATGCAAGGGCTAGTTATGTGGATGACTTAAGGAGTTATCATCTTCCCCTGAAAAGGAAATATATTGCAGAGATGTCAAATGACCAACCATAGTCTAGAATCTGTCTAAATCAAGAACGTCAGGAATATTAGATCTGAGAAGAGCTTTGTCTAGAATGGCTCTATGAGCTGGAGATATCCGAAGCAAATCAAACATGGAGATTTTTACATTAGTGTGCTGGAGTTCTTGGAAAATGTTATAAGATGTTTGCCTTGTGTCTTTAGGATTGGAAGATTTAGAAGCAACCTTCTATTTAGAAGTGTAAGAGAGATTGAAGGGTATCTTAGGTACATTTGATGAGTCTGGGATTTGTCCTTTCAGATGTGCCTAAGCTTGTGATCGAGTAACTACGTTAGCTAATTGATTATCTCTATCTCTTCATACAATTGTGAGCAACACTTAGATAGGCATGGTTCTACCATATTGATAACAACATTGTTTTTGGAGTAAGCATAATTGACCTTAGCACCCACATTAGGCTGAGAAGATGAATCTCCTTGACCATGTTTCAGAAATGGCTCCGTGAATGCTGTATGATCATTATTACTCTTATGATTATCAATTAGGATTTATCCATTATTGATTTTGTCTTGTATGGTATGTTTCAAGCGTAAGAAGTTATTGGTTTTATGAACCTTACTGTGATGGAAGTTACATAAGTCATTCTCTTTCCACCATTTCGGTTTAGGTTCGGGATCAAATTGTCAGATCTCAGGCAAAGAGATGATGTTGTTAGCCAACAGAGTTTTCATAGCAGATTCCAAGGACTCTCCAAGAGGATTAAACTTGCATTTAGGATCTAAAGCCCAAGGTTTATATTCAGATGGCTTTTTGTTGGACTCTATTGTTTTTGATTTAGAAGCTTTTATGGCTTGGGTGCCAATAGTGAGATTGAAAGTGGGTGCCTTGGATGGTGCATGAATAGTATCAACAACTCTATCTGTGAAAATGCCTTTATTCTTATTCCAGTTTTTGTTCTTGTCTTTAGAAATAGATCTAGATTCATACTTGTCCTTTTGAAGTGTGATGTCTCCTTTTTTCACAAGTACTTTCTCAATTTTGATCCCATTTTCTACCATCTTCTCGAAAGATGTATGATTTTGCATTTGTAAAGGATAGTTGATTTCTAGGACAAGATTATTGATGAATATTTCTAGTTTCTTAGTTTCTGGAATGGGTCTAGCATATAGAGAAAATTTCTTCCTCCATCTTTTGATAAATGTTAGGAATGCTTCTCTTGGATATTGTTTGAGATTGCAAATGTCAGTCATAGTGACTGGATGTTGGATATTGTAGGAGTATTGTTGATAAAATAGTTTGATCAACTCCTCAAAGGTTTTGATTGTAGAAGGCATCCTAGAGAACCAATGAATGGTTTCCCCCCCCAGAGATCGGAGAAAGAGACACATGAAGTAGGTTGGTTCATGCATAAACTCCATAGATTGAGTATAGAATTCCCTGACATGATCTTGAGGGTCAGAGTTTCCACCATACTTGTCATACTTGGGCATTTCCACTTTTTTCATAAATGGTGGCATGTAAAAGTCTTTGTCAAATGGAAAAGGACATAGAGCCTCCATGGAGAACTCCTTAAGTTCCTTTTCTTTTTTAAGTTTGTTAAGTTTGACTTGCATGGCATGCATTTGCTTCATCATAGCTATAATAGGATTTTCTTCCTCATGTGTAATGATATCTTCAACATTAAAGTTTGGAGGAAGTTTAGCTCCTTGATGAGCTAAATCTAGAAAATATGCCTCTTTATCTTCCTTCAAGAAATGCCTCATCATTTTCTTGAAGTCATCATCATTTTGATATCGAGCTATTTCAGAAGGTGTGGGTTCTTGATCCACACCATGTTGAGAATGATGTCCTTGAGACCCGTGGTTTGTCCCACCTTGAGACATGTTGTTGTTATGAGAGTTACTTGAGACAGATTGATGTGGGGTCATTTGATAGCTTGTGTGAATTGATACAGGAGGTGTTGGTTGATTAACTATGTGGATTGATGCAGGAGGGGTGACATAACCACCTTTCAAGAATATATTTCCAAGAGTGTCTTCTCTAAATTTGTTAGTTTCGTAGGATTGATGAAAGGTCTAAGCGATCATAGAAGATGTCTCTGAAGAGATTTTAGTTTGTTCCCTATGTTTCCATGATGAAGCTCTAGTTTCCACCATTGACCTTAGGTGAAGCAAGAGAGAAATATTAAGACAACTAAGGAATGAATTGATTCAAGAAGATCAAATGACTCAACCTTGTCAAGATTGGATTGATTGAAGATTAGATTGGATGTAAATGAAGGATATTGTTCCCTAGTAGTATGGGTTGACACCCAAAAGATAGTGGACATGAGTTCGCAACACTTAGCCATTTTGAAGATTGATTAGAGATGGATGATCTGACAAGGTTTTGACACAAGATGAAAAAGACTCAAATCAATTAAATATAAAGCTGAATCAGACTCAAGAGACCACTTTAGGAAAATTATTGAATTCTTTCTAGTATCTGCTCTATTCTTGACATAGTGATTTGTTTGACAGATTTTGGAAATATGCTATAAAAGCTAGATCTTTGACAATTTTGACAACTTTCTAGCAATTTTCAAAAATTCTACAAACAACTTTTTGCAAGCTCATACGATAGTGGGTAGGCTTTGAAATGATAGTTGACAAAACTCATATGACAACTGCAAGACTTGCACGATAGTTAATAGCAGATTTTGGCTTTTTATTTGTGATTTATGACAAGACTCATATGATAATATACCAGTTTGCATATGACAATACAAGGGTTCTGAAATGACAATGGTCAAAACTCGTACGACTTTCTGACCTTGTGGGATGACTTTTGACTCCAAAAACAAATTTTGCTTCAGATTTTACAATTTTTAGATTCTCAGTTTCAGATAGTTTGCAAAATTATCCGTCCAGATTTGAAGATTGTACCAAGATTATTTATTTCCAATAACCAAATAGATAAACAAGCACGTAGAACAACAAGCAAGTGATTTCAAGCATGTCTTAAAATAATGAATAGGGGACAAAGTAACCCCATGCATGAAAAATCAAGTGACTGAATGTGCTAATCCCTAGGAGTGCTAATTGTGTATGTTCCCAAAAAAATTTCAATAATGCACATATTCCTAGAAAATGAAAATTTGGCCTCACTAAGGTTTGTAGTAATGGTCTGACTCTGCAACTTTTGTGATCTCAAGAGGGTGAACTCTAATCTAGGCACACTGGGGTTTTGACACAGTCTTAGAATTTAATACATCAAGAGTTGCTAGCAAGATCTGATAGCCTAGCAAGAGATCACACCTGTGAAGATTTCCTCCACAAGGACATTTATATAGCGGTTGTTGCTACCATGATGAAAAGGGCTATTATCGCTTCAGGTTCCATCCAAGTTCCACCCAAGTGGTTGACCCAATTAAGGGAATGTCCACTATGGTTAAACCCCTCTAAAGGTGACTCACAAAAGATACCACAGGGGGACTAGATCAGATTCAAAGATTTGGGTTTTTGGTACTATCCAAAAAGGAAGTAGAGCATAATCCCCTAACCTCTTCACTTCACCAAAACAAAGAAGATAGATTAATCTGACACACTAAGACTGAAACTATCTTGCCAAGATCTGTGATGTCAACAACTAATGGTCTATCAACCTCTCTGGAGAGAGAATGTATCGATCAAAAGCTGAAGACTACAAATCTAGTAGAATGCAAGACAATCTCAGTATCCTCCCTACCTATAATGGGATCCTTTGTCAAGAAGAGCTTCGCATGTGTGAACAAGCGAAAGAAGCCCACTCTCTCGAGATCATCCATAAATAGTGTTCATAGGGCCTATTTACTATGTGTAATAGATATGCAAAAGGCAAATCTATGTTCATTTTATAGCCCAAAATGAAGTTTGTGATATGTGTGTGTGTGAATTTTGTACCTGATCTGTAGACACAACACTTCAGTAAAACATTAGAGGTTAGCAAAAATCAAAATCGTGCAAAATTGAAATCTAATTTAACCGAGCAATTTACTGCCTTCTAGTAGGTGCGAGATTGATGTTCTCAGATTGTAATTGAGATTAGTGACCTAGACGACACCTAAATGAAGGATTTGAATGCAATTGATCTAGATATGAAATATGAATGCAATTAATCTATTTTTTTGGATTTTCTATGCAATAAGAATGAAAAATCTGATATGAAATCTATGCTAGATGAAATTGACATGCTATGAATGCTATTGAAAATTGATATGCAATGCTAATCTAACAATGATATGCAATATGAATGCAAAAATAAGATTGATCTCACAAAGATGTCGATTCGCAAGAGCTTTGATTCTTCAATTCCAATTCTCCAGCATGATTGTGCAAAAATATGAGATGAATTATGAAGAGCTGAGCCTTGTTTTTATAGAAATCCAGGGCTTTGGAGGTGCATGAGAAAAAGCCATAAATCACTCAAATAACTCAAGTTGATTTTTGAGTTATTTTTAAATAAAGGATAATTAACTCACAAAAAAATGCAAAAGCTAAGTTTTAACTCAAAATAGAGTTTAGCTTTAATTGATAATTGATAGTTGTCTTCTTTTATGATTGTGCATGTTTTATTTATGAATTAATTTAATAATAAAGTGATTTATGCTCAACTTAACTGCTTTTAAAAATAAAACAATTGATTTATGGGTTAATCAATTATTTAATCAAACTTTTATTAAAAACTATATTATTAAATAATGACAACTTGCTTTAATTAATTAAATAAGAATTTAATCAATTATTCATATGATATTAGATTTATTGTCAAAATTAAATAATACAATTAATAATAGATATAATTAAATTTAATTACACAATTAAGTGGCAAATATTAAATCTAATTAATTAAATATGAAAATATTCAATTAATCAAACTTTAGGATAAATGTGATTTATTGCCAAATAATTATAAAATTAAAGATAATTATGATGATTAGGAATATTGCTAGGAATATTCCCTGATGCAGAATTTAAGATAATCAATTAGATTTGATGATGTTCAGATGTGCCTTAGGTTAGGACTTCGATGTCGATTTTGTTCAATTTATCGATGTAGGAGGTTAATGAACTTAAAGCCCATTTTTGAGGTATTACATTTTGCCCCTCTTTGAATTACTGTGCGAAGCGCAGTGGTTCAAAGATAGTCTGTGTTTGATAAAGATATGAAACTAATTCAAAAGATAAACCGATCTCAAGATAGAAATCGATTGAAAGATATTGAGATAGGAGTTGATTGATATTGAATTTGATATGAAGATAATAGGTCCCGAATGACCAAAGATAATGTTCACTATAACAGAAAATGAACCTATGATTGTGAAAAAGTGTCCAAAACACCTGATTCCAAACCTTAGGATTGCAAAGAAGTGAGTGACCCATTCTAGAATCGATTGTCTTAGCAGAACTAGCAAGTATCACATCCAAACCCTTTAGTTTCTGAAGAACCAAGGAAAGAACACTATGATATGATGGTTGCAAAAACTGATACAGATTACAAGATTAAGAGAATACCAGATTGATATGGATCGATGATTCTGATATGCCCCAAGTGATGATAGATTTTCCCTGAGTGATGAGGTCTTTTTTTTTTATGAATCAGTAACTAGATGTGATTGTTTGTCTTGATTACTGATGAAAGATATTGATAGATTTGATTGATAGACTTTGAATGATGTGCAATACCATGCCCCCTTCGGGATTAAAATTGAAATCTGACAAGAAAAGTCAGCGTTGAGAGTTCAAGAGCATGTTGATTGATTTGAGAAGTGGTTATACACATTCAAGAATGCATTTTGCATCGTTGGAAGGTCCCAAAAGACCAAGTTTGACTAGGTTTGACCATGAGTTGACCATGGTTGACCAAGTTGAAATTTTGATAGTTTGATGTAAGATAATTAGTTAAGTTGAATTATGAATTTCTATGATGATGGAAGGTTGATTATGCAAGCAGTGAATAAGATAAATGATCTCAGATTTTGATTTTGATCCCAAAAAAGGATTCTACTTGCTGCTTCATTGGAGGAACCTTCATGTGAGATTCAACTCTTGTTAGATTTGAAGAATTGATATGAAGATTTTTTTAAGCTTTGAAGTGTTTCCAAACAGTTGTGAGATCATGCAAACATGCAAAATGCAAAGAGACATGCAACCTAAGACCTAGGACCTACTCACTGATCATGTGTCAATTTGTTATCATCATTGAACTTTTAGGTAACCAGATAAATCAATACAATGCCCACTAGCCATGAAACCATAGACATATGAATATCGATTTTTATGCACAAGAATCAATACAACACCCACTGGTTATACAACCATGGACATATGAATATTGATTTGTTTTCAGAATGTTGGATTAGATATAAGCACCAAGGCACAAATGCCAGGATGACTTGAATATCATGTCTATTTTGATATAGCAATTTGTACAAGCATCAAAACATAAACGTCGTGATGACCTGAGTACGCCTTGCATTGCAAACACATCAAACAATCAAGAGATCATTCTAAATCCAATGTGAATTACCCGTAGTGACCCTTTATCGTTCACATCCTTAGGCAAGATTGCGTTCCACAGTAGGAGAAAGAACTTACTCAAAAAGACAATAGTTAGATCAAACTTCCTTGAATTGTCTAGGTATCAATGGTCGAGGTACACATGGCCATCCAATTCGAGATAGAGGCTCTTATAGTCGGACACCATTTCAATCTAGAATTTCCAAAGTTGTTAGATTTTCACATACAAGCAGAAGACAAAGAAAAGATTATGCCCCCAGTCATCACTCTCTAAATCCTATAAAGGACATCATCGAAGAGCTTGAAGGGACACAATATGCAAAAATCTCAATGCAAATCAGTAAGCATACAAGGAGATAAAAGCATGTAAAAAGCATAGATTATTTTCAGTTGAGTTTTGATGTTTGATTGCGTTGTTGTAGATGCAAAATCCTTTCTGGAGACGAGATAGATAGACTGACTCAACTTGAAGCTTCAAAGGACTCTAACTAGATAGGATACGTCTAAGATACATTGGAGGCCATAGGATATGACATTGATTGCCCCCAAGTTTGAACATTGATAGGATACAGATGCACAAGCTGATTGGTGTACAAATTGACTTATTGAAAACTAGAAATGTTGAAACAAACTGGGAGATATGTACAACTAAAGCAAGACTGAAAGCTGGGAAAGACCAAGATTGTGCTGATAGATGGAGCGTTTGGAACAAGTGGCACCCATTTGCTAAGTTTTCACCATCTTGGTAGAGATTCTATTTTTGCTACCAAGGCGCCTGTTTCCAGGTTTTCACCAAGGCACTTTTTCTTTTTTTCATTTTTTTTGTATTTTTCATTTTTTCAATTTTTTTGTACTTTTGATATTTTTTTATTTTTTTTGTGAATCATCAAGGCACCTATTGCTAGGTTTTCACAAGGATGTTAATTTTTTCAGGACATTTACCAAGCACTGAATGCCTTAGGCATAGAATTTCTTCAGATGGAGAATGTTGATTGGTTCTTGGAGCTATTCTCCTTCAGTCATTGAGAGTTGATAGGCACCAGAGCCAAAAGTAGCAGTGATTATAAATGGACCCAGCCAATTGGGTTCAAACTTCCCCTTACATTCTTGATGTGATTGATTTTTAGGATTTTCTCTCAACACTAGATCACCAACCTGAAACTCTCTATGTCTGACTTTCTTATTGTAGCCTCTAGACATTCTTTTCTGATACACTCTGAGATGATCATACGCTACTTGCCTGCGCTCATCTAGTAATTCAAGTTCTTGTAACCTAGACACTCTATAGTCTTCATCAGTGACAAGTCCATGCATTCTGATTCTAAGTGATGGGATTTCAACCTCAATAGGCAATACCGCTTCAGACTCATAAACTAAAGTGAAAGGTGTAGCCCCTGTAGGCATTCTAATACTAGTCCTATAGGCCCAGAGAGCTGGATTGATCATCAGATGCCAGTCTCTTCCTATTTTATTAACTATTCTGTGCAAGATCTTCAGGAGATTTTTGTTTGAAGTCTCAACTTGTCCATTCCCTTGAGGATAGTAAATAGAAGACCAATGTTGTGTAATCTTGAATTTAGCACATAAGTCACCTAGATCCTTATTTTTGAATTGTCCCCCATTGTTTGTGACTATGGAATGAGGGATCCCATATTTGCAAATGATGTAGTTCAGGATGAACATAGAGATCTGTTTCCCCATTGCTTGTGTTAGAGGAACTGCTTCTACCCATTTTGTAAAATAATCTGTAGCTGTGATGATATGGGTATGTCCATTAGAAGAGTGTGGATGGATAGCACCTATGAGATCAAATGCCCATTGTTGAAAAGGCCATTGTGTAGTAAAGGGAATTAGATCTCTCCCTAGAGCATGAGTCAAGTTGCCATGTACTTGACACTGTTGACAGTTTTTAGCAAATTTAATAGCCTCTTTCTCCATTTCAGGCCAATAGTACCCAGCCATAATAAGTTTTTGAGCTAACGTTAAACCATTTGAGTGCGATCCACATATACCCTCGTGGACTTCCTCTAATGCACATTGAGACTCTTCCCATTCTAAACATCTACGTAGTGTACTATCTAGACCTTGTTTGTACAGATCATTACCAATGATGACATATCAGGATGCGGATCGGATAAGGTTTCATTTCTCAAAATGGTTAAAGGACTCAGGGATGATTTGGTCATGGAGATAGGAGAACAGATTTGTGTAGCGAGATGAGTCATAACCTACAACAGTGCAGATCATGCGGGTTTCAGGGGAGTCATATGCAAGATAGGATAGGGCTTCCACCAGGAACTCATAGCGTAGCTTATGTTCAGGCTACTGTAAGAGAGTAGATAGTGTTGCCATTACATCGGCAGCCTTATTCTCCATTCTGGGTATTTGCTCAAATGTGATAGAGATGAAGTATTTCTTTAAATCATCTACCATTCTCTTGTAAGGAATGAGCTTTTCATCTTTGGTTTGGTACACATCATTGACTTGGTGGATAACCAATTGTGAGTCTCCATGGATGTGCATCTCTGTAACTCTCCACTGTATTGCCATTTTCATACCATTGAGAAGTGCCTCATATTCATCAATATTGTTTGTGCAAGGAAACTTTAGTCTGATTGCTTTGGGTATCGAGTATCCTTGAGGAGTGATGAACAATATGCTTGCTCCAGATCCATTTTGTGTGTAGGAGCCATCAAAGAATAACTGCCATGCTCTAGAAGAGAGGTGCATGATAGAGGAATCAGGAAATTCTATTTGCATGGGTGTATCATGAAACAGTGGTGCTTCAGCTAATTGATCAGCAATGACCTGTCCTTTGATAGCTTTTCTTTCAACATATTCAATGTCAAATTTTCTCAAGAGCATGACCCATTTAGCTAGTCTACCTATGAGGGTAGCTTTGCTTAGGAGATATTTCAGTGGATCAATTTTATCTACCAAATGAGTAGTATGAGCTAACATGTAGTGTCTTAGTTTCTGCGATGCAAAGATCATAGCTAGACATGCCTTCTCTATCATTGAGTAGTTCTTCTCATAGGCCACTAAAGTTCTGCTGATATAGTAGATGGCTCTTTCTTTCTTGTTCTCATCATGTTGTGCTAGCAATGCCCCCAATGATGTATCTGTTGCAGAGAAATATAATATTAATGGCTTCCCATGAATAGGAGGCATTAAGATAGGAGGATTCGAGAGATAATTATTGATATGATCAAAATTATTTGCACAGTCTTCATTCCAGGCAAAGGTCACACCTTTATGTAATGTTTTTGTAAAAGGCTGTGATATGTCCGCTACTTGTGATATGAATCTTCTGATAGATTGAACTCTGCCTTGCAATGTCCTCATTTGACTGATATTTGTGGGAGGTTGCATCTTGATGATAGCCTTGACTTTAGCCGAATCAACTTCAATGCCTTTCTTTGAAACTATGTATCCTAAGAGCTTTCCAGAAGTGACACCAAAAGCACACTTCTTAGGATTTAGTCAGAGACTAAACTTTTCCATTCTGTCGAGGATCATGCTCAAGTCTTTTAGATGTTCAGTCCTGATCATAGATTTTGCTAATGTGTCATCAACATAATCCTCCATTGTTCTATGCATCATATCATGAAAAATAGATGTCATTGCTCTTTGATATGTAGCTCCAACATTTTTGAGTCCGAATGGCATAACATTCCAACAGAAGGTTCCCCACGCACATGTGAAAGCTATTTTCTCTTGATCTTCTGGAGTATTTTGATTTGGTTGTACCCAGAAAAGCCATCCATTAAGGAATACATTTCATAGCCCGCAGTCATGTCCACTATCATATCAACGTTAGGCAGTGGAAAATCATCCTTAGGTCATGCTCTGTTCACATCTCTAAAGTCTGTGCACACTCTGATTGAACCATCTAGTTTTGAAATAGGTACAATGTTAGAGATCCATTCAGCATAGTCTATGACATGGATGAATCCAGCTTTAAGGAGTTTTTCTAACTCTGCTTTGACTAAGAGTGCCACATGAGGATGCATCTTTCTCAATTTCTGTTTGACTAGTTTTACCCCAGGAGCAATGGATAGATGGTGCATGATGAGATTGGGATCCAATCCTGGCATATTTGAATATTTCCATGCAAAGTTGATCTTTTTTTCTGATAAGAATGTAGTGAATTTCTGTTTCTCTTCTTCTGATAAGGATTGTGCTACACGTACCAATTGTGGTTCCTCTGTTGTACCCAAATTGATGGATTGAGTGGGCTCAATCAGAACTGGAGATCTATCTTGTAAATGACTCAGAAGGACATCAAATATCTCATCTGTAGGCACCTCAGAGAGGTTTTCACCTTTAGATACATCTTTTATTTTTACTTTTGTAGGATCTGAGACTACCACAAAGTGGTTTTCACCCTCATAACTCTTTTTCTTTTTATTTTTATTTTTTTGACTAAGATATTTGATGTCCGACTCGGTCATGCTAATGCTTGGTTCACTGATAGAAGTCCTCATAGGCTCGACTACATTGAGGTAACAAGCAAGGGCATAGTCACTGGAAAAGGTTTAAACACCATGGCTTGGGTTTGTGGAAGTTTGGTCGATAAGATTAGAGCGTTGGATAGTTAAAATGGGAAAGGCTTGGGATATGGTGTTCACAGATGGGGATATGTCATCATTGGTCCTAGCCTGATGCTCAAGTTCAAAGGTGATATTACAGCTCAAAATGTTTAACTCGTGAATAGGCTCAATGTTATCATGGGAATCCTCTTCAGCCATAGGTGGATCAGACATGTTAAGTTCATTGTTTTGCTCTAGACCTACATTGGGTTGAGATACATATTGGTGAATAACATCAATATATTTCTCTGTTATCAGCTCATCTTCTTCTAGAATGGCACCCCATTCATAGTCATTTGACTCATCTTCTGATTCAGGATCTCAAGGAAATCTTAGAAAATGTGTGAAATCAGGATGAATACCCCAAGAAGGATTACCCTCAGTCTCTGACTTGAATTCATATTCATGGGAATCAGTGTCAGAATAACTACCCCCTTCTTCTTGATCAATTTGATTACCTTCGAGATTAGTTGGTTCTTGTGGTGCAACCATCTCTTGCACTACAGTAGGTTCTTGTGTTTCTACTACATTAATTCTTTTGATAGGATCATCTGTATCATCAAGAAGATCTTTGATCTCTTTAGGCAATTTTTCATAGGGGATGAGTTCTGAACTATCTGAATCATCATCAGAGGGTTTTGTTTCTTCTTTCTTGAGAAGGGGTTCTCCTGGTGCAATTTGTTCTATGACATGAGAACAACCACCTTTGAGATGATAGGGTTGCTTCTTAAAGCCTAAGCCACTAGTATCTTTTTTGGCTCTACCAATATGTGAAATGGGTGTCACAAGACCCTTTCCTCTGATTCCTAGAGGTCCTTGACCAGAATATCCCATCTTGGCTATCAATTTGTTCCCTAGACCATATGAATTAGAAGGGATTGTAGGTGCTATAGATTCACTAGGTTGAACAATTTTAGATTCAGAATCCTCTTTGTATAGCCATGCCAGCATAGCTTCATCCTCTTTAAATTCTTGTTTGGATACTTGCTCCGCCAGAAAATTTCTTTTGTATGCTTCCATAGGTTCCTTAGGTTCTGATTTAGACTGCTTCAAGGATTGTCCATATGACTTAGGTGAGATTGGGAGAGATGTCAGAGACAAGACTGGCTCTATAGTGTATTCTCCCATCCCATTTTCTTTGATATTGATCTCTTTAGCAATGTCTTCCATCTTAGATGTGGAAGCCACATTTTGTTGCTTGATGGAAGATTCTTTATTATTGGGAACAAGCTTATCAACACTTTCCTTCAATGTATTGCAAGTTGTACTTAGATCTGCTAGGATAGTAACCTCCACTCCTTCATAGGGAAATTTCAAGCATTGATGGTACGTAGAAGGAATGGATTTCATTTCATAGATCCAAGGTCTCCCTAGAAGGATATTGTAAGCCAATGGTAGATCAAGCACCTGACATGTGGTATCTTTGATGACCAGACCCACTCGGATGGGTAAGACAATGGTGCCTTTAGAAGTTCTTTCTTATTCATCATAGGCTTTTATGGTGAACTTCTTTTGAGGATCAATAGCCATCTCTGAGAATCCCAATTGTGTGATTAAGTTGTAAGAACAAATGTTGAGGCCTGCGCCCCCATCTATCAACACACATTTGACTCGACGGTTCTGGATCAAGACTTCTATGTGCAAGGGCTGATTATGTGGGTGACTTAGGGATTTTTCATCTTCCTCTGAAAAGGAGATATATTGCGGAGACGTTAGATGACCAACCATAGTCTGGAACCTATCTAGATCTAGATCATCAGGAACATTAGAGCCGAGCAAAGCTTTGTCTAGGATATCTCTGTGAGCTGGAGATATTTGAAGTAACTCAAACATAGAGATTTTGGCATTGGTATGCTGGAGTTGTTGGACGATGCTGTAAGATGTAGGTCTTGTATCCTTTGGATTAGAAGATTTCAAGGTAGCCTTCTATTTAGAAGCAGATGTGAGATTGAAAGGTATCTTAGGGACATTAGATGAACTTGGTGTTTGTCCTTTCAGATGAGCCTGAGCTTGTGATCTGGTAACCGCATTAGCTAAGGAATGATTTATGTCTCTTCGTACAATCATGATGACATTGCAGCTCTCAGAGAGACATGGTTCAACCATATTGATGATAGCATTGTTTCCAGGGTAGGCATAGTTGACTTTTGCCCCCATGTTAGGCTAAGAAGTGGAAACTCCCTTGCCATGTTATGGAAATGGTTCTATAAATGCTGTGTGATCATTATTGCTAGTAGGATTATCGATTGTGATGTCTCCTTGATCTATCAAGTCTTGAATGGTATGCTTCAAGTGGAAGCATCCATTAGTTTTGTGGCCTTTAGTTCGATGGAAAGCACAAAATTCATTATCTTTCCACCAATATGGTTTTGGATCCGGATCAGGGTTTCAGATTGGTGGTAAAGAGATCATGTTATCAGCTATCATGGTTCTTAGAGAAGATTCCAAAGATTCTCCCAGGGGAGTAAACTTTCATTTATTATCCCATCGTTTGAATGGCTTCTTTGGAGATGGTTCAGCAAATTTTTGCTTTGAAGCTTCAATGGATTTTGTGGCAAGGGTGAGATTGTAGGTCGGTGCCTTTGATGGGATGCGGATAGTGTCAACAACACCATCAGAGATGATACCTTTGTTTCTATTCCAGCTTTTGTTTTTATCTTTTGAGCTAGATCCAGATTCAGACTTGTCCTTTTGAAGTGTGATTTCTCCTTTCTTGACAAGTACTTTCTCAATCTTGATTGCATTATCCACCATTTTATCAAAAGATACATGATCTTGCATTTGTAATGGATAGTTGAGCTCTGGAACAAGGTTATTGATAAAGATTTCAAGTTTCTCCACTTCAGGAATTGGTCTAGCATATAGAGAAAACTTCTTTCGCCACCTCTTAAGAAAAGTTAGGAATGATTCCCCTAGATATTGCTTGAGGTTACAGATATCGATCATGGTAATCGAATGTTGAATATTGTAGGAATATTGTTGATAAAACAATTTAATCAATTCCTCAAAAATTTTGATCGTAGAAGGTAATCTTGAAAACCATTGAATGGATGCTCCTCCCAAGGATCTAGGAAAAAGACACATCAGATAGGTCGGTTCATGCATGAATTCCATGGAGTGCGTAAAAAACTCTCTGACATGATCTTGAGGATCAGAGTGTCAATCATATTTGTCATACTTTGGCATCTCCACTCTTTTTGGGAATGGAGGCATATACAAGTCTTTGTCAAAAGGGAAAGGACAAAGGGCCTCCATGGAGAATTCCTTGGGTTCCTTGTCTTTCTCAATTTTATTCATTTTGACCTGCATAGCATGTAGCTGGTTCATTATGGCCATCATCAAAGTTTCTTCCTCCTGTGTGATGATATCTTCGACATTGAAGTGAGGAGGAAGTTTAGCTCCTTCCTGGGCTAATTGCAAAAAGTATGCCTCTCTATCCACTTTCAAGAAATGCCTCATCATTCTCTTGAATTCATTGTCATTCTGACATCGATGGATTTCAGAGGGTGTAGGTTCTTGGTCGGCATTATGTTGAGAATGGTGTCCCTGGGATCCTCCTCCTAGAGAACCATGGTTTGTCCCTGCTTGAGACATGGTAGGAGTTTTTGGGCTCCCTGGAATAGATTGAGGAGTTTGCTGATTACCTCTGTGAGTTGATAGAGGAGGTAGGTAACTAATTTTTAATCAAAAGTTACCGAGACCTTCATCTTCATAGATACCATACTTGATGAGTTGTTCAAGAGTTGGACCTGGGGTATCGGGAAAAGTAAGTTATGAGATGTTTCTTCTGATTTCTTGTGTGAAGAAGCTCTGGTCTCCACCATTAACTTTGAATGAAATAGAAGAAAAGGACGAAGACAACTGAAGAACAATTTGATTCGAGAAAATTGGATGATGCAACCTTGTTAAGATTATGATAGTTTTGAAGATTTGATGAGATGTGGGTGAAGGATACTATGCCCTGGATGTATGGGATAGATCACCCAAAAGATATCGGACACAAGTTCTCAATACTTAGTCTATTTTTTAAGATTGATTGATTGAAGATTGATAGTTATGATAAGGTTTTGACATGAGATAAAAAGGACTCAAATTGATCAAACAGAAGGCTAGATCGGATTCAAAAGATCAATCTCAAAAAATGGTAGAATGCTCAATAGCTACTGTTCTGTTCCTGACATAATGATATTTTTGACAGATTCTGGAACTAGGCTGGAAACATTGGATATCTTGCAATTTGACAATTTCTGACAACTCTCTAAAATTTTTCCAAATGACACTCTATAGACTCGTAGGACACTGGGTAGTCTATGAAACAATAGTTGCTAAACTCGTACGATAGTTGGGTAGCAATGAAACGACAGTTGACAAAACTCATACGACAGTTGCTAACAGGGTTTTGAATTTCTTGAATTTGCTGGTTTGAAAACTTGTACGACACTAGGTTCTCAATCGTATGATAAATGGGCAATACTAAAATGACACTTGACAAAACTCGTACGAATTTTGACTTTAGAAAGATTTTACGTCAATTTTTGCAAAATTTAAGGTCTTCAGTTTTGGATTGTTTGCAAATTGTACTGTCCAGATTTTGAAGGTTATACCAGATTTGATCATTTTTAATAGCCAAGTAGATAAACAAGCACGCAAAATAGCAAGCAAGTGATTCCAAGCACGTCTGAAAATAATGAACAAGGGAAAAAGAAACCTTGCGCATGAACAATCAAGTGACCAAATTGTGCTAATCCCCTAGAGTACTAATTGTGTATGTTCTGAAAAGTTTGGCAATAACACACATATACCTGAAAGTGAAAAATTGGCCTCTCTAGGGTTTTTAGTAATGGTTTGACTCTGTAACTTTTATGATTCAAAGGGGTGAACTCCAATCCTGTCACACTAGGGTTTTGACACAGTCCAAGAACTTAATCTTCAAGAGCTGCTAAGGAGATCTGACAACCCAAAAATGAACCATACCCATGGAGATTTCTTCCACAAGGACATTAATATAGTGGTTGTCACTACCATGGTGAAAATGGCTATAACCACTTGAGGTTCCGTCAACACAGTTTGCCCTGTGAAGGGATTGTCTGCTATGGTTAACCCTCTCTAAAGGTGACTCACAGATTTATACCACAAGGGGACTTGGCTCCAAATCCAAAGTTTTTGACACCTTTTCACTTTTAACCCAAACAAAGCAAGGAGATTAATCCGACACACTAAGACAAAGTTTTGTTCCACCAAGGTCTGTGATATCAACTCCACGTGATCTATCAACTTTTCCGAGGAGAGAATGTATCAATCAATAAGAGAAGACACACTAACCAATTTTGATTCACCAAAGCTCGTGATATCAACCCCACATGATCTATCAACCTCTCCGGAGAGAGAATGTGTCGATCAATAAGAGAAGATGCACTAACTAAGCTGAATGTGAAATGCACTAAGTATCCTCCCTACCTACAAGGATTCTATCATCAAGAAATATTTCTCTAAGAATCCAATCTCTCAAGAATCACGAATAGTGTTCATAGGGCCTAATTACTATGTGAGCACGGATATATTCCCGAAAGCAAATCTACCAAAAGTACCCAAAAAGCAGAAAGAGGAACACTTAACGCTTAAAAAAAATATGAGATGAGTCCACAAGGTGAAACATTTAACACCTCACACAAGCTGAAAATGAGTCCCCAACTTAGAAAACAAGTGAGTTCCTAAAAGCACAAAAGGGTTGCCAAGTGGAACACTTAACGCTTCTGTCCTGTTGACCCCTCCTCTTTATGGCGCTAAGATTGCAACCATGGGGTGGAAATGAGGGGCTAGCAGATTAGTGAGTCCAATAACCCAAGATAGCAATCAAGATCAATCACAAATATGTAAGACTACTTAATGAATCCTTAAGGGGTCACAACCTAGTATCAATTATGCAAGTGTGTAGAACAAAAGCATGAAGAGAATCACCCAAGCTAGACACATGAGAGATTTATTTTAAGGCCAAATTGAAATGTTATTAGATGAAGGAGAATACCTGGGATCCTTGCAATGCACTTAGTAGATTTTACCTAATTTTTAGCAATTTTTGTTGAGCTTTTCCATGCAAGCAAGTGACAAACTCCCCAACAAGCAAACAAGCAAACAAGATATGCAAAATATATTCAACTTATGAAAACCATAGGGTTAGCTCTAAAAATAAATTATTATCAGCAATAATAACTATTAATTAACCCAAATGACAACTCATATCATTCATTGAACCATCTAAAAAAAATAAGTGCATACCCATCACAAAACTTTATTTTTTTTTGCTGCATTTGACCTAGTCAACAAGATCTAATTTTTTTGATATGATTTTGGCCACAAAAATAGAAATTCAGAATAGAGACCCCTACTAAAAAATAGAGAGATTTCCAAAAATGCAAAAATTTTAGAAAATCCTCTTCATTTGTGCCCTAGAGACCCGTTTTATCAAAACAGACCAATTTTTGCAAATTGACTATTTGAGCTATTAAATTGGATCCAAATTTAAAACACAAATAATAGAACCCTTGTAGAATTTGAAAATATTTCCGAAAATGTAAAAATTTCTAAAAAATATTTTGATTTGCGCCAAAAATTAATTTTTTATGAAAAATTAAAAAAAAATTATTAAAAATTCAAAAAAATTTAGAAAATTCTAAATTTTTTATCAAAGCTTCCCCAATATTTCACCAACCTGAAAAAAAAAATTAAGACCAAAAAACTAAGCCATTTGGAAGATAAAATTAAATCTTTGAAACTTTAGGGTTTTAGCTCCCAAAAATAATCAAAACCAACATGCAAAGGTGGGTTGCCCCACGGTGGGTGCCAGAAATGTGTGTGTGAATTTTGTACCTGATCTGTAGAGACAACACTTCAGTAAAACATTAGAGGTTAGCAAAAATCAAAATCGTGCAAAATTGAAATCTAATTTAACCAAGCAATTTACTGCCTTCTAGTAGGTGCGAGATTGATGTTCTCAAATTGTAATCGAGATCAGTGACCTAGACGATACCTAAATGAAGGATTTGAATGCAATTGATCTAGATATGAAATATGAATGCAATTAATCTATTTTTTTAGATTTTCTATGCAATAAGAATGAAAAATCTGATATGAAATCTATGCTAGATGAAATTGATATGCTATGAATGCTATTGAAAATTGATATGCAATGCTAATCTAACAATGATATGCAATATGAATGCAAAAATAAGATTGATTTCACAAAGATGTCGATTCGCAAGAGCTTTGATTCTTCAATTCCAATTCTTCAGCGTGATTGTGCAAAAATATGAGATGAATTATGAAGAGCTGAGCTTTGTTTTTATAGAAATCCAAGGCTTTGGAGGTGCATGAGAAAAAGCCATAAATCACTCAAATAACTCAAGTTGATTTTTGAGTTATTTTTAAATAAAGGATAATTAACTCACAAAAACATGCAAAAGCTAAGTTTTAACTCAAAATAGAGTTTAGCTTTAATTGATAATTGATAGTTGTCTGCTTTTATGATTGTGCATGTTTTATTTATGAATTAATTTAATAATAAAGTGATTTATGCTCAACTTAACTGCTTTTAAAAATAAAACAATTGATTTATGGGTTAATCAATTATTTAATCAAACTTTTATTAAAAATTATATTATTAAATAATGACAACTTGCTTTAATTAATTAAATAAGAATTTAATCAATTATTCATATGATATTAGATTTATTGTCAAAATTAAATAATACAATTAATAATAGATATAATTAAATTTAATTACACAATTAAGTGGCAAATATTAAATCTAATTAATTAAATATGAAAATATTCAATTAATCAAACTTTAGGATAAATGTGATTTATTGCCAAATAATTATAAAATTAAAGATAATTATGATGATTAGGAATATTGCTAGGAATATTCCCTGATGCAGAATTTAAGATAATCAATTAGATTTGATGATGTTTAGATGTGCCTTAGGTTAGGACTTCGATGTTGATTTTGTTCGATTTGTCGATGTAGGAGGTTAATGAACTTATAGCCCATTTTTGGGGTATTAAAATCAAGGAAAGTCACACAAGCTTGAAACGTGAGAGTTCATTTTAATCCAAATCAAAGTGTTATCAGATTGAGAAGAATACCTGAATTCCTTGCAACGCGCTTAGTAGATTTTTACCTATTTTAGAAATTTTTCTTGCGCTTTTCCCAATCAGAATCAGTAGAGACCAATTAGAAATAGAAGATCTCAATTGTTAGGGTTAGCTGTCAGTCCAAATCTGAAAATCAAACCTGGAAAACTGCCTAGAAATTTGAAATGATAATTGAATTCTGGTGTAAAAAATCGTACGATAGTGGGTTACCTCCTGCACGATAATTAGGAAACTTGTACGATAGTGGGTGTCTTCTCATATGACAATAAAGCTCCCAAACGATAATGTATAGCTTCTGATATGAACCTCAATAGCACCAAATGTCATATGACAGAAGGGTCTTCCTGGTATGACTTTTTGACAAAAGTCGTACGAAAAATGTATGGACAGAAAATAAAAGATCACAGTTTTATTAGAAAATGACAAGAAATTGATAGAAATTGGTAGAAATATAATGGAAACCTATTTCAGGGCCCCACAGTGGGCACCAGAAATGTGTGTGTGAAAATTGTACCTGGTTGTAGATACAACACTTCAGTAAAACATTAGAGGTTAGCAAAAATTAAAATTCTGCAAGTAATTGAAACTAAGCTAACCAGGTGATTTACTACCTTCTAGTAGGTGTGAGTATGATATTCTCAGATTAGATTGAGACCAGTGACAATGCAACAGCTAAATGAAGCATTTGAATATAGAAGATAGATATGAAATGAATGTGGATTTAATCTTTTTTTTTTGGATTTTCTATGCAATTAGAATGAAAAACTAATATGAATCTAATCTAAAAATGAATGATATGAAGATTAATCTAAGAATGATATGAAAACTAGGAATGTAAAGCTATGATATGAAAAATATGAAAAACTATGACCAACAATGAAAGATCTCACAAATTGCCTATCGCACGTGCTTAATCCTTCAATTGCAAATTCACCAAAGTGGTCGTGTGAATTCGAGGTGGTTTCTTAGGAAGAGTGGAGCTTTGATTTTATATAAATCTAGGGCTTTGAGGGTGCATGAGAAAAGTCATAAATCACTCTTGATGAACTCAACTTGACTTTTGAGTCAACAAGAAATCAGAGATAATTAACTCATAAAATCATGCAAAATCATGCAAGAACAATCTTTTAACTCAAATCAAAAGTTTAGATTAGCTTTCAACTCAAAATAGATGTTGAGTTTCTAAAAGATAACAACTTGCATTGATTTTCTGGTTTTAAGTTTAATTGCTCTTTCAAATGTGCATAGATAATTATGAATTAATTAATTAAATAAAGTGATTTATCCTGAACTTATCTGATTTTAGAATTAAAACAATTGATTTATGGGTTAATCAATTATTAAATCAAACTTTATTCAAAAACTATATTATTTAAAATTGACAACTGACTTTAATTAATTAAATAAGAATTTAATCAATTAGTCATAGGATATTGATTTATTGTCAGAAATTAAATAATACAATTAGGAATAAATAAAATTAAATTTAATTAAATAATTAAGTGGCAGTATTAAATCTAATCAATTAAATATTTAGCATATTCAATTAATCAAACTTTAGGATAAATTAGCTTTATCACCAAATAATTATGATAAATTAAGAATATTACTAGGAATATTCTCCGATGCAGAATTAAGAATAATCAATTAGGATTCGATAATGTGCAAATGTGCCTTAGGTTAGGACTTTGATGTCAATTTCATTCGATTTGAGGATGTAGGAAGTTAATGAACCTATAGCCCATTTTTGGGGTATTACACAAAGAACACAAGAAAACAACCCTCAACTAGAGACAACCATCTACCAAAAAGCTATGAATTTTGGAAAATGGCTACTTTGCAAAGTCATCCTATCCGCATTTTTCATCATCACAAAGCACTTTTTGTTTGATCTTGCAATCTGCTCAAATGGAACCCTCATGGTCTGGAACCCTAGGTGAATGATCTATCTCATGCATAAAAAATAAGGTTGCAATCAGATTCAATGAATGATCAATTGACGATCTAGAAATAATCCTCAAAGTTGTGCCTCCAAAAAGCAACTTCAAAAATTGACCAAACGGTCTCAAAGGAACATGCCACCCTGAACACACGTTCACCTCCAACATTACAGTACGCCGGTCAAAGGAAACTTCTCATAAATACTTGAGCCCAAAGTGACTAATGATCAAACATGGCCACTTGAAAACTTAACTTATCCGCACTACCAAAATCACACAAGTCACTTTCGAAACTGTCTTTAGAAAACTCACCCACTGAGATCTTTAGGAACCAAAAACTTGGGAAATGATTCACCCCCATACAAGGTTCATAGATCCATAATCAATTCACTCAAAAGATCAAGTGGCGGATTACAAGAAAACACCAGAGTTAGCCTGTTAGTAATATTCAGGATTAAAACTATTAAAAAGTGCATAAACTGGGTTTAGAATAGGCTTGGGAAAGTGATCAAATGGATTGATAGAGACCTCAAAATCATCAGGCAAGTACACATCTAGGTCCTCAATATGGAACATCTCTCAATTTCTCTTGACCTAGAACAAGATGCAAACTAGGAAGCCTCCAAGTAGGCCACTCAAAAAACTGAATAGTGCAAACACAAAGAAACTTAACAATTTGCAAATGGAGTGACTCTAGAAAATAGGTCAAACTGGCACATGGGGGGCTGAAAAATGGCATGGACACTCTCCCTCATACCTACAACATGATGCAACAATTGGCATGTTATGACCAATCATTGGGAAAAAGATACAATCATCTGAAGTGGGCTATTTTATACAAATCTGGACTAACACAAAACGCATAATTTTGGGAACACCTGCAAAAGCCTGTCCCCTAAAAATGCTAGAATTGAAAATTAAAAGTTCAAACCCACTACATATGTCAAATGAAATGAAATGAACACCCTATCTTAGTGGTGCATCATGAAGAACAAAAGGACCCTACTTTCAAAGCACTCAAACTAGGTACCTTTAATGATTTTTCAAAAGAATAATTCTGACACAGACAAATTTTTGAAATTGGACTTAAAAATATAGACTGAATTTTTGAGCTCCAATAATTCAATTTGTAAACTAGTTTTGTTTTTATGGAGGGTTTAGTTAACAAGTGAAGATATTGTGTAAGGGATGAAATCATGACAGTTTTAGGATTATTATTTGAAAACGGTAAATGTTCTTGAAGACTATTTGTTAGAGACACTATCCAGACTTATTGGAGATAACAAAAGACATTGTTATGGTTATCTCAGAATAGAAAATGGTTATTATTTTGTTAAGCCAATCTTTTTTTAAAATTGCTTTGTGATAGTTAGACATGATATTTAGTTTTTGAAAAGGATTTGTTTTCAGATCAAAGGTGAAAGACTATATAAATATATTATTCTTTTTCTCTCCATTGTAGAGAATTGTACTGAAAAGAAATATCTTTCAAAAGATGAAAAATGAATGTATTGTTTTATAATTTATTCTACTACAATATTCAGTGCTCTGTTATTTATTCTAGTTCCATTAGTTGTGACTGGATGGGCATTTTTATATGGCCAGTTGATCTCTTGGATGTGGATCATGTCATAACTGATTTTCACATTTCTTATTCATTCAACTCTTTCCCATTCTCTTTGGCATGTTATTATGCATTCTACTTTCACATTGTATGGTTTTGGACTATACATTTTTGGGACATCTTCCTTCATTTTCTTTTTGTTTTTAAAATTGATTGGCTATAATTTGGGTGGTGCCAAAAATAAATGATCAGTGTTCTTCCATTTAAACGCTCATATTATTATTTTTCAACTCTTTTTTCTTCTCTAAAATTGTTCTATGCTATTCTTATTTTATTCCAAATCTTTTTTATTTCCACCTATTAATAATTGATTCCCCTCAAAAAATCTTTGCAGAAAAATCTAGACATTAGAAATTTGAGCCTAAAAAAAAGAAAAATGAGGTTAATATTTTAAGATGGATGTCTATAAATCCAAGAGATTTTGGGTAAGCTACAAGATGATAAAAAATCAATTCTTTGACTCAAGGTTATTTATTTCTAACATTTCCTTTAATTTAGAGCCTCTTCAATATTCAATGTATGTTTCTTGAACCAAACCTTATATTTCTAGAGGTTTTGTATATGACTTCCATAGTTGACATTGAGGCAGTCAAGACCGAAGAGATCTCAAAAGAGATATCTAGTCTTGTAGCAAGCTGGTAGATGGAACCATAATCTCTAGTTCTAATGAAGCTCGTTATTGATTCAACAAGAATCTTGCTCTCCCAATGGCACTATGCTTATGAGATCCAAACCATCATAGGAATAGGAGTTAAGACAAATAATTTTTTTTTGGAGTGAGCTTGTAGAATCTGAAATTCATTAATTATTGGTTGTTTTCATAGAAAGAGACTCCTTGGCAACTGTCTTAATGAGCCCTTACAAAACAAGTACAAAATGTCAAAATATAGTGAAGGGAGGCTTCTAATCATCCCATGTTACATGAAATTTATAAATATTGGTGCTAGAAGACACAAGGTTCAATTTTAGTTTTGAAGGTATTGAAGTTGACTAATTCTAGCTCAAGTATAGTTAAATTGTCCTTGCTTCCCTATAATGACATCTTTGTTCAAACCATTGATTGTAAATAGTTTTTAAGTACTTGAATCTACAATAGAACAATAGTGGTGAACATATGATTATTATAATCATATGATTATACGTTATAATATTTATGTAATAAATGTAGTAAATATGGTGTGGTGCATTATTGATATAGGCTCGATGGCTCTTGTCAATGTGCCAAACTGTCAATGTGGTGATGGGTAGTGTGTGTTGAAGACTTCGCGGATACAAAGCAACCCTGGATGGAAATTTTGGTGCTTCCCAAATAGAAAAAAGGTTGCTAATGTGTATATATATAATGTTTCTAATATAAATACTATTCATTATATTATAAGAACTAATGTAGATTGGGCATCACAGGGAAATAATGGTTGTAGATACTTTAGTTGGGTTGATGACAACTCATCTACATCTATCTACCCATCTCCACTTATCTGTGATGAAGGATTTGAGTGCAAAACATGTCAGGCTAGGGAAAATACCAAAATTATATTTTTACGATGCATTCTCTGTATTGTAATTGCATATCTTTGTTGCGACCATATGCAGAGATGAGCTCAAGAATTAGTCAATTTAGTATTTTCATATTTTAACTAATATTTTAATATGGATATGGCATAACTTCTCTTTGCCTCAAGTGTGCATATATATGGTTTACATATTTTTTTACAATATTTCTTCATGTTTAGGGCTTAGGTGAGCCCCAATCTGCTATCAATCATATGATTTAATGTATAGTGTTTTCTTGGTTATTCCATTTTTTCCTTGACCTTTGAAGGCCATTTGGTTTCAACTACACCTAAGGATCCTTGAGTGATCCTAGTACTCTTCATGACTCCTGCCTTTGACCTTGGTGCTCCTGCACCAACTACTAGCAAAAAGGAAGATTTGACATAAAATATATAAAGGCTACTTAGTTTATCTTAGGGATAGAGATAATTTAATTTTAAACTTAGTTGTGTTAAAGGAACTATGTTGAATTTATTTTTTAGTTGTTTAACATGAGAGTTTGTAGATTAATAGGAGTTCACATTTTTATGGGAACATATCATTCAATTGAGCATTAATGCCCATCTATATCTAGTGAGATGAACATAACTCATGTACCTCATGCTAGTGAGCTTGGATACCTTGTATACACTATTTTGCATTAGACTAGACATTATCCAAATAGTGAGTATTTATATAAAGTTCTCGAAGATAAAAGGCCTAAGTCCAGAATGCCAAAATTATATAAAGTGCTCGAAGATCAAAGGCCCAAGTCTAGAATTGCCAAATTATCCAAAACTAGAAATTATACAAATAGTGAGTATTTATATAAAATGCTATAACACGACGGTCCTCCTTTTACCCCAATTAACAATAGTGACAACCCTCACAGGAGGTTGGATAATGTTTAGTCTAATCCAAGCACACTAGCATGAGGTACATGAGTTATAAAATCTCATGTTATAACTCTCATGAGTTATAAACTAGCATGAGGTACTTAAGAATCTCTCAATGCAATACATATCCCCCCCATGTCTTATTCACATCTTATTTAGTTCATTACTACATAAATATATAATCTTTTTATATAAACATAGACTAATTAAATAATTGAGAGAGTTTAAATCAACATTTGATTATATAAGTCAGACCTAGCACAAAAGTAGGAGAGAGAGAGGGGGGGGAATGATGAGGATATTGATGCTCCACTTAGCCATTACCTTAGAAAAATGAGCAAGAAACCAAAAAAGAAATGATTGTAATTAACATTTTTTCCTAATGAAAGAACATTGTCTTAATGGATGTAATTTTGTACTAGTAAATGTTGATGAATGATGTGTGTAGACACCTAAAAATCTTTTAGAAAATAAAGTATTTTTATTTTATGAAAAACCCCTAATGACATCATCATTTATTAATTAATAATTATTTAATTAATTAATTTATTTTTATGTCATTAAATCCTTTTATCTTAATTAAAAATATTTAATTAAGGAATCCCTCCCAAAAATGTTTAAATCTTATTTAAACATTATCTCCTTATTTATTAATTATTTAATTAATAAATTGACCAAAAATTCCAAAATAAATAATTAATTAATTTTTTGCCCAAAACTTGGCCAATTTCTTTAAGACCACTAACCTCTTCTAGAATCTTCTAATCCTTCTTTAATTTTGATTAAAGACTAATCCCATCATTTGCTAACCCTAATCCCAACTCAAAATATTTAATTAAGATTAAATATTTAATCCTCATATTTATTAAATTTATTTTTAATAAATATTCTCAAACCTAAACCATGGAAATAAATAAATCTTTATTTATTTCCTAAAATCCATATTTATCCTAAGGAAGTTCTAGACTTTTCTAGAAAGTCTTTATCCTTGTCCCCCTAATCCTAATCCTAATCCTAATCCCCCTCTTAACCTTGTCACATTCCCTAAACAAGGTTAGCAAACTCCTAAGCTTAACCCAAAGTCAACAAATTTCTAGAAACTTCTCTTACATGCATTAAATGCATTTAAAGCCTCCTTATCCCTCTTACATGCATTTATGATGCATTTAAGAAGCCCCTCACCCCTTTCTTATACCCTTTGACCTTAAGCACATTTCCCAAATTGTGCACATCCCTCCCATCTTTCAACCCAATGCCCTTGTGACACTTGTCACAAGGAGGTGGCCCTCAACTAGCACAATCCATGTGCTCCCCTTTGAATGAATCTTGGCCTCTCATAAGGATTTTGATCCTGGCCACTCATTCCTCCTTCCCAAAGCCTATAAATACTCCATTCACATTTTATTTCAAGCATTGTTATCATGCTCATTTTGCTCTAAACTTAGCATAATCATCCTAATTTAGCTTACTTTCAAGCACTTTATCTCATCTTAATATAGAACTAATGGATTAACATAGTTTACTTCTTGTTTATGCATCATATCACATCTACTTTAAGCTTAAAAATATACTTAATCATATTAGTTGCATAATCTTGACTTCCTGAGGCCTTAAGGGGCAATTTTGCATGTTCTACCCAATATTGTGTCATTTATGGGGTTTTCATGAAGCTTAAATCCTTCAAATCTGCATTAGGAAGATGCTCCAAGTGCTTTGAGAGCATACCCACATTCCTTTAAATGAGCAAATCAAACAGTGCATGGGCGCATCTGTTTTAGCTCAATCTAAGGTGGCTTAGTTTAGAGTTTTCTTTATTTTGGATTGATTTCATGCTAGGTTAAAATCTAATGTTTGTTTGGCTTGAGTCTTTTTAAAACAAGTATCCTCAAAAGCCTTGTCCACATTCTGGCATGCCCGGTGGGACCCAAAACCACAATCACTTGGTTATATCATACTTTGTATTCTCGTATTTGCAGGAAATAGGTGAAATGTTGCCTACACATAGTTCATTCACGCCTAAACATAGTTCAGTCACACCTACAAAGAGTTTGATGACGCCTACAAGCTCTATATTGACGCCTATTTTCTGAAGATTTTCGCCTCGATAACTTCTATTCTGTCTCAAACTTCTTTTCTGTCTCTTGCAACAAAACTGCTCATGCCTATGAGATAAACATTCATGCCTATGAGATAAATGTTCATGCCTGTAACCATTTCACTCTCACCTATGGACTTTTCACTCTCACCTATGCATGTTTCAGTCTTGCCTATGCATGTTTTAGTCTCACTTATACATGTTTCAATCTCGCCTATGCATGTTTCAGTCTCACCTATGCATGTTTCAGTCTCGCCTATGCCTATTTCAGTCTCGCCTATCCATGTTTTAGTCTCACCTATGCATGTTTCAGTCTTGCCTATGAATGTTTCAGCCTCGCCTATGCATGTTTTAGTCTCACCTATGCATGTTTCAGTCTCGCTTGTGCATATTTCATTATCGCCTATAAATCTTCCTCTATTGCCTGAAAAACATTTCTCTGTCATGCGAAAAACATTTCTCTACCACCTGGAATCATTTCTCTATCACCTGGGCATTTTTCTCTGTCGCCTGTAAGCATTTAACTGCCACCTATCAATTTTTTGGTGTCACCTGTGCATTTTCCAGCATCGTGTATTAGCTGGACAATGTCACTGTCGACTATGTTTTTTGCCTTAATTTGTTCTTAGATTCATAAAAAGCAAAAGTCAAAACAAATCTTGAATGAAACTAATGGAAAGAACTTAGGTCCTAAAGTGTCATTATCATTTTGAAAATCAAACACAATCTTGAATGATCTAAATTTGGAAAGAAAAGCATCCCTATTCCTTCTTCTTTGAATTTCAGTTCAAACAAACTCAATCTTGAATGATCTAAGGATAAAATGAAGCTCTTTTCAAAGTTCCTAAATCAACACACAAATCTCAATCTTGAATGTTCAAAGGAAAGAACTTGCAATCGCTCAAATCGCTTACTTTTTGGAGAAATGACAAATCAAACTCTAAACACTTGTGTCTTCAAAGTTCACACACACTTAATTCAATTTGGGAAAAGAACAACTTGCTTGATGTGCATTTAGGAGTTTTTCAATTCTTGCAAAATCCTTGTTAAAGTAAGCAATGTAGAACATTTGAACTTGGACAAGTTCACTTGTTTTACTTTTAGCGAGGCTTGTCCAGGGAGAAAAGTGCTTCCTCCTCAGAGAATGACCTCAAACCGGTATCCCCCTCAACTGGTATATAAATAAAGTGAAGGCAAAAAGTACTCACTTATATCTCCTAATCCATGAGCATTTTGTGCCAAATGCAAATGTCTAGGGATGGTAAGCATTCCTCCCCAAGCATTGTTGGATAGGATCTTAAGTGAGTCATAGGCGGTCAGCATAACCGAGTATGGAGACTCCACCGAACTATTAAAAATGGATAAAATAGAGGCTACCCTATCTACATCTGAAAGTATCAAAATCCTTGTGTAAGGACCGATTCCAAGGGGTTTATTGGGTCGCCTCAAGATTACTCACCATTTGTATTCCCTTCTAGGGGGTACCAAGCTGTGGGCAAGCAATTTTGATACTCACCTTCCTTAGATAGATCTGCTTGAAGTGCTTGACAGTCAAATACTCCATGAAAACATTGTTGGGACATACACTTTCAAAGCTTTATCAGAGTCAGTTATCTTGTTTGTATCCCACAAGGTTGCTTTGTCCCTTGTGGAGATTGCTTTTCCAAAAATCTTGTTTATCTATCCTTTTCCATTGGGAAACATCAAACTGATCAACAAACCTGGTTTGAGATACTCAGAACATTTTGTAGAGAAACCCTTGGAATCAGATATCCAAAGAGCTTTTTTTTCAAACCAAATTATCAGAATTTCCCCAAGTTATGCCAAATTTGATCAAACATCCAAAAGCTAAGTTGCCCAAATCCAAAGCTTATCAAGAGAAGAAAGTTTCTAAAAGAAACCTTAAGAGCCATCAATCCTCTATCCAAGCAACCCAAGTAGAAGAAAAATATCAAGAAAAGCTTGATAATATTGGCTATAACACAAGAGTCAAATAGTTTGTCTACTGATTCCAAGTCAACCATCGCTACGTCAATCTTGAAAGAGAAGATTATCTAGGATCCATCAGATGTCCTATTCTACCTTCAGATCTCAAAATCTTATCTTGGCATTCCTTCATCCTAGTTTCATCCTAGTTTCATCCTTGCATCATCATCAAATCTTTAGTTGCATTCTAGAATCCTTCTTAGTTGCATACATCATCATCTTCCTAGCAGCATCATAGATCATCCATCCCAGTTACATCTACATCATCCTTTTAGAGAAAGCATTGTTCCATCATTCCTTCACCATCTTTCCATCAGCAATCAACAATAAGAATCCCAAAACCTTGATCCAAATCCACTATCCATCATCCAAAACAGAATCCACCATCCTTTGCACCAAATCCAGAGATCCAAATCTACAAGCACTTAGTGTTCAAAACCTTTGTGTTGTTTCCATCCCTTATCCTAAATAAAAAATCATCCCCTTTTTGATAGAGCATTATCTAAAGGAAATCCAACTTGTCCTTGCACAACCTCATCATCTCAAGCAAGAGATTGGCTTACATTGATAAGAATCCAGTTGACCGAAGATCATTAGTCTATCCTAGGTTGGCCAAATCCTATCACTGATCCTCCATCGAGAAAAATAGTAGCTCATTGTTGACACTTAGTAATCTTCCACCAGCATACCACCAATCCTCCACCCAATCTTGACCCAAATTAGAGCATCCCACCAAGCCTCCATCATCGCCAAGCTTTTTTACCAATCTATCACCATCTTCCATCAAATCTTCGGCCATCTTTCAGCATCTCACCAATCCTTGCATTATATAAATTTCATCATCCTTAGAAGTTCCTTAAGCTTGCATCCATCATTCGTTAGAGTCTTTAGGAAACATCTTGCATCCATCTAGCATCTGCATCTCCATGCCAGTTGAGACAAGGTCCGGATCTAAAAAAAGAAGGAACATGAATCCTTATCCAATCACAAGTTCATTTGATCCCAACATTTTTACTAGCGCAATGATAGCCTATGATCCCCAAATACAAATTGAAAATACATGGGATGATCCCAATATCCCCTTGGCTCCTTTGGCAATAGAAACATTTGTGAATCATCCAGAGAATCCACTAGTATTCAATGCACTCATGGCCCAAAACCAACAAATCATGTTCACTAACTTTGCACAAGTGCATACTTCCATTCCACCATATCTCCATCCTCGTATTCCCATAAGTACTATCCAAATCCCAGCACAAGTATACTCTCCATTCATCCAACCATTCCTTGATCCAACCTTGCAAACATCTCAAGAAACATCCACCATTCCCCTTCTTTTGTAAGGAAGCTTTGTAAATCCCATAACACAAGCTATAAATCATTTGCTCCATTCCCTATCATAGGTACTTCATCATCCGCCATGGCCGCCCAAGCTCTTGCACAAATCCAATGCTTGTCACAAAACCAACTCCCACCTCTCACACAAACCTTTACACGAGTAGTTCCACCATCTTCCATAGGCCAAGCAACACCTTTCACTTCGGGAGGGATGCAGTCATCCTTCCCCTTCACTTCACAAGCTTCCACATCCACACCTTTTGTGCCAGGAGGGACGCAATCATCTTTTCCTTTCAATCCCCAAGCTTTAGCATCCACACCATCATTTTAGGGGTCAATGCAATCGTTTCCCTCTTTCACCCAACAAACCTCTACATCATCTACTCCGGGGGCAGCACAATCATTCGCCTTTCAAAATCAGCAAACTTCCACATCACCTTTTTCATGGGGAACACAAGTGTCCTCTTCATTCTCCCCCCAGCAAGCATCTACCAAGGTACAAGCCCAACAAGATTCCTTCACCACAGGAATGCCTTCCATGGGTTTTTCCAATCCACCATTCATATCCCAAACTCCCATTACATCTACCTTCCAGGCATCCACTACAGCACAATTCCCACCTCACACTAGTTCTCATTGGGGTCTCACTCAAGAAGACATGAAAGCCTTTGGAATACCAACTCACTCTCCTACATCCGTGTTTGCAAACCAACAAGCCACCTTCTCACAAGCAGCACAACAACAACCAGCTTCATCCTTCACAAGCTACCCATTCCCAACACGCAGTGCTTTTCAAAAAATTCCTCCACCTCAGTAGAAAAGTTTCTCCCATTTTGCAAGTTATCTTTCCTAGCCACCCTTTGCTTCAAGCTTCCCTACATCAGTTCAGCAAGGACCATATCAGCCAACCACAGAGCCAAGTTCAGCAAGGACCATCTTATCAACAAGCTACATCATTCCACCAGCCACCCCCATAGCAACCATACTTCTAGTCACAACAACAAACCCCCATCATTCCCCAACAGCAACAAGTTTCCTCCTATCAGTTATAATAGAAAATCCCCATCATCCCACAACACTAGCAAGCAGTCCCGTATCCTCCACCGTAATATCCCCCTGTGCTGCATCAATAATATCCCCAACAAACATTGCTCCAAAATCCCCTCCAATCCACCTATCCCACTGGATCATCTCCATATCCCACTCCATAATACCCACCTCAAATGGGAGTACTTTCTCAAACACCAATCAATGCCAAGTGGGAAGCCATGAAGAATGCTCTTAAAGAGCTTCAAATTGGTACCAAGAACAAAACCTACAAATTTGAGGAGGTGTGTCCTTACCCATTTGACTGATCTATTGCCGCTATACCTTTCCCCAAGAACTTTAAGACACCTAAATTTGATAAATATTGGGGGAAAGGAGATCTAGTCAACCATATTAAAGAATTCTATATGGCATGCTAAGAAGTGGCTTACAGTGATAACTATCTCTTACACCTATTCCCCAAAAGCTTGGGAGGAACTACTGTTGAGTGGTTCTACAAAATACCATGTGGGACTATCACAACCTTTTCTAAACTTTCTAAGAAGTTCATTGCCCACTATGCCCACAATGTTGAAAATGAGTTGACCTTGTTAGATCTCTGCAACTCAAAATAGAAAGAAGGAGAAAGCCTATCAGAATACTTGCAATGATGGTAGAACCTTACCACCAAGTTATCATACCATTCACCTAAAAAACATTTGACCAAAATCTTTATTGATAATCTACATCCTCAGCCGTCCCACTTCATGAGGATGAATTGTCTCCAAACCTATCAAGATATCAAGAGAAATGTGATAGGTATTGAAAAGGCCCTCCTAGATGAAGGCACAATCCAACACTTTAAAAATGATTGCCAAAATAAACCCAGCAATGATAAATCCCATTACTGGAATCATAACAAGAACATTGTTACTGATGGAGCCACTGATACCAAGCATGTCTAATTTGTCGTGGCTAGCCCTATGCCAACTCCCGCATACCAACAACAACAAACACCCATCTATCAGCAACCTCCTCAAGTCCATCAGCAACCCACGCAACAATATCGTTCTTAGAATAATCAACAGAATTATTAGCAGCAAGCCCATCAAGCTTATCAAGGTAATCCAAACAATCAGGTCAATGCCATTAATGTTGCTCCCAAACAACACAAGCCCAGAGCTCAAAATAATCCAAGGAAGACCTTCACACCATTGGGTGAACCTCTGGATGTTATCTTTCACCAAATGGCCAAGGCCAACCTGATTACATTTCCACCAATCCAGCCAGTTGATGATACCACTCCCAAGCCCAATTGGTACAAAGATCATGAGTACCGTGATTATCATCATGTCAAAGGACACACTACCCTGAAGTGTATGAGACTCAAAAACTATATCCAAGATCTCATTGATCAAAAGGAGATCCAAGTAGATACACCTGCTCAAGCCTCACCAAATGCCAATTTGCAAATTTATCAGAATGTGTTCCCACAACACAATGCTAGGAACAACCAAGCCAATACCAATCATCCCCAAAATCATGGCAAAGGCAAGCGAGAAGATCACACTACTGCCTACATCAATTATGATAAATTTGTTGGATGTATAACCCAAGTTGAGACCACAGTCAATGCCATCCATGTCAGAGGAGCAGATCATCAATGTGTTGTTACTACTCGCAGAGACTAGATCACTGTTGGTGGTTCCCATCCAAGGCTAGTACACAATGCACACAATGCACAATATAACCTCATAGAACATCTTGGGAACACACTAGCCCAAATATCCATCTTGGACCTTCTCCGCACTTCACCTCTCCATCAGGAGATCCTTGACCGAGCTCTCAAAGAAGGACATGTCCCCATAGACATTAACACCACCCAATTTGAGACCCTTGTGGGACATTTATCTGTGGACTATGCTTTATCCTTCAAAACATATGACATGCTAGACATTGCACCTGACCATACTCTCCCTCTCCGCATCACCATCATGGTCAGATACTTTGCCATCAAACAGGTCTTAATAGATAATGGCTCAGCCCTGAACTTGTGTACTTTGAAATTCATTCAGCAGATTGGGTTCACCCAGGTCGATATAGCACATGAAGTAATCACTATCAAAGCCTATGACAACTTGGAGTGTACCTCTGAAGGTACCATTACTTTGCCTATTCAGCTAGGCCCAACAACACAAGATACCATTTGTCATGTTGTTGATCTTGACCTACCATTCAATATCCTCCTCGGCCAACCATGGATTCATTCCATCAAGGTTGTACCATCCACGTACCAATAGTGCATCAAATTTTTGCATCAAGGCACTGAGATTACCATCCATGCTGATCCCCAACCCTTCGGATACTGGCATGCAATGGAAGCATCATTTCCTTAGTCCACTCATTGTCCTAGAACTAACATTGGTACTTCTATTGCTAGCTCATCCTGATCCCATTGCAATCCAGAAACCATTCTCACCTCCACCCTCTCTTCCATCAAGATCAATAACTAGGGCTATGGTGAATATAGCCTACATGATGCATTTTCCGTAGGGGCCCTCCCACATGATCCACATACTCAAGGGTTCTCGAGTCACCAAAGCAAGCCTATTGAAGAGCATCATGAAATCAAGAGAATGGGACCTATGACTTTTGAATCCCATGGCACATTAAACAGTCAAGAGATGGATCTTGACATCAATAGGTGGTTGTAAAAAGATCCCCCACCACCTGACACTCAACTCCTTGGCTACTTTAAGGATAAATACCCACAATCACACAAGTACACTACTGAGAAATGGAACTACCAAGGCGGTGGTCTAGGACCACAAGAAGGTGGAAGCAAAGACCCGATCACAGCATCCAAAAACCCACAACATCAGGGTCTTGGCTTTAATACCCCTCACCTGCATATACAATGGCCCAATACCACAACTAGGGGCACCAACATGACTAGCGTTCCCCTCTTGAATAGCTAGGATAACCTCATAGAAATCGAAGACATCCCTAAAGAGAAAGAAATCAGATCCTATGATGATATCTTTGACAATGACACCCTCCTGGGGACTTTTGTCCTCCAAAAACTTGCCATCAATCTCATAGAACTTCCCCTCATCCACCCTCAACTCATAGACTAGGACCAACCAAGCATTGCACACATCAATGAGTTCCAAAGCATGGAAGCACTCCTAGAATTCATGGGGGCATCAGGCCCACAATCAGTTCACAATTCAGAGTCAACTCACATCTATAAGCTTGACCTAGAAGGATACTTTAGGGAGGAGGCAAGCTTTAGCTGCAAAAGAGAAATAGAAAAAGTAAAACATGAGTCTTTATGTGAAAACCCTTATGTGGCACATTCTAATTCCAAAATAGTAAAAATAAAGAGCATATCTTCTAGTGAAAACTTGGCAATTCAAGCGCTAGAAGATGAAGACTTGCCTCTTCATCCCATCTAGGATTATAGACCAGAGTAGTCACCTATCATCATAGAAGAAACCAAGCCAATCAACTTGGGTACAGAGGAATGTCCAAGGATCAATTACATTGTGACCAACATGACAGAAGGTGAAGAAATGGTTTTGATTGCGCTCCTTAGAGAATCAATCATAAATTTTGCATGGTCATATGTACACATGCCTAGGCTTGATCCTAATCTTGTCATCCATCATCTAGCAGTGGATCCTAATGTCAAGCCAATAAAGCAGAAGCTAAGAAAAATGCATCCAAAAGTTGCCTTATTAGTCAAAGCAGAGCTTGAAAAACTCCTCCAAGCCAAGATTATCAGAGCTATAGATTACTCTGATTGGATCTCTAACATGGTGCCTATCACAAAGCCTTCAGGTGACATCAGAATATGCACAAATTTTAGGGACCTAAATAAGGCATGTCCTAAAGATGATTTCCCACTACCAAATATAGACATGATTGTAGATCTTACAGCAGGTCATGAAATGTTGTCACTAATGGATGGCTTTTTAGGCTACAATTAGATTCGTATAGCAGAAGTAGATCAACATAAAAAAACATTCACAACTCCATGGGGTACCTTCTACTACAAAATGATGCCATTTGGGCTAAAGAATGCAGGAGGCACATATCAGAGAGCGATGAAAGCAATCTTCCATGACATGGTCCACAAGATCTTAGAAGACTATGTGGATGATATTCTTGCAAAATCAAAGACACGCCATGAACACCGTGACATTCTTGAGAGTGTGTTTGATCACCTGCAACACTATGGGTTAAAGCTCAATCCAAAGAAATGTGTCTTTGGTGTTACATCTAGAAAGCTTCTAGGTTTCATAGTATCACAACGAGGCATAGAGATCGACCCCAAGAAGGTCAAAGCAATAAGAGAAATGCCTCCACCAAGAACACTCAAACAGCTCAGAAGCCTACAAGGAAAGCTTCAATCAGTGCATTGGTTCATTTCTCAACTAGCAGACAAGTGCCAACCTTTTATGCATTTCTTATGCAAAGAAACAAGCTTCAAATGGGATCCCATATGTCAGAGAAGCTTTGATAAACTCAAGGAGTATCTAGCCAACTCTCCAATCCTAGTACCACCAGTTCTAGGATGCCCTCTCATACTCTACATCTCAACAACCACTACAACACTGGGGGCACTCTTAGCTCAGCATGATGATGAAAACAAAGAGAGAGCCATCTACTAGATCAGTCAAACTCTCGTCAGCTATGAGCTTAATTACTCACCTATGGAAAAAGCATGCCTCACAGTGGTCTTTGCCACCCAAAAGCTTAGACACTACATGCTTAGTCACACAATTAGGTTCATTTCAAAAGTAGATCCCCTCAAATATCTGTTATCAAGGACAACTCTCACAGGCCATATGGCAAAATGGGTCATGTTAGTTAGTGAGTTTGATATCTAGTACATAGATTGGAAAGCAATCAAAGGGGAAGTCATTGCTGATCAGCTAGCGAAGGCACCACTGGTGGATGCTTATCCCCTAATTATGGAATTCCCTGATGAACACTTATGTATGATCAAAGAACAACCCATGTGGAAGCTATACTTTGATGGCTCCTACACATTACATGGATCAAGGGCAGGAATCCTATTTGTCACACGTCAAGGTGACTACATCCCAAAGTCATTCAAGTTGGGATTTTCATGTACCAATAACATTGCAGAATATGAGGCACTCATCTTAGGTCTCAAAATAGCCATTCAATGGAATATCACAAAACTTCAAGTGTTTGGAGATTCATAGTTGATTATCAAGCAAGTCCTAGATGAATATCAAATGAAGGATGACAAGCTACTACCTTACAAAGAACTCATGGATAGACTGAAAGAGCATTTCCTAAATCTACAATTCACATAGATACCTAGACTTTAGAACAAAGCAGCCGATGCAATGGCAACCATCAGATCCTTGTTAGAAATCCCATGTGATGCATCACAGTATGAATTTCTAGTCGAGCAGCTACATATGCCAGCTTATGAGAATGCCGATGCAGAAATGGTGTGTGTCTTGGTTGGTCCTCAGTCCCCGTGGTACCATGACACATCCATGCATATCTGAAGAATGGTATCATATCTCCCCATCTCACCAATAACCAATGCCAAAACCTTATTCATAGAGCTTCCTACTATACTCTTGTAGCCAACACCCTTTATCATCGAGGGTATCACAATATCCTCTCTAGGTGTTTAGATTCAAATGAGGTCGTCCTGGCTTTACAAGAGGTCCACGCTAGAATTTGCGATGCCCACACAAGTGGCATGGTTAGAGCTAAGCAGTTGCTTTGAGTTGGGTATTATTGGCCAACCATGGAACATGATGCTTGTGAGTTTGTTAGAAAATGTTTACCATGTCAGCAGCATGAAAATTTGATTCATGCACCAGCACAAGACTTGCAGCCCATTGCGCCACCTTGGCCATTTTCATGTTGAGGCTTTAACCTTGTTGACTTAATCACTCCCCTCTCCTTAGATGGACACAAGTACATAATAACTACCATGGAGTACTTCACCAAATGGTTTGAAGTGATTCTGCTCACCCTAACTACTGGCATCCAAATATCTAAGTTCATCCTTTACCACATCATTTGCTACTTCGGCATACCATCTACCATCTTCACAGACCATGGCACACCTTTTGAAAACTAGCATGTGGATGATCTATATGCCAGACTCCACATCCATCACCATTTCTCCAGTCCATATTTCCCTCAAGGAAATGGCCAAGCTGAGGCAACCAGCAAAACTATCTTGAAAATCCTCAAGAAGGTTGTCAATGACTCTGGTCATGATTGGCACCTCCAAATCAATCCCGCCCTCTAGGCCTACTGCACTTCTTATCACACTCCCATAGGCACCACCCCATATTCCCTTGTATATGGTGTTGAAGTTGTTCTACCGATCGAGGTCAAGCTCCCATCATTGTGAGTCTCCATGAAGCACTACACCACTGATGAAGACTATCGTGTATCCCATCTCACATAGCTAGACCTGTTAGATGAAAAGAGACAGCAAGCATATGATCACCTGGTTGCATACCAGAATTGACTCAAAAGGATTTATAACAAGAAGGTCCATCCCAAATAGTTCCAGGTCAGTGACATGGTCCTCAAAGAAAATCAGAAGGTCCAAGCAAATAGAGAAAAGAAATGCAAGTTTGAGCCTTCTTGGTTGGGCCCCTATGTTGTCACAGCATGCTTCAGCTCTGGAGCTTATCAGTTATCTACACTAGAAGGTGAGCCTTTGAATGATCCAATCAACATCATACATTTAAAAAGGTTCTATGCCTGAACCAAATCTTACATATTCAGAAAATCCATAAAAATTGAAAAAAAGTAGAAAAATACAAAAAAATAAAAAAAGCAAAAAAAAGAAAGAAAAGAAAAATAATCGTCCAATGGTGAAAACTTGGCAATTCAAGCACCTTGGATAAGTACGTTGGTGAAAACCTGGCAAACAGGTGTCATACATAGTGGACCGAGTCATTATCTATCAAACTCCCATTCCCCCCATCCCACCATCTTAGTCCTTTTTCTACCATCCCCATCCCCATCCACCATCCCCCAGCATTCCTCTTTTTTATAATAATCCTCAAGAAAATCCACAATCCCACCTGCACATATCTTGTACCATATCTTGTACCATATCCTGTATGTCCTGTATAGTGCCATCCTTCTTGTACCATATCTTGTATAGTGAGACCTTCCTATCCCAAATCTTGAGCTTCTGTACATATCTGTTGTATATCTTTTCTCGTTCATTGTACATATCCTTGTGTCTTGTTGTACATTGTCCTTGTCAGTCCTGCAATAGCATTTGATCAGAACTCTCATCCTACCTAGCCTTGTACTTCAACAACATCAATTGTCGACTATTCTTCATGACCGTGATTACTCTTTGCATTCATCATTTGCCCAGCGACCCACCAACACTCATTCTCTCATCAATCAGCTGGTCCTTGAGGATGTATCCTTCCTCCTATCAGACCTAATCTTCCACCCATCCCCTAGGTCAATGTCGATGTATCCTTCCACATGTTCAGACCAATCTTCCCACCATCCCTCAATCAGTCCCATCAAATCTCTATCCTTGGCAAAGGATGTCTTTTTTGAGTTCTCATTTTGGTCTTGGATTTTGTCCTTTGGATCTTGTTAATCTTTTATGGCTTCTCCTTGTTCTCTACTCAAAGTCACCATGATCCTTTATATCATGGTGCGCAGCGAATGAGGATAATCTAGGGCAAGGTCTTTTGATCTTTTGCTTCTTCCTATGAGTCATTCATGTGTTTGTGGTTTCTTCCTCATCATTTCCACCATGCCTCCTTCAGGTTTCATGTGTGATGCTGGGGAAACCCTGCGTGTCTTTTTAGCGTCAGTCCTATGCAACACTGGTGACAAGGCCTCGTGATCCCAGTATCCTTGGTAGGTCTCTAGCATTTCTATATTAAACTAGGTTGTGCTCTCCACATTTGCACTTGGAGCTCCCCAAATCCCTTTCATTTTGCATCATCTAGATTAATCTTGCATCTCTCATATCACTACATCTTGTATTTTGCATTCCATCTCATCTTGCATTCACCCATCTTTGCTCTTGGAAGCTTGGTTATTTATCTCCCCTTCTTCCTAGGTCCTTCCTTCTCTGTTTCCTTTCGAGAAAATTCCACAACATTTACTCCTTGCGTTATTTTCTCAAGGCGGCACAACCCCTTATTCCTCTAAATTCTAGCCTTGGGCATCTTATTTTCTTGTCTTTGATGTCATGCCACTTGCGACATCGCAGATCAAAGAGGGGCAAAATGTAGACACCTAAAAGTTCTTTAGAAAATAAAGTATTTTTATTTTCTGAAAAACCCCTGATGACATCATCATTTATTAATTAATAATTAATTAATTTATTTATTTATTTTTATGTAATTAAATCCCTTTATCTTAATTAAAAATATTTAATTAAGGAATCCCTCCCAAAAATGTTTAAATCTTATTTAAACAATATCTCCTTATTTATTAATTATTTAATTAATAAATTGACCAAAAATCTCAAAATAAATAATTTATTTATTTTTTGCCCAAAACATGGCCAATTTTCTTAAGACCACTAACCTCTTCTAGAATCTTCTAATCCTTCTTTAATTTTGATTAAATACTAATCCCATCATTTCCTAACCCTAATCCCAACTCAAAATATTTAATTAAGATTAAATATTTAATCCTCATATTTATTAAATTCATTTTTAATAAATATTCTCAAACCTAAACCATGGAAATAAATAAATCTTTATTTATTTCCTAAAATCCATATTTATCCTAAGGAAGCTCTAGACTTTTCTAGAAAGTCTTTATCCTTGTCCCCCTAATCCTAATCCTAATCCTAATCCCCCCCCTAACCTTGTCACATTCCCTAAACAAGGTTAGCCAACTCCTAAGCTTAACCCAAAGTCAACAAATTTCTAGAAACTTCTCTTACATGCATTAAATGTATTTAAAGCCTCCTTATCCCTCTTACATGCATTTATGATGCATTTAAGAAGCCCCTCACCCCTTTCTTACACCCTTTGACCTTAAGCACATTTCCCAAATTGTGCACATCCCTCCCATCTTTCAACCCAATGCCCTTGTGACACTTGTCACAAGGAGGTGGCCCTCAACTAGCACAATCCATGTGCTCCCCTTTGAATGAATCTCGGCCTCTCTTGAGGATTTTGATCCTGGCCACTCATTCCTCCTTCCCAAAGCCTATAAATACTCCTCATTTCTAAGAGCAAAACACATCCATTCACCTTTTATTTCAAGCATTGTTATCATGCTCATTTAGCTCTAAACTTAGCATAATCATCCTAATTTAGCTTACTTTCAAGCAGTTTATCTCATCTTAATATAGAACTAATGGATTAACATAGTTTACTTCTTGTTTATGCATCATATCACATCTACTTTAAGCTTAAAAATCTACTTAATCATATTAGTTGCATAATCTTGACTTCCTGAGGCCTTAAGGGGCAATTTTGGGTGTTCTACCCAATATTGTGCCATTTATGGGGTTTTCATGAAGCTTAAATTCTCCAAATCTGCATTAGGAAGATGCTCCAAGTGCTTTGAGAGCATACCCACATTCCTTTAAATGAGCAAATCAAACAGTGCATGGGCGCATCTGTTTTAGCTCAATCTAAGGTGACTTAGTTTAGAGTTTTCTTTGTTTTGGATTGATTTCATGCTAGGTTAAAATCTAATGTTTGTTTGGCTTGAGTCTTTTTAAAATAGGTATCCTCAAAAGCCTTGTCCACAATGTGTTAATGAATTATTCATGAATTTTGTGTATGTAAATAATTCATTAACACATCATTCATCAACATTTACTAGTACAAAATTACATTCATTAAGACAACGTTCTTTCATTAGCAAAAAATGTTAATTACAATCATTTCTTTTTTGGTTTCTTGCTCATTTTTCTAAGGTAATGGCTAAGTAGAGCATCGATATCCTCTCTCTCTCTCTCTCTCTCTCTCTCTCTCTCTCTCTGGTCCTTTGGCATGTATTAGACATAATAGAATTTTCAGCATATTATTATCATTCTATTTCTTTGTTGTAAACATGCCATTGGTTTAGTTTTGTAATTTTTTTGTGTTAAATGCATTTAAAATAAAGGTCTAATTCTATAGACTGTTGATCCAGAGCCCTCTACTTTCACCTTAAATAGGCCAACTCAACTTGAGGATTCAACAAGAAACTTGGAATCAACTCAAGGAATGAGTCCTACTCAAAGATCAAATAGAGTTCTCTGACTTTGTAAGTAACTCCCACAACCATTCCACACAAGTTCACCTTCCCACTTCCTTTTTCCAATCTCTCATTGCACCAAGTTTAGTTTTCTAATTTAGTTTTTGTTGTAAACATGTCATTGGTTCAATTTTGTAATTTTTTTTAGGAACAATCTAGATAAGGACCAGATCAATACTACTCGCAATCTCATTGCCAAAGTGGCCAAAGACTATGTTAGGCTGATAAAATATGGGGATTCTCTTTACCATTGCAAATATTTTAAGGTTGCTACACTTGGACAAATGTGTACCATTGTTAAGAGAATTGGACTAAGTTTGGCTTACCTTGAATAGGTGAGGCAAGAGTTTTGTGGGTACCCTAATGTTGGCAAGAGTTCTTATTGTAGTTTGTAATAAGATTGATTTACAACCAGTACTAGAGACATTACCAGAGGAGGATACAAAATTGGTTATGGAGATGAGATCCAAGGTTGGGAAAAATATGGGTGGGTTCTTTGGGAATCAAGAGGGGGGGATGATGGCGTGCTACTCTCTATGAGTGCTTTGAAGGAATAAGGGGTGATTGCGGTGAAGAATACGACATATGAGAGGTTTTTGGAGCAGAGAGTGGAAATTAAGATGAAGTTGAAGAAGATTAGTAGTTGTCTCAATATGATTCATGTTGCAATGCCCAAGCTACAAGATGGGAAAGAGAGGCCCCCTTGTATTCCTCAAGCTATTTTGGATGCCAGGGCGCATGCTTCCAAGGAGGCCATGAAGTTGGAGAAGGATATTGAGAATGAAAATGGTGGGGTTGGAGTTTACTCTATAAGCTTGAAGAAGAGGTATATTTTGGAAAATGAAGAGTGGAAAGAAGATGATATTCCTGAGATCATGGATGGACATAATGTTGCAGACTTTATTGATCTAGATATCTTATAGAGGCTTGAAGAATTAGAGAGGGAAGAAGGTCTTAGGATGGAAGCTAAGGGTGACAAGGATGATGAGATGGGGGAAGTGAAGTTGAATCCTAATAAAAAGGAAGCTCTGGCTACAATTACTAAGAAGAAGAAGATGCTTATTATCGAACACAGATTGAAGAAGATTACTATAGAGAGCTGAGAAACATAAATGTAGATTTCACAATAGTTGAGAAACATAAATGTAGGCATCATGGTCACATTTTTTTGGAGACAACACAATTGAGTTGTATACCCAGATGATGGAGAGAAACTTCTACTCCTGTGATTCCAAGTTGACACTGTGAGATCCAAAGACCATAGATAAGAAATAAATTTAGAGAGTGGAGGAGCATCATAATGACCAAAATAATATAGGAAAAACCTCAAGTTAAATGAGGCAACTACAAACATTTTAATAAATTTTTATTATTAAATAATGAAATTTGCGTGTACTAGTGTTCTAAGCCCCCTCATTACATGATTTATTATTGTAAGCCCCTTCTAACTTATGAATCTAGAAATTGTAGTTTCATTTTCTAGATGCATAAGTCAGAGGGGGATTACAATAATAAATCATGTAATGAGGGGGCTTAGAACACTAGTATATGCAAATTTCATTATTTAATAATAAAAATCTATTAAAATGTTGGCAGTTGCCTCATTTAACTAGTTGAGATTTTTCCTATATTATATTTGTCATTATGGCCCTCCTCCACTCTCTAAATTTATTCCTTATCTATGGTCTTTGGATCCTGCAGTGTCAACTTGGAACTGGAGGAGCAGAAGTTGCTCTACATCATCTGGGTATACCACTCAATTATGTTGTCTCCAAAAAAATGTGACCATGATGCCTACAATTATGTTTCTTATATGTTGTGTCCTAGGACCCCTTATGAACCTTTACAACCCTTTACAATCCCTAAGAATACATCTTAGAGGTCTTAAAATTTTGTAAAGGGTCATAAGAGGCTCCAAGGAGGGGCCAGATGAGCTTCCACCTTCACATCGTTGGCCCTGTTAAGTAGAGAATGTTAAACTAGTCTCGAAACAAAGAGAAGCTTAATAATTTAAGGTCTCAATCCATGGAAAAATTAAATTAGACTTACTATCCAAATTGGTACATTGATGAGAATCAATGATGGGGATTTTTTAGATTCTGAGAAGATGTATATGCAGTGGAGGCCAAAAGGGATTTTTGTGGAGATTTTCTAGATTTGGAGATTTGCTAGAGTGGCTATATACATATGAGGGTTTCCAGATTGAGTACTAGTGAAGAGATGATGATTCAGTAACCTACATCTATAAAACCTTCACAAATAGCCCTTCTTTGTCCTCCACTCATACCTCTTCTTAGAATTTAAAATTTTTGGATACTATTTCTCATCCATGCATGAAATGTGCTAGTGATCATATAAAATTACTTAAAACTAGTAAAGGGTGTTGAGAATAGCCTTTGGATTATGAAGTGATTCCATTTCAGTGTGGGAGGTGTATTCAAACAGTTGATCCTAGTGGAATTATTCCTCACACCATCATTATACGGTGGAGAAGAAGTTGAATCAACAAAAGAGTTTTTCTCAAGCTATGCATGGTGAGACATTGAATCAGGAAATTGGAAATGCATGTAAAGTGACCAATGTTACAAAGGGAGTGGATGGTTTGGATGATGGGAAGAGTGCTATAAAGGTAGTAACCACACCAGAGGGCAGAGAAAAGAAAAGACTTGTTGGGTGCTGACACCAGAGGGTAGAGAAAAGAATGTAGCTATCCCTGGTTCAGGCCAGGTTCTAACCCGTTGTGATTAATAAAATTACCAATTACCATTAAAAAACAAATATTAAAGTAACATAACAAAATAAACAGTGATATATATTAATGCAAAGTAACACCTGAAGATAAATATCTAGACTATTCACCGAACAAGATGTTGTTGGTGATTACTCTACATATTTATCTTCACTTGTTTTTTTTTAACAAATTGAAATAATAAGATACAAGTTGAGGAAAATGGAATCAAAAAATCTAAAATTCTAACACACCAGTTCAAAAAAAAGCATTAAGAAATTCATAACCAAATCTAGTTTGCAAAAGCCACCACAATTAAAACTCACCTTCTCAATATTTTCTCTAATAGCATACTTGCAAGCCCGTTGAAAAATCTCTGTAATAGAATAAAGTTCTCAACTTGAACTTCACCCATAAAAAATCAACACACCTATGTAGCAATACAATCAATTTCATCGAAAAATAGGACACAAGGAGCTCATCCTCTGGCTTTATCAAAAATTTCCCTCACATTTCCCTCAATCTCTCCAAACCACATTGTTAACAATTCAGGGCCCTTCACACTAATGCCTTTCCACAACCTGGTGGTCCATAAAATAACACTCCTTTTGAAGGAGACATGAAATTTTTTTCAAATTTCTCATGATGCTCGACTAGATATTGAACAGTCTACATCAAACTCATAATGAATTTTGTTAGTTAATATCTCCTTGCATAGCAGACTTTCTACATTAAAAGAAAAGAAAAGAAGAAATAGTGTACCTCTTGAAGCTCCCTCTTGACATTTTCAAACCCTCCAATATCTTCCCGAGAGACATTTGGAACTTCAACCACCTATCAATATTTTTCCAACATTCAAGATACCTGTCAATAATAAGATACAAGTTGAGGAAAATTAAATCAAAAAATGTAAAATTATAAAACACCAGTTCAAATAAAAGCATTAAGAAATTCATAACCAAATCTAGTTTGCAGAAGCCACCACAATTGAAACTCACCTTCTCAATATTTTCTCTAATAGCATACTTGCAAGCCCACTGACAAATCTTTGTAATATCGGCTCCACTGAATCCTTAGATATAATAGGCCAGTGCCATTAGGTCCACATCCTTTGAGATGGGTGATTTTCTCAAGAAAGACTTGAAAATTTGATAACATGAGGATTCATTAGGTAATGGAATATAAATCTATTGATCAAGTCAGTTAGTCCTTAGCAATGCAAGATCGATGATATCGGGTTTGTTTGTAGCACCAATAATGAATATTGTTTTCTTGGCTGTCATACCATCCATTTCCATCAACACTTGGTTAAGAACTTTGTCCGCAGAACCACCAACATCCCCAACACTAATTCCACGCTGCAAACATGCAAACCAAAACTAGTTTGCAAAATCCACCACAATTGAAACTCACCTTCTCAATATTTACTCTAATAGCATACTTGCAAGCCCGCTGAAAAATCTTTGTAATATCGGCTCCACTAAATCCTTGGGTATAACGGGCCAGTGCCATTAGGTCCACATCCTTTGAGATAGGTGATTTTCTCAAGAAAGACTTGAAAATTTGATAACGTGACGACTCATTAGATAAGGGAATATAAATCAACTACTCAAGTCGGCCATGCCTTAGCAATGCAAGATCAATGATATTAGGTCTATTTGTAGCACCAATAATGAAAACTATTTTCTTCGCTATCATACCATCCATTTCCATCAACAACTGGTTAATGACTCTATCCACAGCACCACCAACATCCCCAACACTTCTTCCACACTGCAAGCATGCAAACCAAATCTAGTTTTCAAAAGCCACCACAATTGAAACTCACCTTCTCAATATTTTCTCTAATAGCATACTTGCAAGCCCACTAACAAGTCTTTGTAATATTGGCTCCACTAAATCCTTGGGTATAATGGGCCAGTGCCATTAGGTCCACATCCTTTGAGATGGGTGATTTCCTCAAGCAAGACTTGAAAAATTGATAATGCGAGGACTCATCGGGTTAAGGAATAGTTAAGGACTCTTTCTACAGCACCACCAACATCCCCAATAAGTAGATGGATTTCTAGAGCCCAAAGTAGTCTAGAAAATAGAACGAGTAGGGACCCACTAGCAACAAGTAGTAGAAGGAGTGTGGACACCTAAAGATAAATATCTAGACTAATCACCGATCAGGATGCCATTCGTGATTAGTCCAAATATTTATCTTCATTTATTTTTTTTAACATTCCATATTTAGTTGAAATTTTGACTAACATTAGTCGATGGTTCGACTAATCTGCGTAAAAAATCTAACCTAATTTGGTCTAATAATCGACCATTTTGCGTCAAATTGTGGCATCGTGGGTTTGGCATCCTGGTCAGAGTGGCAAAATATTTTGACCAATATTGGTCTATACTATGACATAATTTGGTCAAAATATGGTCGTCGTGGTTTTTGCATCCTGGTCAGACGGGCCAAGCATTTCGACCAACTTTGGTTGAATTTTTGACTAATATACCACCACTTACCAATGTCATTTTCAACCAAGATTGGCATAAAAAATTATATGATTAAAGATATATGTAGATATTTTGACAAAAAAAATAGTGACCAATCAGTTGGTTGAGTATTCGACCCATCTGGGCAGAAACTTTGACCAATAGTCCATCAAAAAAAGGTGCAAATTGTACTAGTTCTTTGAAGTCATTATAAATAAAGTAAAGACAATACTGTAGGAAATCTATACTAGAAATAGAAATAACAACTTATCTTTAGAACTTAAGATAATGCTGCAAATAGTAAACCTAGCTGTGCGTCTATGCTGTAGGAAAACAACTAATGGTTCTGCTACCAGTGGCTGCAGGAGCAACATAGTATAACTACTTCAAGGAAATTAAAGTCTAATTCCTACTTAAACATAAACTAAGCTCACCTTCCACGTGGGCCCCCATGGAAGAGTGACTAGATTGAAAACTCAAAGACTGAAGTCTAAAATTATTGATGGGCTTCTAAATAGCCATCTTTCTCAGTACTTTTTATCCTCTTTTTAGAACAGCTAATTGCACATAGACATGAATTTATAGTTTTCAAGCATATGAACTTGTGGTTTTTATGTATATGTTATATATATATGTGGAAACATAAAATGGAAATATGGATACTTTAAAGACATAGTATTTTCTTGAATTCATGGACATGAATGATAAATGCAGTAGCTATACATGTTAATGAATGTTTCCTTTCCTAAGCTATGTTTTGGGTAGTTACCTCTTATAGCTATAGGATTTGCAAGAGCGTTAATTAGAACTTACACCTTTTCCTGATATTAATGATGACAATATATATGTATATGGTTGGATGTGTGTGCATTGATTGTTCTGTAGGTGTTGGTCGTGGACATTCAAGAACCAACATAATGGCACCAGAGTAATCAAAGCCAGCTGTGGGTTGTAGAATCTTTGCAAGCAAGTGAATCAATTGCTATTTTTCTATTGCATGTAGCACACAGATTTAGCTTCCTTAACATGCTATATTCTTGGAGATTTATTCATGTTCAATAATGTTTATGTTCTAAGACTTTATGAGTTGTGACCGATCCTCATTTATGTAGTGATCGTAGATTAAGGAGTTAGTTGTAGTTTCCCTTTTAAATAATTGACTGTTGTGACTCTTTTGGAGTTAGTCAAATGAACTAGTTTTTATAACAAAACTCTTGCATACTATTTCAATCAAGTGTAATCATTTTTTTTATGGATGAATAGAATGTTCAATTCAAGTTTATATCTTTTATCCTGATTGTATTTCCCATTCACTCATTCAAGGGGCCCCACTTGATGAGTGAATTGTTCTATTAGCGTAGAGTTCATTTTCCTATTTATTTCTAAGTAATTAGAACTCTTTTGTTCCTACAACATAGATGGTTATAGTAATTCCTAATCATGATTCCCTGGTTTGTTAGCATAAATTCATTTACCAAGTTCTAGCATAGTTTTCTTGAAGCATAAGCATTTCAATTCCATAGATAGTCTTAGATTAAGAAGGTTTGAAGCATATACTTTGCAAATGCCATTCCAAGTTTACGTCCTTGGTCGATAATTAAATGAGACTGAATAATCCATTTAGAAATCATTTGGGGTGTCCAATCCTAAAATAGGCAGTCCATTGCCCTAGGTCTCTGATACTATTATTTGGCCAAGCATTTTTGGTGCCATTGCTAGGGATGGTGTTAATTCAAACTTATCTTTGTAATTGCATTCTCAGTATTAATCTAGCACTTAGTCTTAAGTAAGCATTTTATGCATAGGAGAGATGACCTTGGGAGATTTCTTCCCCATAACTATCAAGAGAACCCATTTGATATATTTAATCCTAAAGTTGAATAACCCCAAAGTGAGAATGAAGAAGAAGAACCCTTTGAAAATCCATTTGCTGATGCTTAGGAACACATATCCTCTTCATCATCTGAGGAATCATTGTATTTGAATGACCTATTTGTTGAACCTGAATACCAAGAGAACCTGCTTGCTCTTATTATCTATCAACCACCACTAGGTCCTCCTCCTAGAATGGCTGCTTAGGCTCCCTTTCCTTTTCCTATCCCTCCTCAATAAGGTAACCAAAATTTGAAGAATATACCTATTGCTACACTCCCCAAATTCTATGGCCTCCTTACAGAAGACCGTGAGACCTTCCTCTTTGAGTTTGACATCCTTTACCAGAGTTATGACTATACCGCTAATGCCCACAAGATGAATTTGTTTCCATCAACTCTAAAAGAAGCTGCCTTTAGATGGTTCATGGGGTTAGGCACCAATGTTGCAGTAGATTGGAATTCCATGTGCAATCTATTTCTTTCAAAGTATAAAGAATACTGTAGGGGTCAAGATTTGAAAGGTGATGACATTTTTAAAATATCTTAGAAGGAGGATGAAACCTTGGAGGGTTATGTATCAAGATTCATGTATAACCTATAGCGTAATACACAACACTAGCTAAATGAGGCATCTCAGAAACACCTTTTCTTAAAGGGTGTGAATGATGGAAGTATTGAGGCTCTAGACCTAATTGTAGGAGGAGATGTCATATAGAAAAGTTGGATTGACATAAATAATATATGTCTAAATTATTCAAGGGCCACTGTGAAGAAGGGTAGTGGACTTAGAGACATACCACATAAGTCCAATGGTGGTTTAGGAGTATCCAAAATGGAGCTGTCTAATTTGTTGTCTGACTTCAAGGAGGACATCATCAATGATGTCACCACGTAGCTAGATAGTATATAGGCGAGGAGGAAGAGTCAGATGTTGTGATCGTCGAGTTCTATTCTCATTGTAGAGAAAAGAAAAGAAATTGTAAATGTAAAATGGTTGTATCTATGGACATCAATCTAATGCCCACTCAGTTTAAAGCCATAGATGAGGACAATGGAGAAGTTTTCTATGTTTCTCAAAGGCATCCATGGACTCAGAGACAAGGTATGCCTCCAGACCCACTGCATAATTTTGGTTATAATAATAATAGTTATCAATGGCCAGACCATAATATCCAAAATTCTGCTCCTCAAGGTTAGAATTGGAATTATAATTGGTCCAACCAATAGTTGCACTATAACCAAGCCTATCAACAATAGCCACCATTTAACCCATACCAGTAGTAGTTTAACTCCTATCAATAGCCATAGCAGAATAACCAATGGCCACCTCATGGTAACTAGCAACCACAACCTTAGTGGGGACACAACTAGTCTACTCAACAACAAGCAATTATGCCTCCACCTCAGCAAAAAGCAATTATTCTACCACCTCCTATAGCCAATAGCAACCCTCAAAAACCAACTCAACTTCCTGCTTAGCCAACTCCGAATCCTAATAACAAGAAACAAGATTATTCCTTGCAATTCAATGATATCCATCTTAGATCAGGAACTAAATTGCTTGGACCTTAGGAGCCAATAATAACCAAAGTTGCTAATGCTGAGGACATACCCATGAACTAGCCTACTAATGTTCCACTTGTTCAATCTGCACCAGTGCTAAAAAATCCTCCTTATCCACAAAGATTGTTTCAGGTAGTTCCCCCAAAATAAAATCCTGTAGCAATTGATTTGATTGATCAGCTTAAGCAAATGATAGTGCGAATTCCCTTGTTAGATGTCCTTAAAGAAATTCTAGTCTATAGTAAAGTAATCAAAGAAGCCTTTACCAAGCAGACTGGAAGGAAGAAAAAAGACCCTGATACTGTCCATGTCTTAGGCCAACTCTCTAATCTCATGCTAAGAAAAGTTGTAATGCCTAAGTATTTCAACCCAAGAAGCCCAGTGTTCACCATCCATATTAATGGTATCCAAATTTAGAATGTCCTAATTGACTTAGGAGCATCAATCAATGTCATGACTAGGGAAGTTCTGCTAAAGCTCAATATCATTGGTTTGCGAGATACACCTACAATATTGTAGTTAGCTAATAATTCCACAGTCAAGCCAAATGGTATGGTTGAAGATATTGTTGTCACCTTGGATTCTTTAGATTACCCTTTAGATTTCATAGTCCTATCACCCAAATCCACCTTAGGAGGGTACCCATTAATCCTAGGATGACCTTGGCTAGCCACAACTGATGCTTGCATTGCATGCCGCTCAGGAAAAATGACCATATTAGATGGGATAAATAATAAGAGGTTAACTCTGTATTCTCCATCAAAACCCCATAGTGAACTTGATCAGGTTGTTTGGCCATATTTAGGTGATGCTGCCCTTGAAGCAAAATCTGTGCAAAACCTTATGGTCATTGAGAGAAATCCATTCATGGTATCACAATAAGAAGATGATATACTAGCAGCAATCCTTACCAGTTAGTATAGTTCTAAAGAATCATCTTGTGATGATCCTAATTGTTCCCTTCAAACATGAATGCTAAAGCAAACCACATCTCATTTTCCTATAGTACTTGATTATCTCCACACCTTGCTACCCCACGAGATAAACTCTCCATTCATAGCGGAAGTCCTGATGCTAGAAAAAGTCAAAAGAGTTGACATTGCTTTAAGAAAGGAGTTGAATGTTAATAAGAAACTTACTAAATCTCAAATGTCTAGTCTTCTCAAGCTTTTTCAAGAAATTCAGAAAGCGTTTGCATGGGACTATATTGATATGAAAGGGTTAGACCCTAAACTTTCCACTCAGAATCTATATAAGCCCTAAGTACAAGCCAGTGAGACAAGCCCAAAGGAGAATTAATCCCACTTTAAGAGACATAGTGATGACCAAGTTGTAGAAGCTTCTTAGTGCTGGTTTCATTTATCCTATCTCTGATAGTCAATGGGTTTCACCTCTAGTAATTATCCCAAAGAAAGGGGGTAAGTGGAGAGTCTGTGTTGACTATAGGGAGCTTAACAAAGCCACTAAGAAGGATCACTTTCCACTACCTTTCATTGACCAGGTGCTTGATAATCTTGCTGGTAAAAAGCATTTTTCATTTCTAGATGGCTTTAGTGGATATAACTAAATACAAATATCAATAGAAGACTAGGATAAGACAATGTTTACCTGTCCCTAGAGAACATTTTCTTATCCAGTTCTACCATTTGGGTTGTGCAACGTACCTGCTAGCTTCTAGAGAGCAGTGCTAGGTATATTCTCTAACATTGCTGTTGACTGTGTTGAAATTTACATAGATGAATTCACCACTCATGGAACCACATTTGAAGAGGCACAATCTAACTTGGAGAAGGTTCTTAAGACATGTCAAATTACAACCTCTCTCTTAATAGTGAGAAGTGTTATATGATGATGGAGGATGGAGTTTTCCTGGGGCACTACCTCTCATCTTTTGGAATTTAGGTTGACCCCACAAAAATTGTAGTTATCAACACACTTCCCACACCGGTTAAGCAGAAAGATGTCAGGAGTTTCCTTGGCCATGCTGGTTATTACATGGGATTCATAAAGGACTTTAGCCAACTTGCAACACCTTTGTACATCTTGTTGCCATTTCATATCCACATAGATGCATCTGAATATGCCATTGGAGCAGTTCTTGGACATAAGGAAGGTACTGTTGAACATGCAATTTATTATATTAGTAAAAATTTGCAAGGAGCTGAATTAAATTATACTGTTACTGAAAAAGAGTTGTTAGCAGGTGTCTATGCACTAAACAAATTTTGGCATTACATCACAAGTTATGAAGTATTTGTTTATACTGATCATTCAACTATCAAATACTTAATGAATAAACCTATCATTAGTGGTAGCTTAGCACACTGGTTACTCCTCATGTAGGAGTTTGATGTGAAGATAATAGACAAACTAGGGAAGGCTAATGTAGTGGCTGATTTCTTATCAAGATTGCAAGTACCAGATGATCCTATAACAATTGACGATAGCTTCCCTGATGAGTACTTATTTTCTACTGATTCTTTTAATCCATGGTATGAAAACTTGGCCAACTACCTTGCTATAGGTAGAACACCACCTCACTTCTCTCCTTAGCAGCACCGACTGTTGGTTGAGAAGAGTTTTAACTTCTAGATCAGGTCACCAAGTGATGTGTTCGTGAGGATGAAACTTATGACATTCTTTGAGCATATCATGATGAACTATGTGGTAGACATTTTGTAGTAAAGTGGACCACCTATAAAATTTTAACAACTGGATACTACTGGCCTACATTGCATGAAGATGCAGCAAGGCATACCAAGCATTGTGATAGGTGCCAGCGTATGGGGCATCCCACAAAGTCTGATGAAATGCCCCTATAGCCTCAAGTAATTGTCATGCCATTTGACAAGTGGGGTATTGACTTTTTTGGACCCATTGAATCCTCTTCTCATGGGAATCCCTACATCTTAGTGTGTATAGACTATGCCACCAAATGGGTTGAAGTGAAAGCTATGAGGCATGCTAGAGATCACAAAGTTGCTGAGCTCCTCTATGAATGCATATTCACTAGATTTGGAGTACCAAGGGATATAGTCATAGATCAGGGAGGACAATTCACCTCCAATATTATCATAGAATTGATGTAGGAATACATGGTGTTCCATGGGAAAGGTTCCCCCTATCATCCACAAGCCAATGGTCAAGCTGAAATCACAAACCAGGAAATAGAATCTATTCTAACCAAAATAGTTGTTGTTCACAAAAAGGACTGGGCTACCTATCTTCCTAAAGCCATATGGGCCTACCGCACAACATGGAAAACCACCAAAAGATTTACTCCTTTTGAGTTGGTTTATGGAAAATCAGCCTCCATGCCAATTGAGTTTCAACATAAAACACTCCGAACAGCCTTGGATTTGGATATTGATCTCACAAGAGCACAAGAAGATCAATTACTGCAATTAAATGGATTGGCTGAATATAGGAAGTCTGCCCTCCATAATATGGAGTTGATACAATAGCAAAGAAAAAAATGGCATGACAAGTTCATCTATGATAAGAAATTTTTTGTGGGTGATTGGGCATTGTTGTATGATTCGATATACCAGCACACACCCAGGAAATTTCATACAAGATGACTTGGGCCTTATAAGATAATATCATTATTTGACAATGGAGACATTCAACTTTCAACCATTGATCCTATCAGATTCAAGTTACTTGTCAATGGGCATTGCCTAAAGCTTTACAACAAACCTATCAGTCATGATGATTTCCTGAAGTAGTTCTAGAGCACAGATGATGCAAGCGATCTTGCAGCCAAAGAATCTGGGTCTCCTACCCAACATTCTACCAATTCTTGATTCAATTCAAGAAAATCATAATAAACATTTCACATTTTGTGGAATTATTTTTCCATAATAAATTTCATCTCACCTTCTCTCTCTTCCACCCATCTGTCCCATCTCATCACTTCATTCATGCAGATGCAATTTTTCAGAACACTCTTCCTGCAACACTTCTAGGTTCGTGCCACACATACTCATACATATTTTATTTTATTCATTAATTTTTAGTATTTTGTGTCATTTTAATTATCTACTCTTGCATAGCCTGGCTTGGTGGGACCGTGCCATTACTTAGTTGGGGGAGGGGAATTATTCTATTTTCAAAATTTCAAATTAGCATGTAAAAATTGAAAGTTCTTGTCTTTATGAGATGTCTATGTCATGTCTTGTTGACCTATCATTTTGTGATTGCATCATCACATCTTAAGTGAAATTAAAGGTATTAAAAGATAAAGTTAATTCCTAATGATATGCCATAATGTGTTCGGGGTGGCAGCCCTCAGCATGAGTGAACTATTATGAGATGTTATGCAAAGAAACATATCATTAGATTTCATGCAAAAATCCTTAATCTCATGAAGTAAGTTGCAGTTAGTATGCCACCTTTTTTGATTGCAACATCTTGTGTCGTAATACTTTGAATTTTGTGATTTACCATTGTTGAGCTTTGTGAAAATATCAAGTTCTATGAAATTAAAAAATTTCTAGGCATAACAATGGGGGGTGACCTTCAATGACATGAGCTAGTGGATCACAGGCTTTTGCTAAGTGATGCCTCTAGTTGTGAAATGTTTAGAAGAAGAGGATGGTTGGATTATTGCTTAAGCCTTAAGGATTATGATGAAGAAATCGCTCTGCAATT
>BSBK01006382.1:0-117500 GCA_027943335.1 Chamaecyparis obtusa | reverse complement strand
CCAATCTACCAATTATGGTCAACTCATCTTCCACCAATCCACTCAATAGCCCTTCTAGGCTTGTAGCCTTCACCAGTCATAGATCAACCCTTTTCTCCAGAATTTTCCAAATAGCTCAAGAAACTAATGCTTGATCTAGATACCCTTTTGGATTCATTAAATCCTCTCCAATACTCAGGGTAGAATCCTTTGGACCAAATGCCAGATTCACTACCCTAGAACCCACAAACTAGGCCTAATTTCCTCCAAATAACAAATCAAATTATATATGCTCTTACTCCTTGCACCCCAAAGCATGAAATGATATTTCTTAAGGTTTCAAAACATGAGGTTTTCAAGTTTATAAGGTTTCACCACTCACCAAATTCTCTAGCCACCAAACCCTTATTTCTAGGGTCATATACCTAGGGTCTACTCAAAAAGACCTTTGTAACTCTCTCCAAGATAATCCAATTGGCCTAAAAAATTATTATGGATCCTAATATCCATATTCCATCATAAGAACAACTCTCCTCAAGGGTATTCAACATCCATAATGACTGGGGTGAAGACGGGCTCTCCTTCAATCATTAAACTCCATCAATTAGTGTTCTCTCACATTTCCCTGCATAAAACAATTATAATACAAGGATATAATACATCAGTCACTTCTCCCACCAATTACATTGTTCACAATGGGTAGAAGAGTTAGTCCCTCAAGGAGACTACAATCCCTACACACTGACTATATCCTTCAACTAGTCACAATCACATAACAATAGTCACTTGCTTTTCTTTAAGAACAATAAAAAAATTGAAATTAATGCATGGAAGATGTAAACAATAATCAAAGAAATGTATTTAATTCACTACTCAACCCAAATCACATTCAAGTCAAGCACATTAATTTATTGTTGCATTGATTGTTCCACAGGACAGTTAACAACATGTAGAGAAAATCTTTATTTATTGATTGTAAAACATTACATTTTTTCTTCCTTACACTCCCAAATTGACATCCCCCTTTGACTCACATAGATCCCCTACAAAAAAGACTCAAAACTCCTTCAAAACCCGACTGCAACCCCTATCTAACTGTCTAACTACTTGGTAACAGTCCCAAATTGACTGTCATAACCAAAGTATGATTTAAAGATGTTGTCAAGTTTACAACTAATGTTGTCAAATTGAAAACTTCAATCCAATACCCCTTATAACTTTTTAAAAGGTTTAACCTTTGTAATCCAAACTAACCTATAACCCCATATGAGCCTTATAGGCTTATTTTACCAATATAAGCAAATTCCATAGTTTAGCACTTCAAGTTCTTTTACATCATTTGGTTGACTCTATTGGCCATTTTATATTGATTATAGACCTTATAGGTCTTTAGATCAATCGAACTAACCTAGGATTAACTTAATCACCCATAGTGACCCCTAGGTAAATTTAGCCCTTTCCAATGCCATTTAATGGCTTACAATGCATGATCCTTCACAAAGGATTATCAATCAATATAAAATATCATAACGCTCACCTCTTGGCACACTAATCAAAGCATCCATTTAAAGGATTACTTTGCCTCTTGACACACCAGAATGCTCACCAACATACATAGTGGTACTTAGTGGTCCTTGGGAACACTTTGGTCTGACATGTTAGTGAACATTCTACTAAATTCGTATTCTGAAATAGGTTGTCACTACTATTTCCCCAACTAACAAGAGCTAATGGCATAGACCATTCAGTGCTAGGATGAATGGTTTGGAAGAAATCTAGTGGTGCAACGTTCAACTAATCCTCACTACAAGTTTTGGCATCAAGCGAGATTGGTGTGCCAAATTCCAACAAATTTGAATCTCCCATAATGGAGAGAGGTTATTGTAGGCCTAAGAAACAAAATTTTTTAGCATCTCATGGTTCACCAATACCTCTCACAAGGTCCAAGATATGAGCCTCGTAAGATTTTTGCCCAATCGTGCTTAGTGCACCTTGGGGACACTTCGGTCTGGCATGGTCGCAAATGTTTTATTGACTAAGTAGTCAAAATGGGTTTGTCACTAATGTTTACCTACCTAATCAGAGATGATGGCACAATCCATTCAGTGCTAGGATGAATGGTTTGGAAGAAACCCTATGGTGCAACTTTCAACTGACCCTCACTGTAAGTTTTGGCATTAAGTGAGATTGGCATGCCAAATTAAAAAATAAATTGAATCTCCTAGAATAGAGAGAGGTTATTTTAGGCCTCAGAAACATGGTCTTGTAGCATCTCATGGTTTTCCAATCCCTCTCACGGGATGTAAGGTACGAGCCTCTAAAGATTTCTACCCAATCATGCTTAGTGCACCTTGGGGACACTTCGGTCCAGCATGGTCATGAACATTCTATTGATTTAGTGGTTGAAACAAGGTTGTCACTAGCATTTACCCACCCAACTAGAGCTAATGGTATAGTACATTTAGTGCGAGGATGAATGATTTAGAAGAAACCCAGTGGTTCAACTTTCAACTAACCCTTACTGCAAGTTTTAACATCAAGAGAGATTGGTGTGCCAAATTCAAACAATTTGAATCTCCCATAACATAGAGAGGTTATTGTAGGCCTAAAAAAAAAGGCCTTGTAGCATCTCATAGTTCACCAATACCTCTCATGAGGTCTGAGATACAAGCCTCGAAAGATTGTTAGGAATGAATGATGAATATATCCTATAGGGGAGTATTCGGAGCCATTTTCTAGCAGTTATATGTTGCATTCATGACTGTGGTTGTCATTGATGTCAACATAGTGATCTACTAGAGATTAGCAAAGAAGTAGATAGTTTTAGAATTAGTGCACATGGAGTATGTAAGATTAAGATATGTAGAGTTGAGGACTTACTGTATATTATGTCCTAAGATTATGGTTAAGAGCACATATGAAAATTCAATTATTCATGATAGTTATGTGTAATTCCATGGAAGCAGTATTCAGGAAGTATTCCTAAGAAGTGACTTGTGGTAACTAGATGATATCTCCTAATTGGGATAGAATATAGGCATGAAAAGTTGTAAAGTTGATGAAGAAATTATGATAGTGACATGGATGTGACAACATGGTCAGAGGTCGCATGAGTGAAGAATTATTTTGTCTGTAAGCCAACAATTTTTATGTAATTGTGAAATATTATGTAATATGTAACAACTTATATTTTGTAATTGGTTAAGCCTTTTTGGCCAAGTCATTTGTAATTAGTTGAGTGTGGTATAAAGGAATTATTGTTTTCCTCATTGTAAAATGTAGTGGAATAGAGATGGATTGCAGAATTAAGCTATATATGTTGTAAGAGGATATGTGAATTGTAGAGATCTGGTATTGAGATCTAGTGAAGCAGTTGGTGCAGTTTGGCACACACAGAGGAGAAAAGATGAGTTGCTGAGATCAATAATTATTTGTTTTTATTCTATTTGAGTAATACAGATATCAATTGGATAATGTGCTCAGTGATCTTTTCCTTGAAGCTGTTTGGACAGTGGGTCCTTCTATCTTCCATAACTCCTAACTAGGTTAGAATATTTTAACAGGGATTCAAAGTCTCCTAACATGGACTCATATGTATTGAATTTATTTCATAAGGCTCTTAACTGAGTCCATCCTCTCACAAGAAATTTTTATATTGGTACATCTTTTGTGGGCATCATTCCCACTGGGGTTTACTCTCTGATCAAGAGGTTCCCTAGTCAACATATCTTGTGTTATTGTGTTTCTGTGTATGTTTATATCTATATGGTTGTTACTTACATTGATTACATGGTTGAAATATGTTAATGGTGACAAAATTTGTATATATCTGATAACTAATTCAGCCCCCCCTCTCAGTTATCTTGGTGGACTTTACTTTCTAAAAATTGGTATCAGAGTAGTAGGTCCTTGAAGGAAAAGTCTAACAACTTAAGGAGATCCATGATGAATCATTTTAGGAAAGAAAGCCCTAATTTTGATGGAGTAAACTATGACTACTGGAAAGAAAAGATGAAGACACATTTTTTATGTTTAGTACCCAGATACTGGTTAATCACAAAGAATGTAAACACTATCATTGAAGAAGAAATAATTGAAGAATGTACTAATGAGGAAAGAGCTATGTTCATGTGTAACATACTTGCAAGAGAAGCACTCTTGTCAGCTCTTTTGGAGAATGAATAAAGCCAAGTAAAATATCTAAGGACATCTCCTAAAATTTGGTTAGCTTTACAATCTACTTTTGAAGGTGATGTACATGCAAAGAGAGTCAGATTACATAATTAGATATGTGTATTTGAAGATATAAGAATGATGGAAGATGAATTTTTTAGAAGTTATATTAGTAGAATGCCGAAGATTGTTCCAGGTATCAAATCTTGTGAAGGAAATAAGACTGAGAATGAAGTGATATGGAAGATTCTAAAGACATTAGCTCCTATATTTAAGCATACAGTGCAGATGATTAAACAAGCTATACCTTGTACTAAGAACTTTAGTAGAGAAAATCTTCTTGGAAGATTAGAAGTAGTAAAGATAACCTTGAGATAGTTGAGAGACCTACCTAAAATTGAGATAGCATTCAACGCACATAGTGTTCTTACTACTTTGTCAAGAAGAATTAGTGTAAGTGCAAATTATGCTAGTAGAAGCAGATCTAAGATCAAAGAAGATAGAAATATTGAGGAAGGAATTTCCTTTCTTGTGAAAAGAGAACCAGAAGGTAAGAAAATTTTTAAATGTTGGACTTGTCAAGAATATGGTCATTTTTCATCTAAATGTCCTAAGAGAGTAAACAAATATAAGAAAAAATTTAAACCTAGAAGCTCTAAATAATGTTATTATGCTAATGATGAAGAATTTGAGGCTAGTATTGAGAAATCCCTAAGTGAAAGTGATAATGAGAATGATGATATGGGATTTGTAGCAATAAAAGAAGAAAACTCTGAAACTAAAGTTAGAGAAGAAAAAGATTTAGTTTCCCATGTAGAAAGGAGATTTGATTGGATTATAGATAGTGGTTGTTCACATCATATGACTGGAGATATGAATAAGTTTATAAAGTTTAACAATTATGATGGAGGAATTATTAGAGTTGGAAACAATGCACCTTGTTTGATAAAAGGAATAAGATCTATTACTCTAGATGGAAAGACTGACTGATGATGTTTATTTTTTGGATGGATTGAAACATAATATTTTGAGTGTTGGACAGTTAGTTAATAAGGGATATCAAGTTTGGTTTATTGAGAAAACTTGTGTGATCAAGGATAAGGATGGTAATTTGATTGGAACTAGATCAAGAACTTGAGGTAATGTATTTCAGTCGAACCTTGCAGAGATGATAGCTGGTTATGGCACATAAAGTTTTGTCACATATGAAAATTAGCACTACACTTACAGTAATAGATTTTCCTAAGATTATGAAACCTACTAACATGATTTTCAAAGAATGTGTTATGGCTAAGCAGAAGAGAAGTTCATTTCCTAGTAAGAAGTTCACATCAATAGAGAAGTTGCAAATTGTTCATACATATTTGAGAAGTCCCACAAGGACTAGAGGATTCTATGGTGAAATGTATTTTATGATTCTTATTGATGATTTTACAAGAATGATGTGGATTTCATTTCTTAAAGAAAAGTTTGAAGCATTTGATAGGTTTAAATTAATTAAGGACAAAGTTGAGAATGAATCTGGAATGAAGATTAAATTTTTAAGGTCAGATAGAGGTGGAGAATTTACTTCAAAATAATTTAACACTTTTTGTGAAGTGAATGGTATTAAGAGATGGTTTTTAGCCTCTAGAACACCTGAACAAAATGGTATTATAGAAAGAAGGAACATATCAATAACTTAAGCAAAAAGAGCTATGTTAATTGAGAATGATTTGGCAAAGACATTTTAAAGAGAAGCAATGAATAAATCAGTATATATAATGGACATAGTACAAATCAAAGGAGACACAAACAAGACACCTTATGAATTGTGGTTTTGACATGCACCATCAGTTAAGTATTTCAAATTTTTTGGAAGTAAATGTTATATTAAGAGAGATGATGACATTGGAAAGTTTGACCGTAGAAGTGATGAAGGTATATTTCTTGGTTATTCATTGAAAAGAAAATTTTATAGATGTTTCAATAAAAGAACTAAAACTATTTTTGAGAGCACAAATGTTAAAGTTGATGAAAAGTTCAAAATTCAGGAAAGAATGCTTGACTATGAATCAAATGAAGGAACTCATCCTAGAATTGATCAAGAAAATGTTGAATTATTTTATGAAATTGATAGTGATTTGTAGAATGAAAGTCACATTGAGGAAATCATAGAAGAACCTAGAGAAGAATATAGAGTTGAAGCAATGACTGAGATGGTGATACCTAGCATGAATCTAGCAAGAAATCACCCCATTGATCAGATTATTGGGAGCATAGAAAAAGGAGTTCTAACACAAAATAAGGTACAAGAAATACTATTTTTAATTTCTCAAATTGAACCTAAATCTATTGATGAAGCTTGTAAAGATGAATATTGGATTAAAGTGATGAAGTAAGAACTAGATCAAATTGAAAAGAACAAGACTTGGGAGTTGGTCCCTAGACCTAAAGATAAGAATGTTATAGGAACTAAATGGGTATTTAGGAACAAGATGAATGAACAAGGAGAAGTTGTAAGGAACAAAGCAAGATTGGTATGTAAAGGATACTCACAACAAGAAGGAATTGATTATGAAGAGACTTTTTCACCTGTTACAAGAATTGAAGCAGTAAGAATGTTTTTGGCTTATGAAGCTTATAAGAAATTCAAAGTATATCAGATGGATGTGAAGTTAACATTTTTGAATGGAGAATTAGAAGAAGAAGTATACATTGAGAAGCTTGAAGGTTTTCCCTTAACTCATGAAGGAGACATGGTATGTAAAATGAACAAAGATTTATATGGACTTAAACTTGCACCTAGAACTTGGTATGAAAAACTAGATACATAGTTGATAAATTTGGGAATTGCTAAAGGCACAAAAGATAGTAGTTTATATCAGAAATAAATTGAGAATGATTTTTTGATTGAAGTTATCTTTGTTGATGATATTATCTTTGGAGGAGAAGATGATGTTAGGAATGAAAGTCCACAATACAACTGAGAGGGAGGGTGAATCAATTATATGGAAGATTATTAAACTTTAAACCTAAGTAGAAACAATATCAGATCCAATGAACCTAATAAATCCCAACATAATAACATAATATTTTGGTGTCGAGAAAACCCTATTAAAGGTTAAAAAACTCGATGGGAATTAGCACTCACAAATGATGTACTAAGAGTATAGTATCCTTGTTAGAAGATATAGCCCTGTTAGGAGCTTATTGAAACATTAGATTACATAGTCCTTGTTAGAGGACATACCCTATTAGGATTCAAGAAGAAACGGAAGGTTCACTGCCCAAGGCTTAGTGCCCAAAGAAGTTTAAAACCAGCTTCAAAACTAACTATTTGCAACATAAGTGTGTATGAGGAAATACACAATATTTTTGAACTATTCAGAAACAACTATCTTTTCTTGATCAGTTCCAATAAAGTCTACCAGTAAATCTTTACTCTACATACAAAATACACAAGCTCGCATCTTTCATGACCTCTTTATATCACCTTTTTCCATCCATATCTTTTCAAAAGAAAAGACCTCTCATTTATACCTTGTTATAATTCTCATGATCAGGTCGACCCATAAGCCTTTCCTAATTAAAAATAATTATTGAAACCCTTGCTAAGATAGAAATGGTATCTAAAACAAGTATAAAATTATTACATTATGATATTTAAGGAATGACATCCTTAATTTATGTTTTCCAAGCAAAACACACGCTAAATCTCCTAAGTCAGCTTCCAAATAGGTCTCCTCTTGAGAACAAGCCACAAATGATGCCACAAATCATTCCATATGTTGTGCTAACCAATGAAAATCCTTCATTACCTTGCCGGTCATTCCTCAAGCTCACATACCTTGAATCCATATCATCTGGAAGATATACTAGAGACTTAAAGACTAATTTTGTCATTACTCATTGTCATAGTCTAGTGACCAGTCTTCACCAATACATCTTCAACTCATCCAATATGAAATATTACATGATGAAATCTTGGATATAAGATCACAACATTGTCCTGAACTCTCATCTAATTTTGCAACATCTAAAATAGTTGTATAGCATCTGTACACTGTGATAACCAGCCTGTTCTCCACACAGAAACATATGTTGATATCAGTGACAAAACACAAATGACAATAGTATGAGTGCCCATTCAGTAGCGTACTAATTAAAAATATAAAATTTTTCAATCACCTCCCCATTCTTTAGAAATATCCAACAATCTCCCCCTTTGGCATTGATGTCAACATATGGAAAAATTCATCCCAAAGTTATATCAATCCTAAGTTCTACAGCCAAACAATACTATACATAGTCTCCCCTTATAGTAAGGATTTTCTCATAGTAACACTCCCCTTTTGAAAAAAATGGAAAAGGATGTCATGAGTCATTAACTAATCTTCAACATCTTTCTTCCATGATCACTCCCCCTAAGGAGTAGATCCATGCATCCAGTCCATCATACGATAATGCTCTGAAAAACCTCTAGATTGATACATCTCTGCATCATTTAATTCTGACTAGGAGGGGCCTAATCTTCTCTTTTGTACTAATATATTCTAATTTTATTTCCTTCTATGCCACCTTGTCTCACAAGAAGTCATACTTGATAGAAATATGTTTAGTTTTAGAGTACATCACTGGATTCTTTGACATATTCACTATATTGGTGTTATCACAATGGATAACCAAAGACTCATCAAAATTTATTCCAATGTCTATCAACATTTTTTTCATGAAAACAATTTGAGTGTAATTTATGGTAGTAGTAACATAATCTAATTTAGTAGTAGATTGTGCTATACAATCTTGTTTCTTACTTAGCCAAGAAACCAACTTTTTCCCAAGGAAAAAAGCACCATCACTAGTACTCTTTTTATCATCAATATTTCCTACCCAATTAGCATCAATATAAGCATGAAGTTCAAAACTATCATTTCTATCATACCATAAGCCATAGTCTATGGTTCCTTTTAGATATCTCAATATCCTTTTCACAACAACTAGGCATGTTTCTTTGGGTTCTACCTGATAAATAGCCATAATTCCAACATCATTAGCAATATCTAGTCTGGTGTGGGTCAACTATTGTAATCCTCCAACCATTGATCTGTAGAAGGTCTGAAAAACACACTTTGATTCATCATCAATTGTTAGCTTTTTACCAGTCGCCATGGGTGATCCTACTATTTTGTAGTCTTCCATTCCAAACTTCTTTAGCATTTCTTTGAGATACTTAGTTTGAGAAATAAAGATACCATTCTCATTCTAAATTATTTGCAGTCCAAGAAATAATTTAATTTCACCTATCATGGACATCTCAAATTCACTTTCCATTTCCTTAGAAAATTTATTACATAGATCATCATTACCTCCAAAGATAATATCATCAACAAAGACTTCTATTATCAAGATTCCATCTTCACTAATTCTGAAATAAAAATGACTATCAACATTACCTTTTTGGAATCCAAGCCAAAGTAGGTACTTGTCTAACCTTGCATACCAAGCCCTTGGAGCTTGATTCAACCCATACAGAGATTTATTCAACTTGCACACCATGTCTCTATCTTCACGTAGAGGAAATCTATCAGGTTTTTCTATATATACTTCTTCAAGATCCTCATTCAGAAATGCAGATTTCACATCCATCTAATACACTTTGAAGTTCTTAAGTACAACATAAGCCAAGAAAAATCTTACTACTTCTATTCTAGCAACAAGAGAAAGTGTTTCTTCAAAGTCTATGCCTTCTTGCTATGAATATCCTTTACATACTAGTCTTGCTTTGTTTCATACAACAATTCCTTCTTCATTCATTATGTTTCTAAAAACCCATTTTGTTCCTATTACATTTTTTTTAAGTCTAGGAACCAATTCCCAAGTGTTATTTTTCTTTATCTGATCTAACTCTTCCTTCATGGCATTTATCCAAGAATCATCTCTACACACTTCATCTATAGTCTCTAGTTCAAGTTGAGACAATTTTCTTCTTTAGCTTTTGATCTAGTCATTTCTCCTTGATTAGAATCAGTAATAATTTAATTTTCAGGGTGGTTATTCTTTACATACCTCAGAGTCTTAGGAACCTCAGTAGCCTCAATTGTTTCAGCATCACAAGTATCTTTTTCACATTTTGCTTCAACAATTTTTCCTCTTCTGTAGTAGCAGTAGCCTCTTTGATTCCTTTGCGGAAGTTTTGAGAACCATTCCATGGCTTAACCTCCTAAACTTCTTGGAAAAAGTCTCATTAGATAAGTTGTATCATGCATAAATTTGATACTTAGAGAAAAAAATTTTCTAAGGTGGTCTTGTGGGTCTAATTTACTTGTATATTTATCATACTTAGGAAATACCACATTTATCAGAAAAAGGTGACATAACCAAGCTTTTATCAAAAGGAAATGGGCACAAGGCCTCGATAGAGAATGGCTTAGGTTTGACCACTTTTTTCATTAGGTCGATCTGGGCTTGGAACATCTTTAATTCTTTATTCATCACACCTATCATATTATCATTTTCCTTGTCTTTCTTAAGTTGATCAATGCCATAATCATGAGGAAGTTTTACCCCTACTTAGGATAAGTTTAGGAAATACCTTTCCCTATATCTTTCTATTAGTTTATCTATGACCTCAGAAATTCAATGTATTGAGCTGCTCTATTTTCCTTATTGTCAATTATTTCTTTTGGACCTTGATTGGCATGATTAATGTTTTCATTATTTCCTCCATTGAGGTAATCGTGAAATGTGGAGTTCCTATCCATTGGATCAATTCTCTTTTCAAAAAGATGTGGGAGACTATCCCCTTGGTTATGGTTTACAAAAGAGTTTTGGGATTCAAATTCAAGGACCTCTTTTGTAATGCAAGTGTCATCTTCTTGTAAAGATGATTTGAGTCTATGAGAGCATGTAGAAACTGACATTCAACAAGGTTTGATTTCGAATTGTTTCTCCCAAACTTGGTAATTGTTTGCTTTTATGAAGAGATTAAAAATATAAGATGAACTTTCAAAAATGGATATCTCTTACTTTTTGTATGTATTTTTCAAAACAAGCAATCACAAATACACTTGTTCTTTTGAACCCTCTACACAAAAAGTGTTTGAATTTGTAAGGACATTATCACGGGTTTTTCACAAAAAAAAGCACTTCAAGAAATCTACCTAGTTCAAAATTTGGTTTGTAAAAATGGCTCTACAAGGTAGGCTTTGGTATTTTAACAAGGTATTTAATCAATATTTCATTCAAAATGGATATTAAGTTTTCATCCTCCAAAATTAGGAGGCTTCCCACCACCGATATGTTAGAGTTTTGCATGATCCCAAAGGACTACTCAAAGAAGTTAGAAAGATTAACATCCTTTTGTCACACACCCAATTAAGGATGCATGCATTTTATTTTATAGCGGGTCAGATTATTGCGGCAAAGGCAATTCTATTCCACTTTGGGTTGTCCCTCTCACCGGCCTCGTTAAGGCAAATCTCAGGAGGTGAGCCCACTAAAAATCTAGCATGTTCATATTGAAAGAAATAAAAATAGAATTAAGAAATAGGTTTTGGGAGTTTGATTCACCAAAAGGTGAAGAGCATATCCCTATCTATTTCTTGATTCCCAAACACTTTTAACAAGGTTCAATTTCCAAAACCCACTAACTAATGGGAATCGAGTATTTCTACTCTTTTCCACAAACAAAGGGGTTTTTTGATTAAGTGCTTGATTTTATCCTTTATGCTATCTTAATTACTAGATTTGAATGAAAATCACAAGGCCACAATTTAAAGAAAAATTGACCAAGTTTAGGATTACCTTCAATCGAAGCTAGCAAAGGCTGGGGCATTTTTAATGATTTTTCCATTATTTATGCTTACCTAGTGGTGATCGTTCCTTCCTTTTTGCTTCTCCTCCAATAAATTAGTCAACACCAACAAGCACAATGAAGAAAAACAAGAACAAAATAGGAAATCTAACCTTATTTATCAAATTTGAAATTATTTGATTAAGGTAAATAAATCCAATTTAAGGAAGAAAATTGAATTTATAGGCTTCTACTATTTTCAAATATTGCTCATATACCTCTGTTTCTTGTTGTGAATTCTTCAAAACCAGCTAAATGTTTGCAGTATTCTCCTCTTTGATCTTTTTGGCCAAGGCTTTTACTTCACTATTGAATCTAGTGTCTGGCTTTTTCACTTTTTCATGATCAGTCATCCTCCAGACACATACAAATCATTTTCTGAATGTTAGATTTTGGAAATTTGCAATTTAATCAAATACGCAGCAGAATCTATTAAATGCATTGCTTAAATGATTAAAAGCATTGTTAAAATTATCAAATGCGCTGTAGAAAAATATTAAAAGTACATGAACAAAATTTAAATGCATTGTTTAATTAAGAAAAGGATTGTAAAGAAATCCTTGAACATGCTGGAGAATAAATTGGAAGTGTTGCAGAGTCAGGGCACACGTGCTAAAAGAAGTAAGACAAGAAAATACAAAGATTGAAAGTGCTGAAACTCTATAGAAAGGTGCACAACTTTACTATGGATGTGCTATTTTAGATCTTGTACGTGCTAGAGAAAGTATTGTACACACTGGAGAAACTTGCAAAAGTGCTGAAAAACCTTTAAAACAGAGAACAATAGAAGGATTTGCAAGAAAAATTTTACTTCTCCGAATTTAAAAATAAGTGAGGCCTAATGCCCCATGGTGGGTGCCATTTTGTGTACTAGGATTAGTACCTTCATAGGGTTAGCTTTGTCAAATAAATCAAAATAAGAACTAAATTACCAAAAATGCAATTCAATTCAGCTATTTAAAAGACAAATGAACACTCTATGGCTCTTTAATTAGGGATGCTAATGATGAGCTCTCAACAAGCTCTCACTAGTGATCGTTCTAATATGAGAAAGTAAGATAAAGTAAGCTAAAACAAGTTAATTCCAAATGAAATACACTAATTAGCTCTAGATTTGCTTTTCTAGCTTAAAATTGCAAGAGGTTTGATGCTTCTAAAAAATTGTGGATGATTATTTCTTGAATTATGCCTTTCTTTTATAGATTTTGGCAAGAGTAGGGGGTGTAGTTGATTTGATCATGCATTGATTAGGGTTGAGTCCATGCTTTCACCTTTGGGGACAATTTTAATATTATTTCTCAAAGGTTGGGACAAGAGGACAAAATGGATGGACAAGATTCTTTCTCCCTATGGGTGGTGGAGATTTGATGTAAGCTTGATCCATGTTAGCTTGGTTCTCAAATCCTATTGGTTGATGCATTTTCCTCCCATTTGGTGGTTGAGGGAAAATATGATTTAATCAATTGAATTTAATTAATATATTTAGCCATGTGTACCCCTTTAATGGGTTGATTTGATTTAAATGAACTATGCAATTAATTAGATTAATTGCATAATTAATTGGTTTCATTTGATTTATTCAATTTTAATTGATTTTATGGCTTTTGATTTTTAATTATATTTGAATTATGGCTTGATTGCAATTTTTCTTTGATTTGATTTAATTTCTTTTATTTTTGCCTTGGTTGCTCACTTGATTGATCTTTTCTATTTTCAGGTGCTTACAGATAATAGGAGTATAAGGGAATTGTATTGAAGAGGAGAGGAAGGAGGGAAATAATTTAGAAGATAAATGAGATGGAAAAGAATAGATTAGAAAAAGGCAGATGGATTGGATTAGAAGATAAAGGACTTGGAAAATATTGGATTAGAAGAAGGGAGATGGATTGGATTAGAAGATATAGGACTTGGAAAAGATTGGATTGGAAGATAAAGGATTTGAAAAAGAGGAAAATAAGGAAGGCGAAATAATTTAGAAGATAAGTAGATTTGATATGAAAGGATTAGAAGAAGGGAAATTGATTAGATTAGAATAGGAATGAATTGTATAGAAGATGAGTAAATCAAGGGAAAATGATTGGATTAGAAGATAAATGAGATCGAAAATATTAAATTAGAAGAAGGGAAATTGATAGGATTAGAAGAGGAATGGATATGGAGAAGATCAGATTGGAAGATAAATGATGTTGATTTAAGATGGGAATGGAAGAAGGGGAATTTAGAGGATTAGAAGATGAATGAGATGGAAAAGATTGGATTGGAAGAAGGAAAATTTATTGGATTAGAAGATAGATGAATTTTATTTAAAGAAATTACAAGATAAAGGAATTTGATAGGAAGAAGGAAAATTGATTAGGTTAGAAGATAGATGAATGAGATATGGAAGGATTAGATGAAGGGATATTGGTTAGATTAGAAGATAGATGAATTCACTAGATTTAGAAGAATGGAACTTTATTAGATGAGAAGGGAAATTAATTGGATATGAAAGGATTGGATGAAGGGATGGAATGGAATTGAATTGAAAGATAGATAATGAATAGGTGAGGATTAAATGGAGTGGATTAGAAGATAAATGGATGTGATAGAAAAATATTAGAAGACAAGGTGGATTGAATATGATAGAAGAAAAATAAATGGATTAGACATGAGAGGGAAAGGAAAAATGGATGTTATGGGGGTTAATTTGTAAGTGTCATGCCCAAAAATTAGTGAAAAATATACAATTTTTTATATTAAAGAAAAAGCAATCAATAAGGCTACACACTAAGGAACACTCAATACAAAATGAAATGCAGAAAATAACACAAGCTAACTCACAAGAGGTATCATGGAATGCATTGGATTGCCAACATCCCTTGTTCATCTAACTACATTAGCCTATATGAAACCCTAACTAGGTCTCTAAGAAACCCTATTCATGTTTACAACAAAAGTTAATAAATGAGATAAGAAAAAGGGGAAATTTAATTTTAGAAGGTATTGAAAGTCAAAGGTTGGGTCAAAATACCCCAAAAGGGTTAATTCAAAATAAAGATTAATTCAATCGTAATCCTAATCCTAATGGTTCCTAATGTGAACTAGGTTACCAATAAGGGAAAAAAATGCAAAATATCCATAAATAAATAAAATAATAAAATAAGGACAAGATAATTAACCCTAAGAGAAAACTAAGGTTAATAAATTATTACCCATTAACATAATAATGTTCGAATATTTTGAATTAAAATATTATATTTGTACTTAAGTTATAAAGTTCCAAAGTTTATTAATTAATTTATTTTATACATTAAAAAGGATGTGAATTCCATATAAAAACATTAATATTAAATTTGACATTAAGGCTAAGGAAGAATTAATTTACCTAAGTCCCACCTTGGTTATTTAAATTAATCTCCTCTAGAATAAGATTGCCTCCAGGAGGTCAATGAATTGAGATCTGAGAGTGGGTAGGATCCCTCCTCCTAGACATGTTAAGGGATAGACATATGTTGAGGGTGAGTCAGTACACATGCCAGAGCCAATGCCTGAGGTAGTGCATAGAGCGCCTCATGATGCAAGGGATCATATAAAGAGATTCTTTTCCTACAGCCACCACCTTCCATAAGATTTATAGATGGGATTGAGTTTGAGGCATGGATCTTGAGCCTTGAGTGTTGGTTTGGGTCACATCCATATGAGAGAAACCTAAAGGCACACCTTGAAATGCACATGCTGAGAGGGACTGCTTCTACATGGTGGAGGCACGAGGAGTATAAGAATCATTTGGTGATAGAAACACTCAAATGTGAGACTTTTCTAGAGAGGTTCAAGGGTAGATATATGTTAGAGAACCTCACACAGCTCCATATCGATGAGTTTCATGACCTTCAGCAGAGGGGTCTTACAGTAGCATAGTATGAGAGAAAGTTTCTCAAGCTACTTCCTTACGTTGATTATATGAAGGATGAGAAACTATGGGAAAACCACTTTATTAAGGGGTTGAACCATGGTATTTATGATAGATCATGCATGGTACCTCAAGGAGATATTTGTTACACCATAGAGAGGGCCATAATAGCTGAGGAGATCCATAGTAGACTCATGATGCATGGGATAGGTCTCATAACCATAATCTCGCACCTGAGTCTTCTAGTTTTCAAAGATCCCATTGGAAGGGAAATTAGAGGCATTCATCAGGGTCATTGAGAGTACCTTAGCCACTGTAGCAACAATATTCATAGTAGAGTCTCAGAGAGAGGCCTCCTCAATGACAAAAAGGATCTAAATCCAAGCAGTGGCAATCATAGGGTCCTCAACAGGATTAGACATCTTAGAGACAGTATGCACCTCCAGCTAGGACTCAACAATATTCTAAAGGTGGTTTCAGTGGATAGAGCATCATAGGGGGAAAACAATAGTCTAGGATAGAAGGGATTTGGATTCAAAATTGAGGCCCATGTTACACTTGTGGTGCTATGGGACACATTGCTAGAGATTTTTCACTAGGTCATCCAACTGGTAGTCATAGGGGGACAACTTTAGAGCCTATAGTGGGAGACATGGGGAGATCTCACTGAGTATTTTTAGTGGTTGATAATCTCCTAGATGAGCATCATGCCATGGTTATTGAGGCCTCATGTAGGATTAGAGGTAGTAGAATTTCCATTTTTTTTTTCTTCAAGAGCTACTAATTCTTTTATTACTCCTTTTATAGTAGAGCATTGTGGGCTAGTGGTAGCTAGGTAGGATGTGAGTTGGGAGGTTGAGTTAGCCTCAGGTGCTAGGATGTTAGTTACTTCCTTGGTGAGAGGATGCTAGATGCAAATAGGGGACATGCCCACCATAGTTGACCTTTGTATCAAACCACTTGGATCCTCTGATGTTGTTCTTGGCATAGATTTTCTTTATGCCCACAATGCCAAGATGGATTGTAGGCAGAAGAGAGTTGAGTGTGTGGATGATTCTGGTATGTCCTCAGTGATTTTAGGGGTTTAGAGGCCCAAATATCTTCATGTGATTTCTGCTATGGAGCTTAAGAAGTGCATGTAAAAGAGTTTCTCATTGTTTTCCATCAATATCAGTGATAGAGAGGAGGAGGTAGAGAAGGAGCCTTCCCTCGATGACCATCCCATTTTGTAGGAGTTGCTAGATATTTTCCTTTAGAGTTACCTAGTATGCCACCACCTAGAGCAATGGATTTTCATATTGGCCTTGTGCCAGGAGTAGAGCCTTTATCTAGAGAACCTTATAGGATGACTACCCATGAGCTCAATGAGCTCAAGATTCACTTGGAGGAGATCTTGGAGAAAGGGCATATTCTTCATAGTGTGTCACCATGGGGTGCACCTTTCATATTCATTAAGAATAAGGATGAATCTCTTAGGTTGTACATGGATTATCGATAGTTGAATAAAGTGACCATTAAGAATCAGTATCCACTTCCTAGGATCAATAATTTGTTTGGTCAACTTCAATGTGCCCATGTATTCTCTAAGATTGATTTAAAGTCAGGGTACCATTAGTTGAGGATTGTAGAGAGTGATATTGACAAGATTGCATTCCATACACATTATAGCCACTATGAGTTCAATGTGGTTCCTTTTGGATTCATTAATGCTATAGTTGTATTCATGAGTCTCATGAATGGAGTATTCCTCTTATTCTTAGATAGATTTATGGTGTTATTACTAGATGATATTTTGATCTACTCATGAGATGAGAAGGAGCATGAGGAGAACTTGAGATAGGTTTTGTAGTAGGAGCACTTGAGATAGGTTTTGTAGTGCTTGATGGATAATTAGTTATTCAGAATCTTGTTGAAGTGTGATTTATTTAGGTTAGAGGTTCACTATCTTGTCCATGTGATATTAGGAGATGGGATCACAGTTAACCCATATAAGAATAGAGCTATCATGGATTGCCCAACACTTACCACTAAGACTAAGGTTAGGAGCTTCATGGGTCTTATAGGCTACTATAGATAATTTTTTAGGGGTTTTCCAGAGTGGTAGATCTTATCACTTCCCTTCAGGGAAAGGGGAAGAATTTTGAATGGATAGAGAAGTGTTAGAGAGATTTTTAGGAGCTCAAGAACTCACCAACATACCTATCCTTGTAGTGCCAGATTCTTTAGTAGAGTTTGTGGTTTGCACAAATGCATCATTGGATGGAATTAGACAATCCTTATGCATGGTAGTTGAGCTATTTCTTATGAGTCTAGGAAACTCAAGACTCTCAAGCTTAACTACCCTACCTAGGACCTTCACCTTGAAATAGTGGTGTATGCTTTGGTGAGATGGAAACATTTCCTTTTGGGACATTGATTTGACCTTCACTTTCTTAGGAATGAATGTTGAATTTTTGGCAGCCATTCTGTAGCAGTTGTTGTTACATTCATGACTATGATTGTCATTGATGTCAACATAGTGATCTTTTGGAGACTTGTAGAGAAGAAGACAGTGTTTGGATTAGGGAAAGTGGGATATTATAGTTGGAGCTATGTGATGTTAAGGATATACTCTTTGATATGTTATATGTTTATGGTTAAGAGCGTAGATAGTAATTCATTTATTCATGGAAGTTATGAGCATTTTGGTGGAAGCAGTATTTAGGTAGTGTTCCTAAGTAGCGGTTTGTGGAGATTAAATGATATCTCCTAATCAGGATGGAATCTAGATTTGCATAGTTAAAGGTAAGTTGAAGACACATTGATAGTGATGTGGATGATAGCACAAACTTTGAGGTCACACAAGTGAAGAATTATTGTAATTGAAAGCTGACAGTTTTGTGTAATTTTGATGTAGCATGTGGAAACTTTTATTTTCTAATTGGATGCTGACTCATTTGTAATTACTTGAGTGTGTTATAAAGGAAGGAATGTTTTTACTTATTTTAATATGGTTGGATTTGATGATGTATACATGAAGTGAAGAAAAGAGCTAGCGAATTGTGAGAGCGAAATTATGAAAGAAGACATGCGAGGTACAGAGATTTGGTGTAGCAAAGAGTGCGGTTTGGCACAGTAAGAGAGGAGGTAACATATTTGATATTATTCTATTGAATAATCTAGAGATCAGTTGGATAGTGTGTTCAGTGATCTTGCCATTAAAGCTATTTGGGTAGTGGGTCCTTCTGTCTTCCATAACTCTTAACAGGGTTAGAATCTTTTAATAGGAATTCAAAATCTCCTAACAGGGATTCATATGTTCTGAATGTATTTCATAAGACTCCTAACAAAGTCCATCCTTTCACAAGGAATATTCATATTAGTGCATCTTTTGTGGGTATCATTCCAACCCAGATTTACTCTTTGATTAAGAGGTTCCCTAGTCAACATATCTTGTGTCATTGTGTTATTGTGTACGAATATCTTTCTATGGTTGGTAATTATATTGCTTACATGGTTAAATGTGGTTGAAGTTGATAAAATTTATAATTTTCAAATAATTGATTCACCCCCCCCCCCTCTCTGTTATCTTGGTGGACTTTACTTTCTACCAATTGGTATCAAAGCAGCAGGTCCTTGAAAGAGAAGTTTAACATCTTAAGGAGATCCATGGTGAATTTCAGGAAAGAAAGCTCTAAGTTTGATGGAGTAAATTTTGACAGCTGGAAAGAAAAGATGAAGACACATCTACTATGTTTAGGACCAGGTTATTGGTTGATTACAAAGAATGATAAGACTATCATTGAAGAGGACAATCCTGAGACATGTACTAGCGATGAGAGAGATCTATTCATGTGTAACATACTTGCAAGAGAAGCAATTTTGACAGCCCTTCCAGAGAATGAGTACAGTCAAGTAAAATGTTTGAAAAAATCTTATGAAATTTGGAAAGATTTACACTCTAATTTTGAAGGTGATGAACATGAAAAGAAAGTTAGATTACATAATTGGATATGTGCATTTGAAGATATAAGAATGATGGAAGATGAATCTGTTAGAAGCTATATTGGTAGAATGTCAGAAATTGTTGTAGGCATAAAATCTTGTGGAGGGACAAAGATAGAGAATGAAGTGATATGGAAAATTTTGAGGACATTGACTCCTGCATTTAAGCAGACAAAAAAATGATTGAACAAGTTATACCTTGTACTTCAAACTTTACAAGAGAGACTCTTCTTGGAATATTGGAAGTAGTAGAAATGAACCTGAGGTTATCATGAGACTTTCCTAGAATGGAGATAGCATTCAGTGCCCTTAGTGTTAACCCTACTTTGTCAAGAAGGATCAGTGTGAGTGGAGATTATGCTGGAAGCAATAGATCTACAAATGAAGAAGATAGGAAGATTGAAGAAGGTACAGAAATAATTTCAAGCCTAGAAGATCTAAGGAATGTTATTATGCTAATGATGAAGATCTCAAAACTAGTATAGAAAGAACTCTAAGTGAAAGTGATACTGAGAATAATGACGACATAGGATTTGTAGCAATTAAAGAAGAAAATCCTAAAACTAATGTTAAGGAAGAAAAATCCCTAGTTTCTCAAGTTGAAAATAAAGCTGATTGGATTATAGATAGTGGTTGTTCACATCATATGACTGGAGACATGAAAAAGTTCATAAAGTTTAACAATTATGATGGAGGAGTTGTTAGAGTTGGAAACAATGCACCTTGTTTGATTAAAGGTATAGGATCTATTACTCTTGATGGAAAGACTAATACTGATGATGTTTATTTTGTGGATGGATTGAAACATAATCTTTTAAGTGTTGGATAGTTAGTTGATAAGGGATATCAAGTTTGGTTTACTGAGAAAACTTGTGTGGTAAAGGATAAAGATGGAAATCTAATTGGAACTAGATCTAGAGCTAGAGGTAATGTATTTCAGTTGAATCCTACTGAGATGACATGTTTGATTACTAAGATTGATGATAGTTGGTTATGGAATAGAAGGTTCTATCATATAAACTTTGATAACATTGTGAAAGTGAGCACTACACTTGCAGTAAAGGATTTGCCTAAAATTATGAAGCCTACTAACATGATTTGAAAAGAATGTGTGATGGCTAAATAGAAGAAAAGTTCTTTTTGTAGTAAGAAGTTTACATCTATAGAGAAGTTGGAGATTATTCATATAGACTTGAGCGGTCCTACTAGGACTAGAGGATTCTATGGAGAAAGGTATTTTATGATTCTTGTTGATGATTTTACAAGAATGATGTGGATTGCATTTCTTAAAGAAAAGTCTGAAGCATTTGATAAGTTTAATATCATTAATAATATAGTTGAGAATGAATCTAGAATGAAGATTAAATGTTTGAGATCTAATAGAGGTGGAGAATTTACTTCTAGAGAGTTTACACCTTTTGTGAAGTAAATGGCATTAAAAGATAGTTTTCAGCCCCTAGGACACCTGAACAAAATGGTATTGCAGAAAGAAGAAATAGATCAGTGATTGAAGCAGTAAGAGCTATGTTATTTGAGAATGATTTGGCAAAGATATTATGGAGAGAAGCAGTAAACACAATAGTGTACATAATGAATAGAGTACAAATCAGAGTAGACACAGACAAGACACCCTATGAATTATGTTTTGGACATGCACCCTCAGTTAAGTATTTTAGAATTTTTGGAAGAAAATGTTATATAAAGAGAGATGATGATATTGGAAAGTTTAACCCTAGAAGTGATGTAGGTATTTTTCTTGGATATTCTCTGAAGAGAAAAGCCTATAGATGTTACAATAAGAGAACTACGACTATTGTTGAGAGTGAAAATGTTAAAGTTGATGAAAAGTTCAAAATTCAAGAAAGAATGCTTTATTATGAATTAGATGGAGAAGCTCATCCTAAACCTAACACTGAAACTACTGAATTATTCTATCAGACTGACAGTGATTTGTTGAATGAAAGCCACAGTGAAGTTAAGAAAGAACCAACACCTAAAGTGAGATCAGAGATAGTGACACCTAACAAGAATTTATCAAGAAATTATTCTATTGAGAAAATTATTGGAAGCATTAAAAGAGGAGTTCTAACTCAGAATAAGGTACAAGAAAAGTTATGTTTGATTTCTCAAATTGAACCTAAAACTACTAGTGAAGCTTGTGAAGATGAAAGTTGGATCAATGCTATGAAAGAAGAACTAGATCAAATTGAAAAGAACAAGACATGGGAATTGGTCCCTAGACCTAAAGATAAGAATGTTATTGGAACTAAATGGGTATTCAAAAACAAGATGAATGAACAAGGAGAAGTAGTAAGAAACAAAGCAAGATTGGTATGTAAGGGATACTCATAGCAAGAAGGAATTGACTATGAAGAAACTTTTGCACCTATAGCAAGAATTGAAGTAGTTAGAATGTTTTTGGCCTATGCAACTTTTAAGAAATTTAAAGTATATCAGATGGATGGGAAGTCAACATTTCTAAATGGAGAATTGGAAGAAGAAGTCTACATTGAGCAGCTTGAAGGTTTTCCTTTGACTCAAGAAGGAGACATGGTATGTAAACTAAAGAAAGCCTTATATGGACTAAAGAAAGCATGTAGAAATTGGTATGCAAGATTGGACAAGTATTTTTTAAAATTGGGATTTACAAAAGGAACAGTTGATAGCAATATATACACAAAAGAAATTGAAAATGGTTTGTTAATTATAGTTATTTTTGTTGATGACATTATTTTTGGAGGAGAAGATGAAGCTAGTGAAAAATTTGTTGATGAAATGAAGATAGAATTTGAAATGAGTGTGATTGGTGAAATGAAATACTTTTTGGGATTATAGATAACATAGAACAATGATGGTATCTTTGTAATCAGAAAAAATACCTGGATGACTTGTTGAAAATATTTAGAATGGAGAACTGTAAACTAGTTGGAACACCTATGGTAATTGGATATAAATTATCTAGCATAGATGAAACATGGGTAGTTGAATAGAAAAAATATAGATCTATGATTAGAGGATTGCAGTATTTGACTCATACAAGACCTGATATAGCACATTCAGTTGGAATTGTAGCAAGATTTCAAGCTGAACCTAGAGAATCACATTATGCAGTAGTAAAGAGGATACTGAGATATTTAAGAGGCACAATGGACTATGGATTGTGGTATGAAAAATCTGATGATTTTACACTATGTGCATATACAGATGTTGATTAGGGAGGTAGTGTTGATGATAAAAAGAGCACCAATGGTGGAGCATTTCTCCTTGGAGGAAGATTGGTTTCTTGGCTAAGAAAGAAGCAGAATTGTATTTCACATAGCACAGCAAAAGCAGAATATGTAGCAGCAACAAACAATTGTAACCAGATAATTTGGATGAAGCAAATGCTGAAAGATATTGGAATAAAGTTTGTTGAGCCTATTTTCATACATTGTGACAACACCAGCATAGTTAGTATGTCTAAGAATCTTGTATTACACTCTAAGACAAAGCATATAGAGATTAAGTATCATGTAGTAAGAGAGAAAGTTGCTGAGAAAGAAGTTAGACTTGAGTACATAAGAACCAAGGATCAGATAGAAGACATATTTACAAAGCCTTTTCCTAAGGATACATTTGATTATTTGAGAGGTATGCTTGGGGTTATGCCCCAGCCTACTTTTGAGTAGTGATGCAGAATGTATTTTTTGAATAGTGTCTTTTGCCATTGGAGTTGTTGTTGACATAATGATGAAATTTCTATCATTGATGTCAATGGGAGAGAAGTGTACATGAAAAATAGTATTGGATTTTTGGAACATTGGATGTTTTTCATCTATGTTTCCATCAATGCCAATGGGGGAGATTGTTAGGAATGAATGTTGAATGTTTGGCAGTCATTCTGTAGCAGTTGTTGTTGCATTCATGACTGTGATTGTCATTGATGTCAACACAATGATCTTCTGGAGACTTGCAGAGAAGCAAACAGTGTTTGGATTAGCGTACATGGGATATTGTAGTTGGAGGTATGTGATGCTAAGGATATACTCTTTGATATGTTATATGTTTATGGTTAAGAGTGAAAAAAGTAATTCATTTATTCATGGAAGTTATTAGCATTTTGGTGGAAGCAGTATTCGAGCAGTGTTCCTGAGTAGTGGTTTGTGTAAATCGGATGATATCTCCTAATCAGGATGGAATCTAGTTTTGCATAGTTAAAGGGAAGTTGAATACACATTGATAGTGACATGGATGATATCACAAACTTCAAGGTCATGGGAGTGAAGAATTATTGTAATTGAAAGCCGATAGTTTTGTGTAATTTTGATGTAGCGTGTGGAAACTTTTATTTTGTAATTGGATGCCGACTCATTTTTAATTACTTGAGTGTGGTATAAAGGAAGGAATATTTTTCCTTATTTTAATATGGTTGGATGTGATGATGTATGCATGAAGTGAAGAAAAGAACTAGTGAATTGTGAGAGCAAAATTGTGAAAGAAGACATGTGAGGTACAGAGATCTAAAGTTGAGATTTGGTGCAGTAAAGAGTATAGTTTGGCACATTAAGAGAGGAGGTAACATATTTGATATTATTCTTTTGAATAATCTAGAGATCAGTTGGACAGTGTGTTCAGTGATCTTGCCATTGAAGCTATTTGGGTAGTGGGTCCTTCTGTCTTCCATAACTCTTAATAGGGTTAGAATCTTTTAACAGGGATTCATATGTACTGAATGTATTTCATAAGAATCCTAATAAAGTCCATTCTTTCATAAGGAATATTCATATTAGTGCATCTTTTGTGGGCATCATTCCCACCGGGGTTTAATCTTTGATCAAGAGGTTCCCTAGTCAACATATCTTGTGTCATTGTGTTATTGTGTATGAATATCTTTCTATGGTTGGTAATTATATTGCTTACATGGTTAAATGTTTTTGAATTTGATAAAAGTTATAATTTTTAGATAACTGATTCACCCCCCCCCCCCCCCCCCTCTCAGTTATCTTGGTGGACTTTACTTTCTAACACACTTAGATCATCAAATCTTACAATACATATTTACTCAGCTGAATCTTAATGCTTGAAAAAGGAGGTGGATGGAGTTCCTTTGTGAGTATGAATTTTATGTTAATTACATCAAGGGTAAGGAGAATGTGGTTGGAGATGACTTGAGAAGGAGACATCATGAGCTTTCATCTATGACTTCTAGCACAAATTTGAGAGGACATATTTTTTAGTACTTGCTTGAGGATAGATTTTATTTAGAGGTTTTCTAGATGGTTCAGGCTTAGAGACCCCTTGAGGGGAAGTTCTTAGATTATAACCTCAAGTTAGATGGCCTTCTTCATCATAGGTGATGCATTTATGTACCTTCTTTTGGTGGGTTGCATGACTTCACTATTCTTGAGGCTCATAGAGCACCCTATGCAGTACACCCCAGAGTCAAGAAGTTACATGTAGATTTGAGGAAAATTTTCCATTGGCTGGGTATGAGTTTGCACATTGCTCAGATTATAGCTATATTCTTGGAGTGTCATATAGTTAAGGTGAAGAACTGCCATCATGGTGGACTTCTTCAGCCACATGAGGTATCCAAGTGGAAGTGGGACATTATATCCATAAACTTTATTATTAGTCTTCCTATGTCATCGCATTGTGACGATGCTATTATGGTGACAGTGGATAGGTTGACCAAGGTAGCCCACTTCTCATGAATTTTTACTACTTTCACAACACCTAATGTTGGCACTTCTAATTTTCCAAGCACAAGTTTCATACTTTTTTACAAATTTGAGGTATTCACCAGAAGAATTTTATTTGAAATGAATGGCTATAGAAAGATACTCCAAGCTCATTTACAAAATTATCAAAATCTTCATTAAGGTCCAGAAAGCCCTAGTTTGAAATCATGTTTGAAAAACCTTAAATATTCCTTTCATTTTAGGAAAAAACCCTAGGTTGGCTTTTTGTGTTTCTAATTGAGCATTACTTTTTACAAGCCACATAAGTTTTTATAACACATGTGTTTGATTTTTTCATCAGGCGGGGCCATTTTCCTAATGCTTTCTTTTACCTAGGCCAACATTTAATTTCCCTAAGTCTATGTCCCGATGACATTATTAAATTTCCCTAAGTCCTAATTGTTTTATCCCACTAAGGTTTTGGCATTGGATTAAGGCTTTAAATTTTCTTCTGATCCAAGGGTCATCATATGACCATAGAGAATCTTTTCATCCATTGTGATCTTGTGATAGCCATTGATCTTGTTGACAAGTCAACATAGCTGTTGGGTGGGACCTTTTCTTCTTATTAAGTCACAGTTGTCCAATGCAGAGGATCTAACAATGTATGCATACTGGGCCCATTAATTAAGGGCTTTGAAGGACTGACAACTTGCAGATGATCAAACGATCATCATGTGATTGCAAGACAAGATTCATCCATCGTGATCTTGCGATAACCATTGATCTTGTTTTAAACCATGGCATGTCATTGTGGGTCCAATCAAAGGAATATAGAGCATCAGTCGTTGGATAAAATATCTAACGGTAGTGATATGTCCGACTATCAAGTGGGGCCTGAATGCTACAGTTTTAAGTTCACCGTTGATCTATTTTTATCGAATGGTTGTCGTTTGATCATAAAGATAAGATTCATCCATCATGATCTTGCAAAAACCATTAGCTCTTTCTTTAGTAAAGATCAACGATCAAGTTTTAAAGTTCGATCAAAACTAGTGTGAAAAATGTATTTGCCCGTTGAATGAAGAAAGCTCAAATTTGCAAAGAAGTTATGTCCAGATCATGTGGAGTAAATAGCCAAAAGGTTAATGTTTGTGATCCTAATATATCATTGATTATCTTATTTCCATAAACACAAAGTTGTAGAATTTGTAGAAGCCTAGGTGAAGAAAATTGCAGAGCTGGTTACTATTTCTTGAGGAATTTTCTAACATTGGTTAGTATCTTGTGATTTTTTTCCCTTGTTAGTATATTTCTAGTTCTGCTCTTAGTTTCTTGCATAATTATAAATAATTATAAACCCTAAAATGACATCAAGAAGATAATTGACTGGTAAAGTTGAATATAGTGAGAGGGGTGTGCATGAAGACCTTTTAGAATAGATTGATCAGTCAACCACTGATACAGTCAAGACAAAGGGTTTGATACTATTGGCTCCTCAAATTAGACTTTATGCTTTCAAAGCAACCAATACATCTATAGGGTTTTAGGATGGGTTAGATCCACATATGGAATTCTATAATGATTGGGCCAATTGTAGGGACAAGACTTCCCTCTGCACTTCTGGCTTTGCAAAACCAAGGAGGGTACTCCTAATCCAGTAATCAACTAGCCTTACTTTAATAATAATAGACTGGATTCAATAACAACAGATAAATGATAAGAAAATACTAAATGATGACCATTCATTCATTGATTCTCCATTATCATTAGGTGAAATACTACTTTGTAAGTCATTATACTTAAAGAATCTCAATAGATTTATATCAAAATATTAGGAATACACATAGAACCTTTTAAACACTGATTTATGTAGAAAAAAATCCACTATTGGCCAACACCTTATCCATTGGGAAACACCTTCACTGCAAGATTATTATACATAAACACATATATTGAACTTTCAATAGCCCTACCCTTTGAAAATGCTATCACCCTATGGTGGATTTTATCAAAGGAAATCCTAGATTCATACTACTTACTCATATCTTTATGTAACACTTAAAGAATTTATGCCATGTCTAAAGCTTATTTAATCTTATCCTAAATCAGAGCTAAAGAACACAAACATACACACAAAGAGTATCTATGCAATGAATTTCAACAATTCATAACTCAAAGAGAGATACACACAGGAGAGATGTGAACTTTGGATCTTATTCAAATTCTATATCAATATCATGTATACAAAATGCTTTAAAATGCTAACTATCTAGATTTAACTTGAACCAACAATATTGCTTTCTTAAAAAAATATGCCTAATACAGTCTACAGTATCCTAGACTCAAAACTCATCAATAAGAATGCTCAAGTTTTGGTCCCTACCAAATGATCCTGGAAATCCTTTGATAGAAACAAGGATTTCATACAAGCTTTGGATCTTTCTTACAAAAGACAAGAAGATTTTTCCATATAAGACAAAAAAAGGCAAATATAACACCTTCTTGTTACACTTTTACAAAATACTTGCAAAGATGAGCGCCAAAAATTTGCAACAAGTCCCAAGGTCAGTTCAACTTCTGCCAGGTGTAGCATTTGTGCTTTCTTCAACTTTCTAATGCCTTTACAATATTTACTTGCTTTTAAGGAGTTGGGGAATTGCCACTTGTTGCCTCCTCAGTGGATGTTTCTTCTTCTCTAGCATCTTCCATAGGATATGTTATATCCCAAGATGCATAGGTTTCTTGACTTGGCCATTGGAAAGTCAGAACTTCATCCCTCTTTGGTTGTAATTTGTTCCAATCAGCAGCCACTTGGTAAACCTCACTCAACACTTTAGCAAAGTGTAATCTGGCATCCTACAGTAATTCAATTATTTGTACAAAAGGAGTATTATCTTTTGTACCCAAAATGGTGTCCATTTTATTTGAAACCTCCCCATCATTTTTTTCTAACCATTGATCCCTATATTTTATATTTCCATTTTCCTTAATGAGACCCGGGAAAACTTGAAAACTATCCTAAAAATATCGTACCCTTAAGATCTCTGCCTTTCTTTTTACACCATCCCTATTCAATTCAAAATAAAAAAGGGTTTTAACAAATTTGTAAGTATTTGTTAATTGAAAATATATAGTATTTTGATCTTTAATCAAATCAAAGAAAGACTTCAACTTATTCTCTCTACGAACCCATTTATCCAAAATTGGGCTTATAGTAGCTATCTCTTTCTTAAATGAGATCAAAATGTCAGATAGTTGCTTAGCAACTTTGTAAACCTCTCTTGGTTTTACTTTAGCAACAAAATGTAGGATTGTGTCCTTTATTCCCTTTTCATGTCTTTGTTTCTCCCTTTTCTCTATGTCATCATCACCTATAGAAGGGGGAAGAAGGGAGATGGGGTATTCAATGATAGGGTTTGAAAAAGAAAGTCCAGCAGTGGAAGAAGAAATTTGCAATTGTCCTGATACTTGAATTGGGACCTGCTCATGTAACCTCTTCTTCAAGTCTACAATTAAAGTATCCTTTTCATATATGCTCTTCCTTAGCTCCACATAAGCCTTCAAAAATGTCTCCAATCTCAGTGTGAGTTCCTCCTTTTCCTTAGCCTCCTTTTCTACCACCCTTTGTGTCAGTTGAGCTATTGCTACCTCCATACCTGATGCCTCAACTATAGAAGTGTCTGTGACCCTTTTAACTATCAGGCTACCAGTGAGATCACCCCTAGTAATCTACTTTCCTTTATTATCATCATTCTTTTTTAGGGACCACATAACCAAAGCCTAATGGTCATTGCTGAAAGTGACCCCCTTAATGACCTGTTCTGCCTCCTCCCTTGTCCTATGAATGGGTGTAGTCTATATTCTGACAGCATCTAGGACCACTATGTCAGCTATATCCCATTTTGGAAGGATAAGAACTCTTGAGTTTCTTACCAAGTCTCTCCCCTATTCTGGGGTAACTTTCTCAAACCTATCTGTCATTTCTTTCCTCACCTCATCCTGTATGAGTTTGAGATCCTTATCTGGATTCTACTCATGCCTCTTTTTAGAAGTTTCTTCAACTTGACTGATGTTTAATCTCCATAAGAATTGTATAAGTTCTCTAGCCTTCACAAAGGCATCATCAGCTAAAAATTCATCATAGGCTTGTTTGATTATAGGGTCTAATTCGGTACCTACCATCTCTCCCATTGTCAGACCTAGTTCAGGTTCTTTTGGTGGCTCTGGCACTCCCTCATTTATTTCCTCATAGGTCATTAAAATCTGACCTAGAGCTCCCATTTGTTGGACCTGATCTATGACCTCTTGATCATCCATGATATTTAGAGGTGATTGGGAGGGAGAGTAAACTTCCTCAACATGTTGAGGCCTCTTCTCTAGCTTTTGTTTCTTGGTAGGAGGTGGGGAATTAGGGACATCTTCAACAGGTTGATTTTGAGGTGAATCTGGAATCTCCACAACCTCTTTGTATTTCTCTACTTGCTATGATGTGGAAGGGATATCCTCCTTCTTCTGTGTTTTTTTTTTCTTGTTTAGTTCTAGTACTTTCACATTGTAACCAATTCTCTTCTCCACCATGTATCTACCCGGGGGTAAAACCTTTGCAAATATAAGCTTACTCAATAGTGATTTATCCCTCTCTAGGTTCCCATTCATGGCTTTCTCCTTCTTTTCATTTATGGTTTGATAGATCTCCTTAAAATTTTCCATGAGAGTATCTATCTCTTTTACCCATGGGATTTATGCTCTTTAAGGGATCATATCCCTAATCAAACTATTGGACAAACTCCAAGGTTTTCTTATACACCAGCTCTTTTGTTTTCTAATTTCTCACTCTTGTATAATAGGGATATTTATGATAATATCCTCAAGGTAATTAAAAACATGATTTATCAAAGAGCACCTGACCTTTATTTTAAACATCTCAATGTAAAACCCTTTTGGGTCTATTGTCCTAACAACTGAAGAAGCCATGTGGTATGGTGCCAAAAATTGATTTATATGAAGCCACCCCCCTTTTGTGATTAAAAATTGATGTGCAATTGTAATATTTGGGAACAGAGTTCCTCTACCCTTTCCTGATAAAGTGCTCTCTTCAATGTCTCCTAGTTGTCTAATAAATTCTACAATACCAATCTTGAGAGGGACTTGATATGGTATAATGAATGGAGCTCCCTTGAAACCATACAATCTGATAATAGTAGAAACAAGGTAAAAAATAAAATCTCCCTAGTTATGCACAATTTTAAGATCCTGGGCAAACTACTTTGGCCTGACAAGTTCTTTTAAGGTAGTTGGGATTCTTGGGTTCTCAAGGACAAATAATTTCCTCAACCTGGCTTCAAAGCATCTATCAAAATTGATGAGACTATGTTCATTTCTATCTCACATCATGGTAAGGCTCCACATTTGGATTGGCATGTCTTCACCATCCTTTTGTTTTAACAAATCCATTTCCTTCTCAAAGTAGCTTGCACCCTTAAATAGGAACATATACATCATAAAGGAATACCAGCATAATGGTTTGTCAACATTGTTTTTTTTGGATTCCTACTAATCCATTGTGAATCAAATTAGTGATGTAAGGGGCATAATCAAAAGTGAATGATAGATATGGATGTAAAATATGAACCATCATGTACATAAAATGTACATGCATTCTGTCCTCCACATCTTCTCCAAAGACCTGAGACAATGACCAATATGCACCTCTTTCTCTTAAGTTAAAATAATCTATTTTGAAGGATTCTTATGTGTTTGGTCCTATAGTAATCATTTTGCCAAATTTTTCACAAAACTCCTTTACAAGACCACCTCTGAGATAATCCCTTTGTGCATTATATACTTGGTTCAACTCTTCAAAATTATTTTTCTCTAGGTTATTGGAGGGCTCACTTAGCTTAAAAACCCTTATAATTTCTTCAGTAGAGATCTTCATCAATAATTGTCCTTTAGCATCCCTAATTTCATTAGTGATTGGGTCATAGTTCTTTGCAACTTGAATCATTAAGGCTGCATCTAGGAAAATGTTGGGTACCACAAGCTTACCTAAGTAAAATTGCCATATGTTGCTATTAGGAGAAGGGGCATTCCTCTAACTAAACCCTACCTTGAATAATGCTAAACTGGTAATATCTGAAACACCACTTGCATTGAGTGTGCCAATCTTAGCATCCCTTATGTAATTCCCCATGTCATACAATCCATTTACTACCTTTACCCTAGGTTCCTTTGGCATCAATTACTTGACCTTCACCGTATTTATTGTTGAATTGGGTAACAATTGTAATAAATCCTCATGTAAACCCCTCTTACTGTAATCAATTTCACTAGATAATTCCTTTCTAGGCAGCATTTTAGGGTTTGCAAATTTTATACAATTTATGCAAAAGAAACATGAAAAAATTATAATGCTTTTAACAGAAAAAGAACGTGTAGATATTCACCAACCTGTTCCTCAAATTTCTCAAGAAGTGACAACCAGTCTCTGCAAATCTTCTCACCCAAATTTTTGCAAACTTCTTGCTTCTTGTGGTGTTTAAGAAAGTACAAATATTTGATATATCTTCAATCAAAATCAGTCCTTTCATTAGTTTACTTCACACGATCAAGCCATTATTTCCTTGAGAAATTGAACTGTCCTCGTTCAATAGGAAAATTGAATTTTACATCAACTGTGTTTAAATTTAAATTTGGACAGTTGATCTTCTTTAAAAGATAATCTAACAGCTATCGCATGATCGCAAGGCTTGAAAGAAATTTATGTGAACATGCAACAACCATTTGATCAATGTGCATCAATGTTAATCCTTTAATCACATCACTTAGGACCCACTTGATAGCTTGGGTTCATCTCCGTCCTCCGATCCTCCATCAAATGATCACTATTATTTCCCCTTTATGACTAGACATAAAGTAAGCCACCATGGCCTTGATACCAAATCGATGACTGTTGCATGATCTTATGGCTTGAAAAGATTCAATGCAAACAAGTGACAACTATTAGATCTTCGCTTCATTTTTGATAGCTTAAGTTTATGGCCCCACTTTATTTCAACCAATCAAGAATGTCCACGTTGCAATATCTGGCAAGCAGACATGTAAAATGTTCTTACTAAGCACCAGTGTTACTAACATTTTCCACATCATCAAAAACCTTTTGACCAATCAACAACAGCCATGTGTATACACCTGGCAATGGACCCACCTTTCTTTTTCACCTAGGAATAAAGTAACATCAACGACTGTCACATGATCGCATGGCTTGAAAACATTCTATGTAAACAAGTGACTATTAGGAATGGGACCACTGAGAGGAGGGGGTGAATTAGTGTTCACTGTATTTTATCTTTTCACTTTAATCTTTATACTAAACTTAAATGCTTAAGTAATGAATTAAATATTCACATAAACATGAAGCATGAAATCAACACATGACACCAATATGGTTACGGGGAAACCCAAATAGGTAAAAACCCCAGTGGGAATTGACACCCACTAATATTCTGTACTAGTGTTTTATGATCCTTGTTAGAAGATCCTTAACCCTGTTAGGAGTTTCATTACAAAGCTTTAAGTACAATAGACCTTGTCAAGGGTCAGACCCTATTAGGAGTCTTTTACAATAGTCCCTATTAGGGGAGTGGATGCACTATCCTAGAGCCCACTACTCAAGTGATGAAGGCTACAACCTTCTGATCTCAGATACACACTATATCTGCTGGATGAACTATCACTGTGACATTGCTTGTCAGATTAGTTCTTTTGATGTGCTGATTCTTTGACCTCTTGCAAAGATCTAATACATCTTCTTGACTCTTCACATACTTTTTCTCTTCTTATCACAACTCTTTATCAACTTCCATGCCAAATACAATGGGTGCATCTTATATTTATACGCGCATACAAAATAAACAACTAGGTTGGCCCTTAGACCTATTACATACAATGCTTCCAAATGAATTGGCTTAAGCATTTTTACAATAAAACATATATATACATGTTGGGAACCTAATTACAATAGGCACATAGCCTTTAAAACATTATAATATAGATGCAACTCATAATGATAACTGTCGGCTGCTTACTCTGTTCTTCACTGGCACACACTCATTGTACAACTTCAACTGACTGTATCTTTCTCATACCTGCACATCTAATCATGCACTCATAGACTAAGCATGAATATAGTCTAACCAACTTAACTTCCAGGGTGCATACGATAATTCTTCCATACGCATGTGCGCTTATGCACTGAGCTGCAGGAACTCTGTACACTATCCAGTCTTCAATACTTAATCAATTTCTGGTCTTCTCATCAAGTGCGTGTTAGAATAACTAAGAGGGGGGTGAATCAATTATCCAGTGTCCCAATTCCAAATGTATAATTCAAAACAATTTCTTCACTTTTTGCTTATCGGTAAGCAATAATAACTCTCACTATCTGTGCTTTTACCGATTACCAGTCTAATACTAAACTATTTACCAATCAAATCTACCATGTAACATGCTAAGTATGATAACAAACAAATATCACAATCAACACATAACACAAGAGATTTAACCTGGAAACCCTGTAAGGGAAAAACCACTTGGGATCGACAACCCAAAATTGTTCACTCTTCTGAAGTGAGGTCAGTTAAGACCCAACCCTATTAAAGGTTACAAACACATTATCAGGTGTGACCTTGTTAGAGGAATTTAGACTAGAAGTTATCATCCAACTAGCATTCACTATGGCGTTGACAGGATAACAATGTTCATTCTATGAATGATACATCATAAGACTTTCAGAGTCCACTCGGTTAAGAGATTTAGATTGTATACAATGGTTAAATATGTAATAGTAAAATGACCTACCTTAATAAAACTTCAATTGTAGATTACAGATCAATATTTAGTCCATAGAAATCCTTTTGATCAATATTTCACTTCAGTTTCAATACTGTATCAACTTACTGTCCATCGGTAATAGCTCTTTGTAGCTCGATAATTGTTCTGCAGCTTGGTTCTCACTAACCAGTATGATCAGAATACATGAAAGCTTGTTCACATGAAATTCCTGTAGCTTCTTCTTCTCCATGGCACATTACTAAAGAAATTTTGTTCTCTTATATAGATGAGTAAATCATTTTCTTCTCCACCATCAGATTTTTCCGCTTAATCACATTCATAGATTTTGCCACTTAAAAATCTCTCGGTACTTGTGTCAATAACATGTTTCAATCTACTTCATTAGATCTTCTTGGAATTTTGTCAGCCATTGATCTGCGTAACAAATATTATCTGTTACCTCGATGTTATACTCTTGCCTGCTCATCATTCCTATTAGCTTAAACTAATCATTTAATTCATTCTATTTCACTCGGTTAACAAAGAATGCATCGGTGAACACTGCTTAGTTAATACTATGGTCGGTATACACTATACTCTGTTGGTGTATACTAGAAATGCTTCATTTACCAACAACATTACTTTGTGTCTTTTAGCTCTATACTTCATTATAGATGAATGCAACATAATAAAGTCAATATCATCAAGTCATAGACTCATCAATAAGTTACTCAATTTTTTCCTTATCCTCATATGTCATGTACATCTTTCCTCATGTAGAATTCTCTGTTCTTCATCTCTTTTCCACTTTTCTTCAGATGTCTCGGTGTAGTAACTTACAAGATAAGTGTTGTCAAACTAGTTGACATCAATGACAACATAATACCAATTTAATCATATTACATATCTAATCAGAAACTTCTCAGTGATCTTACAATCACAGATCCTTTAATCAGATTCTAAATCAGTTGTAGTCCAACAATCTCTCCCTTTGGCATTGATGGCAACTCAAGTAATATGAAATGTACCATACACATACCAAACATACATTCTAAAACTTTGTAAACAAATGTTGTAAGTCGAATAGACTTAATATGTTTAATCACTACATTACTGAACCAGCATTAAGTAATACAGCTTTACCTTTCTATAGTTGTGATCTTTTTAGTTCATTTCTCCTATTCCTGCTTCTATTCTTTGTAACTGATCTTCAGTACTCTATCTCATTCAGATTATCTCTCCCTTAGATAATTATCATCGGTGCTTGTTCCATTTCATATTTGGTTTTTTTCAATTTATCTCTCCCATTTTCATTTCATATTATTTATCTCTCCCTTTGACAAAAATGCCAAAGAAACAAATAAACAAATAGCTCTGTAGTAGCCAAGTAACTCTCTATGGTGTTCGATAATTCCTTTGTATCTCTGTATACTAATTTCTCAACGGTTTAAGTTATCAAAATTAATCACAACCTTGAACAAGATTCAAAGTGTGAACTATGCTGCATCAACATGAATGATCTTCTGATAGAAGTAGGTTGATGCAACAACCAGATCACCTTAGTGACCGATAGACAGGGGGCGGACCCCAAGTCTAGTCCTCAAGTATTCAAATGTGTCCTTCGGTAGGGGCTTTGTAAAAATATCTGCAAGTTGTTCTTTAGATGTGACAAATTCCAACTTTACTTGCTTCTCTTGCACTTGTTCTCTTAAGTAATGATACTTAATAGATATATGCTTTGTCTTAGAGTGCATCACAGGATTCTTTGAAATATTAATTGCACTAGTGTTGTCACAATATATAATCACCGGGTCAGTGATTACCTCATTCATTCCTTCCAACACTTGTTTAATATATGCAATGTTTGAACAGTTAGTAGTAGCAGCAACATACTCTACTTTAGCTATAGACTGAGAGATACAAACCTACTTTTTACTTGTCCAGGTTACAAGTCTTTCACCAAAGAAAAATGCTCGTCCAATGGTGCTTTTTCTATCATCCACATTTCCAGCCCAATCAGTATCGGTGTAAACTTTTAGTTCAAACTTCCCTTCCTTAGAATACCATAATCCATAATTTTCTATTTTCTTCAAGTATCTTAAGATCCTTTTTGTAGCTCTCATGTGTGATTCTCTAGGATTAGCAAAAAATCTTGCAACAATTCCTACAACATGTGCTATATCTGGCCTACTATGAACTACGTACATTAACTTACCAATCATAGATTAGTAAAGTGTCTAATTTACCTCGGTAGTTGCATCCTCCTTTTTCAATTTTCATCCAGTAGCCATCAGTGTCCCTATAGGTTTAGCATGCTGCATCTTCCATGCCAAATGTCTTTAGTACTTCCTTTATGTATTTAGATTATGTGATGAATATCCCATCACTCTGCTGAATCACTTGTAGTTGAAGAAAGAACTTAATCTCTCTGAACATTGACATTTCAAATTCCTTTTGCATTTCATCAGTAAATGCCTTGCAGACAAGATCTGAGCCTCCAAAGATAATGTCATCAAAAAATATTTCAGCAATGATAATAGTGTCATCAGTATCACCTTTCACATACATATTATTTTTTTCACTTGTTCTAACAAATCCAATACTTAATAAGTAAGTATGCAGTCTTTCATACCATGCTCTTGGTGCTTGCTTTAGTCCATATAAGGCTTTATGTAATCTACATACCATGTCTTTGTTGTCGGGATCAACAAATCCTTCAGGTTGTTCAATGTAGACTTCTTCTTCAAGTATACCATTCAAAAATGTTGACTTCACATCCATTTGATAGACTTTGAATTTCTTATGTGTAGCATATGCAAGTAGCATTCTAACTCCTTCTAATATAGCAACAGGTGCAAATGTCTCACCATAGTCAATGCCTTCTTCCTATGCATATCCCTTGCATACTAATCTAGCTTTATTTCTTGTAACTTCACCATTTTCATTCAATTTGTTCCTATATATCCACTTGGTACCGATAACATTCTTATCTTTTGGTCGGGGTACTAAGGACTACATTTTGTTCTTTTTGATTTGTTCTATTTCTTCCTTCATTGCATTAACCCATTCTTCATTCTCTAATGCAACTTTCATAGTTTTAGGTTCAAATTCACAAATTAAACATGTACCTTGTCTTGTTTGCTTCTGGTTTGCATTCCAGCATGTATGTCTCCAATGATTTGTGTTTCAACATGATGTCTTCTAACAAAACTAGCCAAGACTTGATTTCTCCTTTCTTGTTCATCTTAGTCAAGGTCATTTTCTTGCTCAGCAGCTTCTTCATGTTCATCGGTTTGTTGTGTCTATTGTACTGCATTGATTCTCTGCTGACCGCTTGACACTATCTACGGTGTTGGTAAATACTCTAGATATTCAATGTAAGTGAATCTACCATAGTCTTCAAGTTCCTTTGTACTTTCCTCAGTGTACTTATCATCAAATTCATCAACACAGACATTAGTACTTTCAACAATATTATTTGTAGCCTTATTCAAACATTTGTATGCTTTACTTGTAGTGGAATATCCCAAAAATATCCCTTCATCTCCTTTAGAATCAAATTTTCCATTTCTTTCATCTTTCAAGATAAAGCATTTACTTCCTAAAATTTTGAAATAACTTACAATAGGTTTGTGTCCAAACCATAGTTCATAAGGTGTTCGGTTTGAGTCCTTCTTTAGTTATACTTGGTTAAGAACATATACAGTTGTGCTGACAGCTTCCCTCCAATATGTTTGAGAAACATTCTTCTGTATCGTCAATGTTCTAGCATAGTCAATTATAGACCTATTCCTTCTTTCAGTAATGCCATTTTACTGAGGTGTCCTCGGTGCAGATACCTACCTCTTGATTCCATGCTCATTGCAAAAGTTAGTAAATTCATCAAAGATGAATTCACCTCCTCTATCAGATCTTAAACATTTTATTTCTTTTCTGGTTTCTTTATCTACCTTAGCTTTATACCATTTAAACATTTTGAAAGCTTCAGATTTCTCTTTCAAGAACATAATAGTCATCAGTCTAGTATAATCATCAACAAAAAGAATAAAATATTTATCACCAGATAGCTCTAAGTTCTCATAGGACCACACAGGTCGGTATGAACCAACTCAAGTATCTTCTTTGTTGAATAGTCTTTTCTTTTAAAACTAGATTTAGTCATCTTACCTTTCTGACATTCATGACACATGGCATGATCAAGTTTTGTCAAGTTAGGTAATCCTCTAACTCTTTTCTTTCTACTAATCTTGATTATGTTGTCAAAGTTCACATGGCATAACCTTCGGTGCCACAACCAAGCATCTTCATCCTTTATCAGCAAACAAGAAGACTAATCCATATCAAGATAGAATAGATTACCTCTAGATTGTGTACTAGTTCTGACAAGTCTTCCTCCATCATTATAAATCTTCACCTTTTTGCTCTCAAAAGCCTATTGGTGGCCTAAATTGTTGAGCTGAGCCACACTTATTAGATTATAGTTTAGTCCATCGACCCAATATGCATTTTCACACTGTAATTTGTCATTGATCATTAGTGAGCCTTTACCTCTTACCATACAAGGTGCATCATTTCCCATTCTCATAGATCCTCCATTATATTCAAGAAGATGATCAAAGTTCTCTACATCACTGGTCATATGATGTGTGTAGCCACTATCTCTGATCCATGTATCATTTCTGCTTACTTTAGAGATCAAGGTTGTCTCTTCATGTTTCTCTTCCTCTTCTGAGTCATCTTTCATAAAAACAAATACAAGTTCTATATCATCATCAGAATCAGATTCAATTTCAATATCTTCAGCTATGTAACATACCTTTTTGCCTTTTTCATCTTGATTGTCTCTATTTTTGTGTCAGTAACCTTTGTTGACTCTTCTTCCATAGCTTCCATCAGATCAGTCTTTGGATCTATCATCATCTTTCTTCTGAGGACATCTAGTAGCGATGTGACTGACTTCTTTACAATTAAAGCATGCTAAAGGTAGCTTACCTCTATACCTTCATTTTCCCTTGGGCAATCTTCTAGCCATAAGTACTTCAAGCTCTTCAAGTTCATTATTGATATTGTCATCACTATCACAATTCTTACCATTCCTGCTAGACTTTCCAATCTTTAGAGAAGACATGAAAGTAGATTCAATAGAAGGGACAACACTATTATCAAATTTGTTTAATTCAAAGGTTGTAAGTTTACCAATTAGAGTGTTAAGAGTAAGGTTGGATGTAGCTCTTGTTTCATGAATTGCAGAAATCCTGATTGCATAAACTGGTAGCAAAGTTCTGAGAATCTTGCTTATCACTGTTTCATCATCAATTACTCCATTAGATGCTCTAATAGCATGTACCACCTCTTTGAGTCTATTTGAATATTGAACAATATTTTCACCTTCTTTCATTCTCATATCATCAAATCTACCTCTCAGACTTTCAGCTCGGGCTCTTTTGACATTTAGATCTCTACTGTAGATTTGTGCTAACTTATCCCACATTCCTTTGGTAGTTGTGCAAGTCTTGATATCTTCAAATTTAGCATCAATATAGGTAGCTACAAGTTCCATCATAGTAACATTGTGTTCATGCTTATCCTTTAGTTGATCAACAATTAGGGGACCAGTGGGTAGTTGCATGTAGCCATTTTACATCAGATCTAGTGCTAAGTTCCCAATCCTAGATATGTGCAGCTTCATTCTACTTTTCCATACTGTGAAGTTCTCTTTATTCAATTTTGGTACTTCCCTCTTATACATCTTGAGACCTTTATGCTTAAGTCCTTAAAACTTTGTTCCAAGAAACACAACTCTAATACCAATTGTTAGAATAACTGAGAGGGGGGTGAATCAGTTATCCAGTGTCCCAATTCAAAATGTATAATTCAAAACAATTTCTTCACTTTCTACTCATTGGTAAGCAATAATAACTCTCACTATCTATGCTTTTACCAATTACCAGTCTAATAGTAAATTGTTTACTGATCAAATATACCATGTAACATGCTAAGTATGATAACAAACAAATATCACAATCAACACATAACACAAGAGATTTAACGTGGAAACCCTGTAAAGGGAAAAACCACTTGGGATTGGCAACCCAAAATTGTTCACTCTTTTGAAGTGAGGTTGGTTAAGACCCAACCCTGTTAAAGGTTACAAACACACTGTCAGGTGTGACCTTGTTAGAGGATTTTAGACTAGAAGTTATCATCCAACCAACATTCACTATGGGGTTGACAGGATAACAATGTTCATTCTATGAATGATACATCATAAGACTTTCAGAGTCCACTTGGTTAAGAGATTTAGATTGTATACAATGGTTAAATATGTAGCAGTAAAATGACCTACCTTAATACAACTTCAATTACAAATTACAGATCAATATTTAGTCCATACAAATCCTTCTAATCAATATTTCACTTCAGTTTCAATATAGTATCAACTTACTATCCGTTGGTAATAGCTCTTTGTATCTCGGTAATTGTTCTATAGCTCGGTTCTCACTAACTAGTATGATCAGAATGCATGAAAGCTTGTTCAAATGAAATTCCTACAGCTTCTTGTTCTCCTCGACACATTACTAAAGAAATTTTGTTCTCTTATATAGACGAGTAAGTCTTTTTCTTCTCCACCATCAGATTTTTCTTCTTAATCACATTCATAGATTTTTCCACTTAAAACTCTCTAGATACTTGTGTCAATAACATGTTTCAATCTGCTTCGTTAGATCTTCTTTGAATTTTGTCAGTCGTTGATCTGCATAACAAACATTATCTATTACCTCGATGTTATACTCTTTCTAGGTCATCATTCCTATCAGCTTAAACTAATCATTTAATTCATTCTATTTTGCTCGGTTAACAAAGAATGCATTGGTGAACAATGCTCGGTTAATACTGTGGTCGGTATACACTATACTCCATTGATGTATACTAGAAATGCTTCATTTACTGATAACATTGCTTTGTATCTTTCAGCTCTATACTTCATTATAGATGAATGCAACATAATAAAGCCAATATCATCAAGTCATAGACTCATCAATAAGTTACTCAATGTGTTCCTTATCCTCATCTATCATGTACACCTTTCCTCATGTAGAATTCTCTGTTCTTCACCTCTTTTCCACATTTCTTCAAATGTCTCGGTGTAGTAACTTACAAGATAAGTGTTGTCAAACTAGTTGACATCAATGACAACATAATACTAATTTAATCATATTACATATCTAATCAACAACTTCTCAGTGATCTTACAATCATAGATCCTTCAATCAGATTCTAAATCAGTTGTAGTCTAATAGTGCGCTGACTCCAAACTACTATATGACTTTTTTGCCATAATGACAACACTATATCAAGTCATATACATCAGTATAGCCAACTTTCCAAAAATCTCCCCCTTTGTCATTGATGGAAACAAATGAATATGGACAAGTTGCTAACTATCCTTAATACAAAAAACTTATGTTCTTCTATACATATACTTATATCTCTCTATACATATTAAGATCCATATTCTACACAACTCCCCCTTTGAAATTAATGACAAAGGTGTTATAAAAACTATATCTATACATATTTACTGAGGGAAAACATCCAGATATGCTATCTTTATGTTATGGATCTCCTTCTTCCAAAATGTGATCAAAGAGTTTACTATCTGGAGATGGGCGCATAATGCATACTAAAGTTTCTCCATCTTCTTCAAATCTGTAGAAGGACCTTGATCATAGGTTATCATGGTGGCATCAATCTCCTTGATATTCTGATTTAGAATGTCTAGTGAGGGTGCAAGAGAATTCCTCAACTGAGTCTGTCTAGACCTTATCTTTGTCATCTATTTGTCTTCCTTCTCAATTTTGTCTCTCTGTCCCTTGTAGACATTATTGCACATGTTCACATTTGTGGATTTGTCTTTCACTAAACTCTTCACTTGCTCAATCATAGCTTCTACCTCTTTTATTTTCTTGAAATGAGCATCAGTAATGTTATCTTGATCCCTGCATTCTGCAATGATTCTTCTCCCTTGATCTACAAATTCTTTTAGGGATGCTTAACCAGTCTTGAGTGAACTAAGGTCAAGTGCAAATTTTTTCACTAATTCATTTGATCTCTTCTTTAGATACTTTTCTTCTACAACTAGGGATGCAAATTCTTCAAGCCTTGAAAAATTGCTTTTGAAGTGTGAGATGATTGTACTCACATCATCAACTAAGTGTATCTTTGACACTTTCTTGTCCTCTGGCAATAAATTATTTAGAATGTTTACTAATTCTACCAGGAGGGGATTCCTCATCACTTGTTTTTCTTTGGCCTTCTCCATAGCTAAGACGTTGAACTTAATCAGGTATTCTTCTCTCCATGAGTCCAAACTGGATGTGTTAGGTATCAAACTTGACAACAATGCTACAGAGGGAGTGATGGGAGTTCTATCCATCACTTCTTGTTTTACCTTAACTATTTCTACTAATGGTTCATTATTCTTTTCTTTTTCTATTTCTTTCTTTTCTTCTTCTTTTTCTATTTTTTCTTTTTCTTCCATCTTTTCTTCTTCTTTCTCATATGTTATATTTTTAATCAATACCTCTTCTTGATGAATGGGAGGTGTTTTGCTACATAAAATTTTAGCTTGTTGTGTGATCACAAAAGCTTCCTCAAACTTGTCCAACTCAATGTCAGTGGAAACCATGGCTATCTCTACATTATCAATGATAATGGTGCTATCCTTGAGTGACTCTATCATGAGCACAAACTTATCAAACTCTATTTGTGCTTCCACTGTAAGCGTTGAATCCTATGGACCTATTAATGATGCAGTAGTGGGTTCTACCACCTTGACTTCCTTTATGGATACTTGTACTTTGGGCACACTAGGTGGATACATGTGCCTATTCATAAGGACCTTCTCAAAGGCTTTCTCTATTTCTTTGGAAACTAGCTCATAATTTTTATCCATTATATTCAGAGTTCTTGTCTTGGTTTTGAGTTAAGGCTTCACTAGATCTAATGGAAACTTCTTCTCTTCTAGCTCACATATAGGAAGAGTTTCATCTAAGATCTTTTCCCTTATCCACAGATCTTCTTCAATAGCCTGTCTCTTTTGGAATTCTAGGATATTCGATACATTGTCAAGGATCATTGTTTTTAGTTCCAATACTGTCCTTTTGAACTTGATCATGTGCTTTATGATCATGCTATGAATCTCTCATTTGTCAATTTCATTCAATTTATCATAGAACTTCCCTACTTGATCAATTCCTCCTTCATCAATTATTCTAGCACTTAGCACATTTCAGCTGGGCCTGAACTCTTCCTTAGGAGGAGCTTGAGTGTTCTTTCTGCTTCTTGTTGCTTGCGAGGATGGATGACTGGTGCCAACCTCTTTCTTCCTCTTTTCTATTGTCTTATACTCTAGAGGGGCAGTAGGGTCAATGTTTTTCTTGGGCACAAAAGGAGTTTCATTAGTTATATCCTTATGTTTATCAGATTTCTCTATCTTTACCTTCATCTTGGGATCATGTGATTCTACATTTGCTGCATTTGTTCTCTTTAGTTCCAAATCAATCTTTTGTTCTTATGCTTTGTCAAGATCTACTTGAGACACTCCATGTATTCTCAAGATCTTTGATGTGACTTTAGCAACCTTTCTTTTTGTTGTTTTTTTGTTTAGGTTGGCATCTACTTCTCTTGTCTTCTCCTCATAAGTTCCCCATCTATGCTCATTAGGGTCAGTAGGAGCTGAAAGAAATACTTGAGCATATACTTCTAGAACTTATTCCTCTACTTCATAGCCTAGTAGATGAATCCAATTTATTCTAAGGACTACTACCTCCATGCATGTTGTATCTACTTCAACCATAAAACAAATTGTATCCTTGTACTTTTCAATAATGTTTTTTGGAATTTTGTACCTCATTTGCATCTTAGCCCTATAGGTCTTCAATTTCAATGTTACATAGTCTCTCAATGTACTCTCAGTGGATGCCTTGAGAGATATTTGTTGCATGGTTGGAATGGACTTGTCCAAATACAAATCTGATACTCTCCCAACTATATGAAGGTACATATAAATGATCAATGACCCAAACCTGAATATCTTGGTCTTGTCATGCTTGATTGCCTTGATTTTATCACTCAACTGTGTGTGCAAGATCTCACACAAGTTGAACTCTCCATCTTCCTTCACAAGTCTAATGGCTGCTAGAATTGTGCCCACAGACACACTATTCACCCTGCTGGTGTGATGAAACCTATATCCAAGTATCATAGACATAAATTTGATGTCAGCTTGCTCAATATGCTTAATTGTCATCCCGCGCCTATCAATCCTTGACTTACATGTTTTCTCAACAATTTTCCTGACATCCTTGCCTACCGGAAGGATGATGCCTATCTTTGGGAGCTCTGTCATCTCATATATTAGGTCACTGGTAATTCTGAATGGCACATCACCTATCCAAAATAGGTCATCATGAAGTCTGCTCAAAAGTATTTTAATCCATTCTATCTCATAGAATTCATATGTCATAACATACTCTACTATGTGGTGATCATTCTACTTTGCATATTCATCCAGGAAGGTTTTATCTAGTTTTAACATTGTTTCCATGTGCACCCTTAACCTATCTAATCCTACTAGTTCCTTCTTACAGTAGATGTAGGCCCTTATGTCTTCCACATGCATAACGCCCATAGGCGTATGAGAGAATGCTCCCTCTAAGTCATCTAGAGTAGACTTAAATGGATGCTTCTTAAAGACATATCTTTTGTTTTTTGAAACATAAAAAACTATGTGAGTGGCCATTACTTACTTGTTTTATCACTTTCCAATTGTACTCTAAGATAATCTGAAGACTTCTGAATTGGCATGATGAACTAGGGTTTCTACAATCGATCAAGTGTACTGCAAATCACTGATAGATCAATTTGCAAGTCTTCACAATAAATTATAAAGATCTTTCTTCTCTCCTATCACTTTGAATTCTAATGTAATGAGTAATCAAACAACTTTCTGTTTACTTAAAGTGAAAATTCTGCCATTAATGCTTGCCGTGTAAACCAGGCTGTCACTTAAACATTTCCAACTTTTTTTCTATTAACAATCAGTATGTGTTCTCTTGCACATAGGTTCCTTTATACTCCAAAAGCTTAATTTTAAAGGCACATACTTAGAGAGTGAGTATACCAGCCACATATGGGTCTAGAGCTAAATTAGCTCCCCATATGACCCCGAGAGCCATTCATCCAGATGTAGAGGGTGCATCCACTGTGGATGCATCCAATACATACTCATCAGTCTTGTCCTTCTTTTTCTTTGACCAAATCAAGCTCACATCATATGAGGCTTTGAAAAAATTACATTCTCCTTCAGGATCCAATACTGATTCTTCGACCCTTTTAGGGCTTTCCTGACATTGTGTCCTTGATCTACAAGACTTTGAGATATATCCAGCCTTGTTACAAGAGTGAAAAATGACTGGAGGTCTTATATTCCTCGGTGCATTGACATGAGTCACCATTTTACATGTTCTAGCTGAGTAACCATTATAGTTACATATCTGACATGTAACATTCTGAGCACTTCTTATATTTGTCTGATTCTAATTTCTCTAATCATACTGAATCCTATTCTTCTTACTAGTCTTGCAATTTGTAGCTCTATGATCAAATTTATTGCATGAATAACAATAACCATTAAAAAGGTCTTACCTCTATATAGTTCCTTACAATGTGTCCATGCTTGTTACATGCAAAACAAGTGTGGTTTACAAGCTTGCACTCATTCTTAGGTGGTTCATCATTATCTTTGGTTTGATCTTCAGTCTCCTTAGCATTATTAGAGTCTTTTTGTGTATCATTTCTTGCTTGTATGTTGTCAATCTGATTTTGTGCTTCATTGTATACAATATAGCTAGTGTCTCCTTTGGTTCTTCTTCATACAACTGAGATTCTATCAAATTGGAACTGGTTTGCAATTTGTTAATATGATTCTTTGCTTCTTTCGATTCAAACTCCAAGCTTTTTTTTCTATTCCTTAGCTCCAAGATTTCTAAGTTAGCTTGCCTTAATTCCTCATTGAGTTGAAGGTTCTCTTTGACTTGTTCATTATAGACTTCCCGATTGTTGATTAGCTTATCATCAAATTCTTCAATTAGTTCTTTCAAAGATTCATTGTCTTTAAGCTTCTTGACCTTTTCTCCTAGATCACTATTAGAGCATTCTTTCAAATCATTTCTTAGCCTTTTGATAACTAATTGAGCATCACTGACTTTTTCATTTAGTTCTTCAATTTCTCTTTCTGATTTGTCTAGGTCTTCAAGAGTAGCTTCAAGATTTCTTTTCAAATGTTTCATTTCTACTTTATCCATGATATCCTCAAGTGGTTAAACTTCTTTGCTAGACCAGAGCTCTGATACCAATTGTTAGGAATGGGAACATTGAGAGGGGGGGTGAATTAGTGTTCACTATATTTTATCTTTTCACTTTAATCTTTATACTGAACTTAAATGCTTAAGTACTGAATTAAACATTCACATAAACATGAAACATGAAATCAACACATGAAACCAATATGGTTATGGGGAAACCCAAATAGGTAAAAACCCCGGTGGGAATTGACACCCACTAATATTTTATACTAGTGTTTTATGATCCTTGTTAGAAGATCCTTAACCCTGTTAGGAGTTGCATTACAATGCTTTAAGTATAGTAGACCTTGTCAAGGTTCAGACCTAGTTAGGAGTCTTACAATAGTACATCCTTGTTAGGGGAGTTGGCACACTATCCTAGAGCTCACTACTCAAGTGATGAAGGCTACAACCTTCTGATCTCAGATACACACTATATCTGCTGGATGAACTATCACTGTGACACTGCTTTTTAGATTAGTTCCTTTGATGTGTTGATTCTTTGACCTCTTGAAAAGCTCTAATACATCTTCTTGACTCTTTGCATACTTCTTCTCTACTTATCACAAATCTTTATCAACTTCCATGCTGAATACAATGGGCGCATCTTATATTTATACGTGCATACAAAATAAACAACTAGGTCAGCCCTTAGACCTATTATATACAATGCTTCCAAGTGAATTGGCTTAAGCGTGTTTACAATAAAACATATATGCATGTCAAAAACCTAATTAAAATAGGTGCATAGCCTTTACAACATAAGAATATAGGCACAACACATAATGATAATTTTCAGCTGCTTACTCTGTTCTTCACTAGCAAACACTGGCTGTACAACTTCAACTGACTGTATCTTTCTCATACTTGTACATCTGATCATGCACTCATAGACTAAGCATGAATATAGTCTAACCAACTTAACTTCCAGGGTGCATACCATAATTCTTCCATACACACATATGTTGATGCTCTGAGCTACAAGAACTTTGTACATTTTCTAGTCTTTAATACTTAATCAATTTCTGATCTTCTCATCAAGTGCGCTAACTCCAAACTAGTATATAAATTTTTTTCCATAATGAAAACACTATATCAAGTCATATACATCAGTATAGCCAACTTTCCAATAGTGACAACCATTAGATCTTCTACAAATTGTTAGTCCTACAGATCCTCTTGAAACTAGGCCCATTTTACTTAAGAAATGAAAAGATGCCACATCACAATATGCGGCAAGCGGACATACAAAATTTTATTTCCGAGTGGTAGCCTTGTCAATGGTTTCCATGTTAGCAAAGATTATAGCCAATCATAAATGCCCATGTGTACACACCTGGCAGTGGACCCACCTTCTAAAAGTGCTTAGGAATAAGGCAGAATCGATGGTTGTCACATAATCGCATAGCTTGAAAAGATTCTATGCGAACAAGCGACAGTCATTAGATCTAGTTTCCAGATTCAAATCAGACTATAGTACCGAAACATTAGGAAATAAAAACACTTAGGACTTTAGGAATATTTAGAAAAATCACCGAGCTTCGACTTAGGAAAAATTCAAAAAGGGGTCGAGCTTAGGTAATATAAAGTATTGATAACATGACCTCGCTTGGTGATATTTTTAAAACACATGTGCCTTTATGACTCAAGTGATCTATAAAAAGTAACACCCAAATAGAACCTAAAAGAATGACCTAGGGTTTTAACGAAAACAAAAGCATTTAGGGTTTTTCTCAGGGCTAGGTTTTTCAATTAGGGCTTGCTAGATTTAAAAGAAACCTTGATAATTTTGAAAGATTTTTTGTGGGTTTTTTGCAGCAAAATTGTCTCAACTTCAGGATTATACATAGATAGTTCAATTTTGTAAGGAATTGCAAGATTTTAGGCTGTGAAAATTGAAGTGCCAACAAATACCAAAGGATCCTAGGGTTAAAATAGCAGATGACCTATATGATAAAGGAAATTATATGAGAGACACCAAAATTGGCACAATTGGCACCACTAGCATCACTGGTTTAGGGTTGTTCAGAGTAGGGTTTAGTCAAAGACATACCCTCACTCCCACTAGTAATGTGTGGCCGCTTAAATTAGGAAAATTCCTTGTGCCAAGCATATTCATGGATGGAGATGTTATGATTCAAATAGCAAGACATTATGCTTCGATTACTAGGGTTGTTAGGGATGCAAAGGGAAACCTTTTGATCAGTATTTCAGCTGACAAAATTAGGAGGGTTTTTAGGCTAAGTGAACCATTTGGTGACCTAGAAAGAATAGACTTTAATGAATTGAGGAAAGTCTATAATTCTCAGAAGGATTATCTCAAGAATGGTCCTTTGAAGGAATTCTACAATAAAATTGGGGGTTTGATCATAGTAGAACCAAGTACATAGGAACCTTTCAAAGTAGATTATTTTAACCTAAGGGAAAAAGGTGTATATTGGTCACTATGCCAGATATTTGGAGAAGATGTTCAGGAAAGAATGCCAGTGCACCTGATGTATATGATGGTTCAAATCTTGCACCCTTTCTTGGTAGTTACATTTGACTTTGCACCTTTCATAGCTGAATTGATTCATGAACAATTAGTAGGAATCCAAAAGAATAAAGTGGATAAACCTTTTTACTGATATTCCCTGATAATGTACATGTTTCTATACAAGGGTGCAAGTTATTTTGAGAAAGAAATGGACCTGATGAAGCAAAAAGTTGGTGAGGAGATGCGAGTGCAATCATGGAACCTCAACATAACCTGGGATAGAAGTGAGAATCATTTTGTGAATTTTGATAGATATTTTGCATCAAGGCTTAGGGATTTGTTTTCTCAATAAAATCCAAGAATCCCAAAGGCCTTATCTGAACTCATCAGGCCAAAGCAATTTGCTAAGGACATCAAGATTATACACAATTAGGGTGATTTCATCTTTTACCCAGTGCCTACTATAATCAAATTGTATGATTTTAGAGGGACTCCTTTCATAATGTAATACTCAAAAAATGGGCTATAGGTTCATTAACCTCTTACATCAACAAATCGAACGAAATCAGCATCAAAGTCCTAATCTAAGGCACATCTACACATCTAATCATCAAAACCTAATTGATTAATCTAAATTCTTCATCAGGGAATATTCCTTGAAATATTCCTACATTATCTTAATTATCTTTGATTTAATAATTATTTGGCGATAAATCATCTTTGTCCTAAAGTTTGATTAATTGAATATTCTAAATATTTAATTAATTAGATTTAATTCTGCCACTTAATTAATTAATTAAATTTAATTATATCTATTCCTAAATTATATTATTTAATTTTGACAATAAGTCGAAATATCCTATGACTAATTGATTAAATTCTTATTTAATTAATTAAAGTCAGTTATCAATTTGTAATAATATAGTTTTTGAATAAAGGTTTGATTTAATAATTGACTAACCCCTATATCAATTATTTTAATTCAAAAATCACTTAAGTTGAAGATAAATCACTTTATTTATTTAAATTAATTCATAATTATTATGCATATTTGAAAGAGCAGTTAAACGTTAAATCAAAAAATCAATTCAAGTTGTTATCTTTTTGAAACTCAACATCTATTTTGAGTTGAAAATTGATCTAAACTTTTGATTTGCGTTAAAAAGTTGTTCTTGCATGATTTTGTGAGTTGATCTTATTCTAATTTCTTGTTGACTCAAAAATCAACCCGAGTTCATCAAGAGTGATTTATGGCTTTCCTCATGCATCCTCAAAGCCCTAGATTTCTATAAAATCAAGGCTCGGCTCTTCATAATTAACCACCTCAAATTTATACAATTATTCTGGCGAATTGGTGATTGAAGGATTAAGCACTTGCAACAGGCGATTTGTGAGATCTTTCAATGTTGGTCACAACTTTTCATAGTTTTTCATATCATAGCTTTACATTCATAATTTTCATATAATTTTTAGATTAATCTGCATATCATCTCAATTTCATCTAGATTAGTTTCATATCAGTTTTCATCCTAATTGCATCTAAAATCCAAAAATATAGATTAAATCTGCATTCACTTCATATCCATCTTTTGCATTCAAATCCTTCGTTTAGGTGTTGCATTGTCACTGGTCTTGGTCTGATCTAAGAATATCATACTCACACCTACTAGAAGGCAGTAAATTGCTTGGTTAGCTTAGTTTCAATTAGTTGCAAGATTTCAATTTTTGGTAACCTCTAATGTTTTACTGAAGTGTTGTGTCCATAGCTAGGTACAATTTTCACACACACATTTCTGGTACCCACCATGGGGCCTTGAAATGGGTTTCCATTTCACTTCTATCATTTTCTATCCATTTTCTATCATTTTCTGATCTATTCTACAATTTTATTCTCTCTCCATACAATTTTTGTATGAGTTTTGTCAGAAACTCATGCCAAGACCTTCTAGGTGTCATATGACTTTCAACATTTTTGAGGCTCATTTTAGCAACTGTAGATAATCATTTGAGAGCTACATTATCATGTGGAAAGACACCCACTATCATACGAGTTTTCAGACTATCGTGCGGGAGGTAACCCACTATCGTATGAGTTTTGATACCAAGATTCAATTGTCATTTCAGATTTTTAGGTAGTTTTTCAGATTTGGACTAACAACTAACCCTAACAATTGAGATCTTTTGTTTTTGACTAATATTTGTTGGTTATGATTGGAAAAGTGCAAGAAAAATTACTAGAACAGGTAAAATCTACTAAGCGCATTGTGAGGAATTCAGGTATTCTACTACAATCTGATAACACTTCAATTTGGGTTAAAACAAACTCTGACATGTCAAGCTTGTCTGAATTTTCCTACTTTCATATCACAGACTTTAATTTGGACTATAAAATGAACATAGATTTGCTTCTCACATTTCTGTTACACATAGTAAATAGGCCCTATGAACACTATTTGTAGATGATCTTGAGAGAGTGGGCTTCTTTCACTTGTTTACTCATGCAAAGCTCTTCTTGACAAAGGATCCCCTTGTAGGTAGGGAGGATACTGAAATTGTCTTGCGTTCTACTGGGTTTGTAGTCCTTAGCTTTTGATCGATACATTTTCTCTGCAGAGAGATTGATAGACCATAATTTGTTGACATCATAGATCTTAGCAAGATAATTTCAGTCTTAGCATGTCAGATTAATCTATATACTTTGTTTTGGTGAGGTGAAGAGGTTAGGGGATTATGATCTACTTCCTTTTTGGATAGTACTAGAAACCCATATCTTTGAATCTAATCTAGTCCCCCTATGGTATCTTTTGTGAGTCACCTTTAGAGAGGGTTAACCGTAGTGGACATTCCCTTTATTGGGTCAACCACATGGATAGAACCTTTAACAATAATAGCCATTTTCACCATGGTAGCAACAGTCGCTATATAAATGTCCTTGTGGAGGAAATCTTCACAGGTGTGGTCTCTTGTTGGGCTGTCAGATCTCCCTAGGAGCTCCTGATTGATTAAATTCTCAGACTGTGTCAAAACCCTGGTGCACCTAGATTGGAGTTCACCCTCTTGAGATCACAAAAGTTGTAGAGTCAAACCACTACTAAAAACCCTAGCGAGGCCAAATTTTTTATTTTCTAGGACTATGTGCATTATTGAAAAACTTTTTGGAACATACATAATTAGCACTCCTAGGGATTAGCACATTCGGTCACTTGATTGTTTATGTGTAGGGTTTCTTTGTCCCCTATTCATTATTTTTAGACATGCTTGAAATCACTTGCCTGTTGTTTTGTGTGCTTGTTTATGTACTTGGTTATTGAAAATGAACGATCTCAGTACAATCTTCAAATCTGGACAGAAAACTTTGCAAACACACCAATTCTGAAAACTAAGAAAATTGTAAAATCTGATGCAAAATTCCTTTCTGGAGTCAAAAGTGAAGCAGGAGCATCCTGGGTGTAAGAGCAATCTTGCATCACCAAAAAATATTTTTGTTTTTGAATTCATTAAGGGCTATCTTGTGTAGAGCTACTATTTATGGAAACTTACTTTTTTTTAGTAAGTTGGTCATACGATCTCAGAATGTTTGGATTTCATAGTTGGAGGTTCATCTTAGTCATATCAGCCTACCAATAAAGTTTCATTGCTAAATCAAGTCTGGTTTTGAAGATATTGAAAATTTTTGATTTTGGAAACAGGGTACAGAAACTTTGAACTCAGTTTTGAAGGCTTTAGAGGCCCCGGATGAGGTCAAAACTTCAGTTGACTAGAGCTCGCACAAGTCAAGCACTGGAGATCTCCTTGCGCCCTTTTCCAATTGGGGTCGTAATAGTCAACGGGTGATGACTTATGGTCTCCAAAAGTCAGGCCACCTGAAATGGCGAAATAATTTTTCTTCAAAATTTATATTAGGGTTTCAAAATTCATTTTGAGCTGACTTTGAAATAATAAATTGAAAAATAAAATAATTCTAAGTTTGGTTGGCTCTTAGGGATAAATTTCTGGAACCTTCTTGGGTGGTGGAAATTGCCTATATAAAAAAGGCTCGTAGTGTTATCTAGGGTAGTTTTGGGTAGATCTGGGTAATGATTCGAGACTTTGTCCTACAAAATATTGTAAAGGGAATGCCCATGTGGCTTTTCATATTGTAATTATGAAACTTGTAATTCCACACTTGTGGAGATAATAAGAAGCCCATTTTCTATTCTTGCAAATTTTTGTTGTTTCTCTCTTTATGTTATGTATTTGTGGTATTAAGGGGAGCACCCTTCATCAAGTGGTATCAGAGAAGGAGTTCCTAAGTGTGTAAATAGATCAATGACTATGAGGTAGTTTGCGTAAGGACTGTGGTTAGGGTTTTAGCGTGCATCATGAAAATACCTCCATGAAGGGAACATGGCGGAAGAGCTGGTGTTGTAACACCTGAGGTTAGGGCACTACGGAGACAAGTGTGGGCATTGCAAGAAGAGATTCATAGAGGAATGAATCTTAATTTCAGAAATGAAAGCGAGAATGAAGCTGAGGGAGAACGAGATTCTGATCAAGAAGAAGGAAAAATTCTGAACCAGGAAGAAGAAAGACTTTTTCAGGCCATTTCCAAGATTGGGAAAAGACCTAAGATTGAGGTTCCTACATTTTTAAGAAGTCTTAACCCAGAAGAATTTATCTACTAGATCAATGAATGTGAAGAATATTTTGAGTATGAAGATATTGGGGATCCTGATAGGGTGAAGTTTGTGAAGCCCAGACTGAAGGGTCATGTGAAGATCTAGTGGCAAGAGATTCAGTTGGAATGAAATCGAAGAGGAAAGGATAAAATCACAAGATGGGATCTGGTGGTGGATAAATTGAAGTGATAGTTCATTCCTATTGATTATGAGCTTGACCTACTGAAGAAGATGCAAAGTTTGAAGCAAGAAGGAAGATCTGTTCAAGAGTATACAGAGGAGTTCTATCGACTCCTCATCAGAACAAGCCATGCAAAAGATGATAAGGAGAAAGTCACCCATTACCTTAATGGGTTGAGGTTGAGCATTCAGGAGCTGAATCTGGTTTGAATGAATAGTATTGAAGAGGCATACCAGTTTTCCCTAAAAGTAGAGGAAAAGTTGAACAAAAAGTTTGAGAGAAGACAAAACGAAAGAGGTCACAGTGGACGATTTGGTAGATGGTCCTATGGAGGCCGAAATGAAGATTCAAAAAAGAAAGATGAGGCTAGTAGTAGTCAGAATTAGAGAGGAAATAATTCCAATTGCTACCAAGATCAAAGTAATAGAGATCGGAGAGGAAGAGGAAGAGGACAAGGATCTGGAAGAAGAGGTTTTCATGGAAGATGTTTTCATTATGGAGAAGAAGGCCATAGGGCATTTGAATGTCCTCAATGCCAAGGAAGGATAGATAGGAGGAATGAAGGCCAGGCCAGAGTTACACATGTAGATGAAGATGCTAGATCATCACATTCTGAAGATGCTAAAAGAGGAGAGATGCTAATTAACAGAAGAGTCCTACTAAGTGGGGAGAATGAACCTGAGGAAAGGAGGAGCCTATTTTTCACTAGATGCAAGTGTGAGGGTGAGTGTTGTGATGTGATTATTGATAGTGGAAGAACTGAAAATTTGGTGTTAGAAGAGATGGTGACAAAGTTGAAGCTCAAGAGATAGAAACAACCACATCCATACCAGATTGCCTGGGTGCAGGATGACCACAAGGTCATGGTCAATGAATAATGCCTAGTAAAGTTCAATATTGGTGGCTACCATGATGAGGTACTATGTGATATCATATCTATGGATGCATGTCATGTGTTTTTGGGTAGACCATGGCAGTTTGATAGGTGTGCTATACATGATGGTCATGTGAATACCTATTCCCTAATAAAGGATGGAGTACAACATAAGATAAAACCATTGAATGACACATAAGAAATGGTATGTAGTAGTGCAAGAATAAATTTTGTTGATAGAATAAAATTCCTAGATGGTATGAGGCATAAGCATGTGTGTTTTTCTTTAATTCCAAAAGATGGTAAAGAGGAAGTACAAGATGTGCCTGTAGAAGTTGCAAATTTGTTGAATGAGTTTCAAGATATTGTATCTGATAATGTACCTGATGGATTACCACTAGTAAGGAAGATCAGTCATCAGATGGACTTGATTCTAGGAGCTAGTTTTCCAAATAAGGTAGCACACAGAATGACACTAGTAGAAAGTGAAGAGTTGAATAGACAAGTACATGAGTTGTTACAAAAGAGGTTGATTTAGGAGATCCTAAATCCATGTGTTGTACCAGCACTATTAGCACCAAAGAAGAATGGAGAATGGAGGATGTGTATAGATTCTAAAGCTATAAAAAAGATCATAATCAAGTATAGGTTTCCATTGCCAATAATGGATGATATTATGGATGATTTGAATGGAGCTGTGTATTTCTCAAAGATAGATCTAAAGAGTGGATATCTCATTAGATTCAGATCAGAGAAGGAGATGAATGGAAAACTACCTTCAAGACAAAGGAAGGATTGTATGAGTGGTTAGTCATGTCTTTTGGGCTAACCAATACACCAAGCACTTTCATGCGGCTCATGAACGAGGTTCTAAAAGAATTTTTGGGTGAGTTTGTCATTGTTTACATAGATGATATTGTGATCTTTAGTAAGACATTGGAGGAGCATATGATGCATATTCATAGGGTGTTTGAGAAGCTAAGAAAAGATAAATTGTTGATAAATTTGAAGTAGTGCAGTTTTGTGAAGAAAGAGTTAGTGTATTTGGGATTTGTAGTTTTAGCAGAATGTTTAAAAATGGACCCAGAGAAAGTACAGGCTATCCTTGAATGACCTACTCCAAGGAGTGCTATTGAGGTAAGATATTTTCATGGTTTGACTAGTGTTTACAAAAATTTTATCCAAAATTTTAGTAGTATTTGTGGACCTTTGACTGAAACAATGAGAGGGGATAGAAAAGAGTTCAAGTGGACTAATGGGGCAGATAAGAGTTTTAAATTGTTGAAACAAAAAGTTACGAAACAACCTATTTTAGCACTTCTATATTTTAATAAGGTGTTTTAAGTAGACTGTGATGCTAGTGGTATTGCAATAGGAGCTGTTATGAGCCAAGAAGGTAAACCTATTGCTTATTTCACTGAGAAATTAAATGATGCCAAGAGAAAATGTTTTGTTTATGATTAGGAATTTTATGCTATAGTTTAGGCATTGAAGAAGTAGAGACACTATCTACTTCCTAAGGAGTTTTTTTTATATACTGATCATCAAGCTTTACAATATTTGAATAGTCAAGGAAATTTGAATCAAAGACATTTGAAATGGGTTGAGTTTTTGTAGAGTTATACATTTATTTTGAAACATAGGAGTGGAAAGTCTAATAGGGTTGTAGATGTGCTTAACAAAAGGCAAATATTGCTGATAGAAATGCAGATTGAGGTGGTTGGGTTCAAGGAACTCAAGAATTTGTATCCAGAGGATCTTGATTTTGGTGAAGCTTGGAAAGCTTGTTAAGAACCTATTACTCTAGATAGAATGAAATGGCTGGATTTCATCATTTAGGATGATATGATATTTAGAGGAAGTCAATTGTGCATTCCATGAAGTTCTATGAGGGAGAATCTCACCATGGAGAAGCATAGCGGGGGATTGGCTAGACATTTTGGTCGTGATAAAAACCCTTGCTTTGGTTAGTGAGAACTATTATTGGCCACAGTTGCAGCAAGATGTCAAGAAGTTTGTACAAAGTTGCAAAGTATGTTAGATGGTGAAAGGAGTGAAGCAGAATACAAGGTTGTATCAACCATTACCTATACCAGAGAAGCTTTGGGAGGATATTAGTATGGACTTTGTTCTTGTTTTACCAAGGACTCAATGGGGACATGATTCAATTTTTGTGGTAGTTGATAGATTTTTGAAGATGGTACATTTCATTCCCTACAAGAAGACTAATGATGTTGTTCATGTAGCAGAATTGTTTTTTAGAGAGGTAGTAAGACTACATGGTTTTCCAAAGACCATAATTTTAGATCGAGACACTAAGTTTTTTGGATATTTATGGCATGCATTGTGGAAGAAGTTAAAGATAGATTTGAAGTTTAGTTCATCACATCATCCACAAACTGATGGACAAATAGATGTGGTGAGTAGGAGTTTGAGAAATTTTTTGAGATGTTTGGTAAGAGATAAGCCAACAGGATGGGATTTGATTTTACCATGGGAAAAATTTGCATACAATAATTCTGTCAACAGGAGCACTAGTAAATCACCATTCCAGATTTTATATGGAAGTAGTCCTAGAAATGCATCTGAGTTGAGAAAGATAGATAAAGGAGAGATAAGTAGTAGTGAAGCTGAGGATTTTGTAGAACATTTGAAGAACATCCATGAGGAGTTGAGGAAGCATATTACCAAGATTAATGCACAGTATAATGCTAAGGCATATTAGAAAAGGAGGCATAAGGAATTTCAGGTTGGAGATGAAGTCATGGTTCATTTGCAAAAGGAGCAATTTCTAGTTGGTACATACAACAAGATGAAATGAAGAAGTTTGGGCCATGTAAGATATTGAAGAAGCATGATTTATGAAATGCATATGAGGTAGAATTGCCTTCTGAGATGAATATTTCACCAATGTTTAACATTTCAGATCTAACAAAGTATCATGAAGGAGGTGTTGAAGATGAGATCATAGTAGCACAGTGGAGTATTCCAACAACTAGTTCAGCTATCAAGGAGATTAAGGATATACTGGATAGTCATGTTGGCAGAAGCACAAGGAACATGACATATAAAGAATATCTAGTCAAGTGGAAAGGATTTCCTATTGAAGATTCATCATGGCTAACAAAGGAAGAGATTAACTATCTTGGTTTCCCTCTTCACATCTAAGTCATGATAGGGTCACTTATCAAATTACCTCAGGTGTCTGATGTAGGAGCATCCTGGGTGTAAGAGCAATCTTGTATCACCCAAAAATATTTCTATTTTTGAATTCAATAAGGGTTATCTTGTGTAGAGCTGCTATTTATAGAAACTTACTATTTTTAGTAAGTTGTTCATACATTCTCAAAATGTTTTGATTTCATAGTTGGAGGTTCATCTTAGTCATATCAGCCTGCTAGTAAAGTTTCATTGCTAGATCAAGTCTGATTTTGAAGATATTGAAATTTTTTGATTTTGGAAATAGGGTATAAAAACTTTGAACTCAATTTTGAAGGCTTTACAGGCCCCAGATGAGGTTGAAACTTCGGCTAATTGGAGCTTGCACAAGTCAATCATTATAGAGCTCCTCGCACCCTTTTTGAATTAGGATCATAATAGTCAATCAGGTCAACGGGTGATGACTTATGGTCTTCGAAAGTCGGGCCACCTGAAATGGTGAAAAATATTTTTTCTTGAAAATTTATGTTCAGGTTTCAAAAGTCATTTTGAGCCAACTTTGATGTAATAAATTGAAAAATAAAATAATTCTAAGTTTGGTCGGCCCTTAGGGCTAAATTTCTGGAACCTTCTCGGGCGGTGGAAATTGCCTGTATAAAGAAGGCCTGTAGTGTTGTCTAGGGTAGTGCTAGGTAATGATTCAAGGCTTTGTCCTATTGAATATTGTAAAGGGAATTCCCATGTGGCTTTGCATATTGTAATTCTAAAATTTGTAATTCCACATTTGTGGAGATAATAAGAAGCCCATTTTCCATTCTTGCAAATTGTTGTTGTTTCTTTGTTTCTGTTATGTGTTTTTGGTATTAAGGGGAGCACCCTTCATCAAAAAGTCATCCCATAGTGTCAAAAAGTCATACGAGTTTTGAGCATTTGTCATTTCATAACCCCTGGATTTTTGTATGACAGCTTGCATAATGTCGTATGAGTTTTGCCAAAAAATACCAGCCAAAAGTCAAAATATGCTATCAACTGTCATGTGAGCTTTGTAATTATCATATGAGTTTTGTCAACTATCATTTCAGAGCCTACCCATTGTCGTATGAGCCTATAGAGAGTCCTATGAGAATTCTAGAAAAATTGCCAAAAAGTTGTCAAAATTGCCAGAAATCCTATTTTTACAGCCTACTTCTAGAATCTATCAAACAAATCATTATGTCAGGAACATAGCAAAAAACTAGAAAGAATTCAATCATTTTCCTAAAGTGGTCTCTTGATTCTAATCCAGCCTTCTGTTTAATCGATTTGAGTCTTTTTTTCATCTTGTGTCAAAACCTTGTCAAAATCATCAATCTCTAATCAATCTTCAAAATGGCTAAGTGTCACGAACTTGTGTCTGCTATCTTTTGGGTGTCTACCCATACTACTGGGGCATAGTATCCTTCATTTACATCCAATCTAATCTTCAATCAATCCAATCTTGACAAGGTTACGTCATTCAATCTTCTTGAATCAAATCATTCTTCAATTATCTTCATCTTGTTGTCTTGCTTCACCCAAAGTTAATGGTGGAAACTAGAGCTTCCTCACACAAGAAATCCAGAGAAGTACCCAATACCTTACCTTTGTCTTCTCATGTGATTCCAACTTTTGAGGAACTCTACAATTCAGGTCTTTATGAAGACGACGGTCTTGGCAATCTTCTATTAAAAACTAGTTATGTTCCTCCCCCCCAATCAACCCACAAAGGTAATCAACAAACTCCACATCAATCTATCCTAGGGAGTCCTAAAAATCCTAACATATTTCAAGGAGGGACAAACCATGGGTCTCGAGGACATCACTATCAACATGGTGCAGATCAAGAACCCACAACTTTGGAAATTGTTCGATATCAAAATGATGAGGCATTTCTTGAAAGAAGATAGAGAGACATATTTCCTAGAGTTAGCTCACCAAGGAGCTAAACTTCCTCCAAGCTTTAATTTTGAAGATATCATTATGCATGAGGAATAAACTCCTATCACAGCTATGATGAAACAAATGTACGCCATGCAAGTCAAACTTAACAAACATGAAAAAGAAAAGGAACCTAAGGAGTTCTCCATGGAGGCTCTATGCTCTTTTTTGTTTGACAAAGACTTGTACATGCCACCATTCCAAAAAAGAGTGGAAATACCTAAGTATGATAAGTATGATGGAAAATTTGACCCTCAAGATCATGTCAAAGAATTTTGTACTCAATCTATAGAGTTCATGCACGAACCAACCTATCTAATGCATCTCTTCCCTAGATCTTTGGGAGGGGCAGCCATTCATTAGTTCTCTAGAATGCCTCCTATGATCAAAACCTTTGAGGAGTAAATTAACCTATTCTATCAACAATACTCCTACAACATCCAACATTCGGTCACCATGATCGTCATCTGTAATTTGAAACAATATCCAAGAGAACCATTCTTTCCATTTCTGAAAAGATGGAGGAAGAAATTTTATCTATATGCTAGACCCATTCCAGAAGCTGAGAAACTAGAAATATTCATCAATAATCTTGTTCTAGAAATCAACTACCATTTAAAAATGCAAAATCATACATCTTTTGATAAGATGGTAGACAATGCGATCCAAATTGAGAAAGTACTTGTGAAAAAAGGAGACATCACACTTCAAAAGGACAAGTATGAATCTGGATCTAGTTCTAAGGACAAGAACAAAAAATGGAACAATAATAAGGGTGTCATCATAGATGGTGTTGTTGATATTGTTTGTGCCCCATCCATGGCACCCACTTTCAATCTCACTATTGGCACCCAAGCCATAAATGCTTCCAAATCAAAAACAACAGAGTCCGACAAAAAGTCATATGATTATAGACCTTGGGCTGCAGATCCTAAATGCAAATTTACTCCTCTTGGAGAGTCCTTGGAATCCATTATGAAAACTCTATTAGCTAACATCATCATATCTTTACCTGAGATCTGACAATTTGATCCTGAACCTAAACCGAAATGGTGGAAAGAGAATGATTTTTGTGACTTCCATCATAGTAAGGGTCATAAAACTAGTAACTGTTTACACTTGAAACATACCATACAAGACAAAATTGATAATGGAGAAATCATGATTGACAATCATAAGAGAAATAATGATCATACAACATTCACTGAACCATTTCTAAAACATGGTAAAGAAGATTCATCTTGTCAGCCTAATATGGGTGCTAAAGTCAATTATGCCTACTCGAGAAATAATTCTATTATCAATATGGTTGAACCATGCCTATCTTAGTGTTGCAATGTCATCACAATTATAAGAAGAGATAGAGATAATCGATCAGAAAATACAGTTACTCGATCACAATCTAAGGTGCATCTGCAAGGACAAATCCCAGATTCATCAAATGTCCCGAAGATACTTTTCAATATGTCATTTGCTTCTAAATAGAAGGTTTCCTCTAAATCATTAAATCCTAAAGACATGAGGCCAACATCTTATAGTATTGTCCAACAACTCCAGCATACAAATGCAAAAATCTCCATATTTGAGTTGCTTCAGATATCTCCCGCTCAAATGTTCCTGACAACCTTGATTTAGACAGGTTCTAGACTATGGTTGGTCATCTGACATCACCTCAATATATCTCATTTTTAGAGGAAGATGATAACTCCTTGAGTCATCTACAAAACCATCCCTTGCACATTGAGGTCTTGATCCAAAACTGTCATGTCAAATGTGTGTTGATAGATGGGGCTGCTAGCCTAAATATTTGTTCTTACAGTTTGATCACACAACTAGGATTTTTAGAAGCTGCCATTGCTCCTAAAAAGAAGATAAATATCAAGGCATATAATGAACAAGAAATATATTCTAAAGGAACAATTGTCTTACCTATCAGAATAGGTCTAGTTATTAGAGATATCACATGTCAAGTTCTTGATTTACCTTTGGCTTACAACATCCTTCTAGGGAGACCCCGGATACATGAAATGTGAGCTATTCCTTCTACATACCATCAGTGTCTGAAATTTCCTTATGAATGAGTAGAAGTAACAATTCCAGCTGATATATCTACAACTTGCAATACATTAAAGGAAAGTGCAGACAAAATTGTTCCTAATAACTGAGAATCTTCCACTAAGCAAACAAACATGGTGTCTACATCTAAGATGGAAGACATTTCCAAAGAGGTCACAGTCAAACAAAATGGTATGAGAGAATATACTATAGAACTAGTCTTATCTTTGACATCTCTCCTTATCTCGCCTAAGTCTTATGGGAAATCTCTAAAATAGTCCAAACTAGAATCTAAAGAACATCTTGCAACATATAAAGGAAATTTTGTTGCAGAACAAGTGTCTCAACAAGAGTTTGAAGAGGATGAAGCTATGCTTGCATGGCTATACAAAGATGAACCTAAATCTCAAATTGTTCAATCATGTGACTCTAAAACCCTGAAGATCCCTTCCAAGTCATATGGCCCAGGGGATAAATTGATAGCTAAAATGGGATATCTAGGAAAAGGACCTCTAGGAGTGAGAGGAAAAGGTCTCATGGCACCTATTTCACATACTAGTAGGTCAAACAAAGATACTGTTGGTCTAGGATATAGAAAGAAGCCCTTCTATCTCAAGGGTAACTACTCTCATGTAATAGAACAAATCACACCAGAAGAGGCCGACATGGTGAAGGAAGAAACATAACAATTTGACAGTGATGATTCAGAAACCACTAAAGAGTTCATTCCTTATGAGCACTTGCCTAAAGAAATAAAAGACCTCCTTGAGATGAAGGATGACCCTATCAAAAGAATTAATATAGTAGAAACCTAAGAACCTACTACTAAACGAGAGGAAGATAACACTATCACCATAGCTAAACATTTAGGCCTTTCCAAAGATTTTGAAATAGACTCTCATGGGTATGAATTTAAATCTGAATCTGAAGGAAATCCTACTTGGGGGATTCGTCCTGACTTTACACATGTTCTTAGATTTCCTAGAAGTCCTGAATCAGAAGATGAATCTAATGACTATGAACCGGGAGTCATTCTTGAAGAAGATGAGTTTATCAAAGAGAAACATATAGATGTCATTCACTGATATGTGCCTACACCCGACGTAATTTTAGGGTGAAATAAGAAACTTGACGAGTTTGATCCACTTATTCCCAAGGTAGAGTCCAATGATGCCGTGGAAACTCTTAATGAACTAACCATCTCAAGTCGCAGTATCACCTTTGATTTTGTAAGTCAGATCATTGCCAATGATATCAATACCATATGTGTTAATATGATTAGCCAATCTTTTCCCAAACTTACTATCCAAAGCCTAGAACTTATCGACCAAATGTCTGAAAATCCAAATCGAGACACCTGTACTTTCAAATTGGACTATGCCCTTGCCTACTATCTTGATGTCATTGAACCTATGATGAATTCCATTAGTGAGTATAGTGTTAGCATGATGGAGTTGGACATCAAATATCTTAGTCAAAAGAATAAAAGTAAAAAGAAAATGAGTTCTGAGGGTGAAAACCACTTTGTGGCAGTCTCAGAACCTACAAAAGTAAAAATAAAAGACATATCCCAAGGTCGAAACCTCTCTGAGGCACCTAAGGATGAGATATTTGATATCCTTCTGAGTCATTTACATGATAGATCTCTAGTACTGATTGAGCCCACTCAATCTATCAATTTGGGAACAACAAAAGAACCACAGTTGATCCATGTAGCACAATCCTTATCAGAAGAGGAAAAGCAAAGATTTACTACATTCCTAACAGAGAAAAAGATCAAATTTTCATGTAGAAATATTTAGATATGCTAGGGTTGGATCCTGATCTTATAATGCACCATCTATCTATCACTCTAGGGGTCAAACCTATTAAGAAAAAAATTAAGAAAGACACATTCACATGTTGTACTCTTGGTCAAAGCTAAATTAGAGAAACTACTAAAAGCCAGATTCATCCATGTTATTGACTATGTGGAATGGATCTCAAATATTGTACCTATTTCTAAACCAGACAAATCAATTAGAGTGTGCACAAATTCTAGAGATCTGAACAAGGCATGCCCTAAGGATGATTTTCCACTTCCAAACATTGACATGATAGTGGACACGATGACGGGTTTCGAGATGTATTCCTTAATGGATGATTTCTCTAGATATAATCAAATAAAAATTTCTCTAGAGGATCAAGAGAAAATTTCTTTCACATGTGCATGGGGTACCTTTTGTTGGAATGTCATGCCATTTGGGCCTAAAAACATAGGTGCTTCATATCAAAGAGCGATGACATCTATTTTTCATGACATGATGCATAGAACTATGGAGGATTATGTTGATGATACCTTAGCAAAATCTATGATAAGGGCTAAACATCTAAATGACTTGAGCAAGATACTAGATAGAATGGAAAAATTTACTCTCAAACTGAATACTAAGAAGTGTGCTTTTGGTGTCACTTTTGGAAAGCTCCTAGGGTACATAGTTTCAAAGAAAGGTATTGAAGTTGATCCATCTAAGGTTAAAGCTATCATGGAGATGAAACCTTCAAAGAATATTAGTCAAATGAGAACTTTACAAGGGAGAGTGCAATCTATCAAGCATTTCATATCTTAGGTAGCAGATATATCATAGCCTTTTACAAAGACATTACATAAAGGTGTGACTTTTGCATGGAATGAGGAATGTGAGAAGAATTTAAACCATATCAAACAATATCTATCAAATCCTCCTATCTTGATGCCTACTATTCAAGGGAAGCCACTGATCCTATATGTCTCCACCATAGATACATCACTAGGGGCATTGCTAGCACAACATGATGAGAACAGAAAAGGAAAGAGCTATATACTATATCAGTAGAACATTGGTAGCATATGAGAAGAACTATTCTATGATTGAGAAAGCTTGTCTAGTTGTGATCTTTGCATCATAGAAACTGATACATTACATGTTAGCTCCTACTATACACTTGGTAGCTAAAATAGATCCACTAAAGTACCTACTCATCAAAACTTCCCTCATGGGTAGATTAGCTAAATGGTTCATGCTCTTAAGTGAATTTGACATTGAATATGTTGAAAGAAAATCTATAAAAGGCTGAGTTATTGCTGATCAATTGGTAGATGCACCTATGTTTGATGATACTCCAATGCAAATGGAATTCCCAGATTCCTCAATCATGAATCTTTCTTCTAGAGAATGGTAATTGTTTTTTAATGGCTCCTATACATGGAATAGATATGGAGAAGGCATATTGTTCATAACTCCTCAAGGATACTCGATACCTAAAGCATTCAGATTAATGTTTCCTTGCACAAATAATATTGCTGAATATGAAGCCCTTCTTAATGGCATGAAGATAGTAATTGAGTGGCAGGTAACAAAATTACATGTTCATGGGGATTCACAGCTAGTTATCCATCAAGTCAATGATGTATACCAAATGAAAGATGAAAAGCTAGTTCCTTACAAATGGATGGTAGATGATCTTAAGAAATATTTCATATCTATCACATTTGAGAAAATTCCTAGATTGGAGAATAAGGTTGTTGATGATATGGCAACACAATCATCTCTACCATAGCAACCCGAACATGAGCTATGTTATGAGTTCCTGGTGGAAGCACTGTCATTCCCAGCCTATGATTTCCCAAAAACCCAAATGATTTGCACTGTTGTAGGTCATGACTCTTCCAAATAGAAAAACCTTTTTTCCTACCTTCAAGACCAAATCATTCCTGATTCCTTTAATTGGTATGAGAAACAAAACCTTATCCAAAAGGCATCTTGATATGTTATCATTGGCAATGATCTATACAAACAGAGTCTAGATGGTACTCTTCTTAGGTGTCTAGAACATGAAAAATCTCAATGTGCATTAGAGGAAGTCCACGATGGAATATGTGGGTCACACTCAAATGGTTTAACACTAGCTCAAAAACTTATTAGGGCTAGGTACTATTGGCTGGACATGGAAAAAGAGGCTATCAAGTATGCAAAGAATTGTCAAAAATGTCAAGTCCATGGGAACTTGATTCATGCACCAGGGAGAGATCTTATCCCCTTCACTACACAATGGCCTTTTCAACAAAGGGAATTTGATCTTATAGGATCCATACATCCTCATTCTTCTAATGGACATACCCATATTATTATGGCTACAGGCTATTTCACAAAATGGGTAGAAGTAGTTCCTCTGACTCAAGAAACTGGCAAGCAAATATCAATGTTCATTTTGAACTACATCATATGTCGGTATGGAATCCCTCATTCAATAGTCACAGATAATGGTAGAAAATTCAAGAACAAAGACTTAGATGATCTATGTGCCAAATTCAAGATTATACAACATTGGTCATCTATTTACTATCCTCAAGGGAATGGACAAGCTGAGTCTTCAAACAAGAATCTATTGAAAATCTTACACTGTACAGTTAATAAAATAGGAAGAGACTAGCATCTTATGATCAATCTAGCTCTCTAGGCCTATAGAAAAAGTATCAAAATGCCAATTGGGGCTACACCATTTGCTTTAGTTTATGGGTTTGAAGCGGTACTTCCTATTGAGGTTGAAATTCCATCACTAAGAATCAGAATGCATGGTCTAGTAACTGATGATGACTACAGAGTGTTTAGGTTGCAAGAACTTGAACTAATAGATGAGCATAGACAAGCAACATATGATCATCTTAGAGTATATCAGAAGAGAATGTCTAGTGGCTACAACAAGAAAGTCAGACACAAAGAATTTTAGGTTGGTGATCTAGTCTTGAGAGAAAATCCTAAAAATCAATCCCATTGAGAACGCAAGAGGAAGTTTGAACCCAACTGGTTGGGTCCCTTTGTAATCACTACTACTTTTGGCTCTAGTGCATATCAACTCTCAATGACTGATGGAGAACAACTTTGAGAACCAATCAATGTTCTCCATTTGAAGAAATTCTATGCCTAAGGCATTCAATCTATGGTAAACTGTCCTGAAAAAATAAACATCTTGGTGAAAACCTAGCAATAGGCACCTCAATGATTCACAAAAAAATAAAAAAATAAAAAGTACAAGAAAATTGAAAAACAATGAAAAAAAAATGAGAATAAAAGAAAAAGTGCCTTGGTGAGAACCTGGAAACAAGCACCTTGGTAGCAAAAATAGAATCTCTGCCAAGATGGTGAAAACCTAGCAAATGGGCACCACTTGTTTCAAAATGCTCCATCTATTAGCAAAATCTTGGTCTTTCCCAACTTTCAATCCTGCTTTAGTTTGTACATATTTCTCGGTTTGTTTCTGCATTCCTATTTTCAATAAAGTCGATCTGTACACCAATCGACTCAAGCGTCTATATCTTATCAATGTTCAAACATGAGGGCAATCAATGTCATATCCTATGGTCTCTAGTGTATCTTAGACATGTCGTATCCAGTTAGAGTCCTTTGAAGCTTCATCTGAGTCAGTTAGTCAGTCTCCTCTCCAGAAAGGATTTAGTATCTACAACAACGCAATCAAACATCAACATGAATGAAAAAAATATATGCTTCACATGCTTTTATCTCCTTTTATGCTTACTGATTCACATTGAGATTTTTGTATATTGTGTCCCTTTGAGCTCTTTGATGATGTCCTTTATAGGATTTAGAGAGTGATGACTGGGGGCATAATCTTTTCTTTGTCTTCTTCTTGTATGTGAAAATCTGACAACTTTGGAAATTTTGGATTGAAATGGTGTCCATTTGTAAGAGCCTCTATCTTGTATTGGATAGCCATGAGTACCTCGACCATTGATACCCAGAAAATTCAAGGGAGTTTGATCTAACTATTATCTTTTTGAGTGAATTCTTATTCCTATGTGAAAAGTGATCTTACCTAAGGAGGTGAATGATAAAGGGTCACTACGAGTAATTCACACTAGATTTGGAATGATCTCTTGACTATTTGATGTGTTTGTACCATAAGGCGTATTCAAGTCATCACAACATCTGTGTTCTGATGCTTATACAAATTGATATATCAAAATGGACATGATATCAATATTCATATGTCCATGGTTGTCTAACCACTGGGTGTTTGTATTGATTCTTGCGCATACAAATCGATATTCATATGTCTATAGTTTTATAACTAGTGGGCATTGTGTTAATTTATCTGGTTACCTAAAAATTCAATGATGAAAATGACCAACACATGATCAATGACTAGGTCCTAGGTCTTAGGTTTGCATTTCACTTTGCACTTTGCATGATTGCACGATCTCACAAATTACAGAATACACTTAAAATACTTACATGATTGTTCAAAATGAACTTAAAATTGCCATGAAGAGTTGAATCTCACATGAAGGTTTCCTCACCAAACCGCAATCAGTCACTATCCTAGGTTAGACATCCTTTTTGACATAAGACTGAGTACTTGTCTTCATCAATACCTGCAAAACATATCATGTGTATCATTGCATTTACATTACATATCATGATCATTCCATCTATTGCATTACATTACATTGCATAGCATATTCAAAATCATACATTTCCATACATCTTTTCATAATCAATTACATTTGCATAACATCCATACATGTGAAAGAAATCATTGCATTGCATAAATCTGTACATACATTCTACACTACTCATAGTATTTACATCACATGATATCATCATAAATAAAACATGACAAGTATAAATGAAGTCATAACCACAAATCTCAATCTCATCTATATATCATATAACTCGAACTAGTCAAGGGTGCACTATTGGCACATAAGTACAAAAGAATGAGCTCATGTGACCTATAAGAAGTCAAAGCAGTATATGTGAACAAAAGGACAAAAATATTAGAATATCTAGACAGATCAGCTATTGGCTTGATCCTTTGCATTTGGTGTAGGTGGTGGTGGTGCATCAGGCACTACCTCAGCTCGGGGTGCCCTGGCTCTCTTTGACACTATCATATAATGAGAGTACATTGGTACTCTCTAATCAATAGGAACAACAACATAGTAAGTAGCTCGAGAGGTCTTATGTGTCACCTATGTCTGTAATCTCATGTTCTCCTACCAACAAGTACTCTATACCTTCAAGTCCTTGACTTGTAATTTGAGTTGTTTGATAATCTCATGTGAAGTTTGTACTACACCTGGATCTATATCTATTGTAGGCATCTCTATATCACCACTTGGCTGGTCAACAACCTCTGCTCTCTATGCCTTGTGACGTCTAACCTTAGCTCCTAGATCAAAACTAGTATCAATATGTGTGGTATCAGGACTAGCACCAACATCCTGCTCTGCACCTACCACATCATCAACAATGCCAATACTACCCAAGGTACCACTCTCTCCTCCAGTCGATCTCCTCTGTAAAATTGTAGGTCTTCCTATTATAGCACTAGTAGGATGAGGTGGTCTCATTTGACTAGATGGTCTTTGTGGAGTGAGAACTACTCTCGGCCTTATAGGTGTAGGTTGGGGCATCAAAACCTATGTACATCTCTGGCCTTGACCCATCGAAGCTCCTATCACATCCATAGCATCCTCCATCAAAGGTATCAAATCTATAGGATCTGAAAACTTGTGAAAGGGATGCTCTACAAGCCAAGAAATGTATCCATCAGTAACCCCAACATCTATGACATCTAGTTGGTAGTCCCAGTCTCTACCGATGAGACCGCTATACTGCTTGGTACAAAGAGCATAAGATAACCGAGGGCCCCATCCTAATCCAAGCTCTCTAAGTATTTGTGTATAAGTAGCATGATCCTATGGTGCATCTTGAATGATGTCATACTACCTCCACACCCCGGTAATGATAATCCACTCTAGAATAGTGGTATACCACCCAATCAATACTCAGCTCTGGGAGAAATAACTAAACTACTCTCATGCGGTAGGCCAAGCTTCTATCTGTCGATATGGATGCCAAATCACATAAGTACTATCATCTAGGTAGTGTCTCCAATAATCGATATGACCCATGCATACCTATGTGACATATCCTGAATATACATTTATCACTGGCTACTCCTGGCATTGTGTTTGACATACTGGTCTCAATACTGGGATGTGCTCCTAGGCCCAAATCTGTAGAACTAGAGCACCAGAAGCAAAAGCCTTGCTCTCCAGATACATGATCTCATGCATCTCAGAGAACATTTGATCCAGTAGGCACTGACCCCAACCCAACTCAGAAGGAGTGGCCATCAATCATGCAACCATTGGGGCACAACCCATCAGAAGACCATTATGCTGATGGTCAGACATGATGATACCTCCTATCATGCTAGCTATGATACACTCTAGTCTATGGGTCTGCCCATAACACTAAACTAATATCTCCCAAGAAATAGAGCCAGTGAGTTGTGTGTCATCTCCAAACAAACATTTGAAGGCAAGTAATCTAGAGTTCCCCAAACTCACATACTCAGGGTGTGGATTGTGGAAAGGAATACATAGTATTTGATAGACATCCTTTGGTTTAACAGTAATCTCCCCTGTAGGGAGGTGGAAGATCTAGGTCTCTGAGTGAAACCTCTCAATCAGTGCAGTCAAAAGTCCATGGTTCACCCTAATCTCGGGCAACCAAATTAGATACTCAAAACCATAGGCAGCAAGATGTACCCTCATTAGGTCAGACAGTGAGACACATAATCTATGAGTCGCTAGATGCGAGATACGTACATGGACATTAGGATAGACAACCTACACAACATAGAAATAGGGAATCCTATCAATAATTTGGTTGAAAAATAGGCTAATCATACAGAAATTGAAAAGTTTACTATCTCAGAAGGTACTTTAAAAGCTCAGTAATAAGACTAAGAATTCAAAAAATCAAAAATTTTGACCTAAAAAGGTGTTTTAAGCTCATTGTTTTCCATATGACAATACAGTCTAGCATGAAAACTCATACGAGTTTCAGCAAGGTCCCAAACAATAATCAATGGTTATACGACATTACAAGTATTCCCGTATGACATATGAGGGACCTAATGAAACGTCATACGACTCTTGGGTCCCTCTCATACGATTTTCTAGGGGTTATGATACGACAATCTAAAAGAAATTGAAAAGGCATATGATTCACAGTGGACAGTCGTACGAGTTTCCATGCATGTGAGAATTGAAAATTTGAAACGTATGAAAAATGATTAAAAAATGATAAAAACATGCAAAAATAGAATTTTTAAGAAGGCACAAAGGTCCACTTATCGGATGTCCATACTGATGAGGTCTTTGATGTCTCCAGCTGCGCTCAAAATGGTGGGAAGAGATAGGTACATGCATCTCATCCATTTTCTCACTCAGAGGGCTCCACAAAGGTTTCAAAAGTCAAAAGTGATTAATGAATTGAAAATGACCTTTTTGGCCTTTATATAGCTTTTTGACCTAATTTTCAAAAGTGCTTCGTTTCCATGAAAATTGCACCCCTAGCTAATTTCAATGTTCTGAACCCATTTTCAAGATCAAAATTGAAATTTGAGGTTGTTTACTATGTCAAAATCATGATTTAAAATTTTCAGACATAGGACGACTGACTGCTTGCATAATCAACCTTCAATCATCACAGAAATCCAGCATTCAACTTAACTAATTATCTTACATCAAACTATTGAAATTTCAACTTGGTCAACCATGGTCAACTCATGGTCCACCTAGTCAAACTTGGTCTCTAGGACCTCCAAACAATGCAGAATGCATTCTCAAACGTGTCCAACCAATTCTCAAATCAATTAACATGCTTCTAAGCCATTCAACACTGAATTTTCATGTTAGATTTCAATTTTAATCCTGAAGGTTGCATGGTATTGCACATCAATCAAAGTCTATAAATCTAATTCTTTCAATCAAATCTTTCCTCAATAATCAAGACAACAACCACATCTTGTTCTTGATTCATCAAAAGACCTCATCGCTTGGGGCACATCACTTGGGGCATATCAGATTCATCAAGATCCATATCAATCTAGTATCCTAATCAATCTTGTAAACTATATCAATTTTTTTTGTAACCATTGGTTCATTAGTGTTATTTCCTTGGTTCTTTGTAACTGAAGGGTTCAGATGTGATACCAATGTTGATTCCATTGGATAATTAGGTATGGAATCAGGTCACTCACTTCTTTGTAATCATAAGGTTCAGAATCAGGTGTTTTGATACTTTTTCGTAATCATCAATTCATCATTGCTATAGTTAACATCATCACATTATCTTTGGTCATCCAAGACCTAAATCACAACATCTTCAAATCTTTCAACTGGTTTCTATCTCAGAATTGGTTAATCTTTCAAATCAGTTTCAACATATAAAATAGACTAATCTTTGAACCACTGTGCTTCACATAGTAATTCAAAGAGGGGCAAAATGTAATACCCAAAAAATGGGCTATAGGTTCATTAACCTCTTACATCAACAAATCAAATGAAATCGACATCAAAGTCCTAATCTAAGGCACATCTGCACATCTAATCATTAAAACCTAATTGATTATTCTAAATTCTGCATTTGGGAATATTCCTTGAAATATTCCTACATTATCTTAATTATATTTGATTTAATAATTATTTGGTGATAAATCATATTTTTCCTAAATTTTTATTAATTGAATATTATGAATATTTAATTAATTATATTTAATTTTGACAATAAATCAAAATATCCTATGATTAATTGATTAAATTCTTATTTAATTATTTAAAGTCAGTTGTCAATTTTTAATAATATAGTTTTTGAATTAAAGTTTGATTTAATAATTGGTTAAGCCATAAATCAATTATTTTAATTCAAAAATCAGTTAAGTTGAAGATAAATCACTTTATTTATTTAAATTAATTCATAATTATTATGCACATTTGAAAGAGCAATCAAACTTTAAATCAAAAAATCAATTCAAGTTGTTATCTTTTTGAAACTCAACATCTATTTTGAGTTGAAAATTGATCTAAACTTCTGATTTGAGTTAAAAAGCTATTTTTGTATGATTTACATGATTTTGTGAGTTGATCTGATTCTAATTTCTTGTTGACTCAAAAATCAACCCGAGTTCATCAAGAGTGATTTATGGAGCTTTCCTCATGAATCCTCAAAGCCCTGGATTTCTATAAAATCAAGGCTCAACTCTTCATAATTAACCACCTCGAATTTGCACAATTATTTTGGTGAATTGGCAATTGAAGGATTAAGCACTTGTGACAAGAGATTTGTGAGATCTTTCATTGTTGGTCACAACTTTTCATTGTTTTTCATATAATAGCTTTGCATTCATAATTTTCATATTATTTTTAGATTAATCTGCATATCGTCTCAATTTTATCTAGATTAGTTTCATATCAGTTTTCATCCTAATTGCATCTAAAATCCAAAAATATAGATTAAATCTACATTCACTTCATATCCATCTTTTGCATTCAAATCCTTCATTTAGGTGTTGCATTGTCACTGGTCTCGATCTGATCTGAGAATATCATACTCGCACCTACTAGAAGGCAGTAAATCACCTAGTTAGCTTAGTTTCAATTACCTGCAAGATTTCAATTTTTGCTAACCTCTAATGTTTTACTCAAGTGTTGTGTCCATAGCTAGGTACAATTTTCACACACACACACACACACACACACACACACATTACCATATCAAATCCCCCTCAAGATTGGTGTTGTAGAATTTCTAAGGAAATTGGGGGAATACAAGAAAATACTCTCACAGGGAAGGCTAGAGGAACTCTTTTCCCACTATCACAATAGCCTACTAGTTTGTAATCATTAAAGGTGGATGGGTTCATATGGATAAAATATTGCAACCATGTCATATGGCTACTTCAATTGCTAGGATAATAGATCATGAGGGTCTCTACAATGAGATGTTCAAGAAGAGGGTTAAATGCCCATTTATAGATCATATCTTTAATTTTCCTAAAGATATCATTAGAAACATTCCAAACATACAGGAATAGCAGATCAGGAAGGAGAAGTGGCTAGTGTATAAAAAGACACTAGAATTTGTGCAACATTTTGACAAGGGTTATGATCCTCTAAAAGATGACACCCCTTATGGAAAGAAAGTAGAAACTCTTATGAGTCACTTTGAGGGTATCATCTAGACTCTAAATGAGAAAAATGAGAAGGTTATGCAAGCTAAGCCATAAAAGGCTAGATTGGTGTTAAGAAAGCTTGTATTTTCCAAAGTGTTACCCCTGGGTAGATACATGGTGCAAAATAAGACTGGATATAATGTGGTTGTTCCAGGACCAAGCAGGAAGGAAAAAAACAGAAAGAATAGAGGACATCCCTTCCACCTCAAAGGAAGTAGGAGTGAATGACAAGAGTGTGGAAATAAAAGATTCACCATAGGATCAACCAATTAAGGTTGTTTATGATTCTCCACCTCTACCAAAGAAGAAAAAACTAGAAGAAAGGCATGTACATGCTGAGGAGGAATACTCTCCCTCCCAATCACCTCTAAACCTTATTGATCATCAAGAGATTGTAGAGAAAATACAACAATTGGGTAGTCTAGGTCAAATATTTATGACCTATGAGGAAATAAATGAAGGAGTACTAGAGCCACTAGAGGATCCTGAATCATACTTAACAGTGGGATAAATGGTTTTTAAATAGCTAGACCCCATAACTAAGAAGGCATGTGATGAATTTATAGCAGATGATGCTTTTGTAAAGGCTAGGGCTTTCATGCAATTTTTGTGCAAATTGCACATAAACCAATTCCAGTAAACATGTGAGAAAAGGAAGGAGGGGGACCCACAAAAGGACATCAAGGTCATAGAGAGTGAGGTCAAAAAGGAAATGACTAAAAGATTTGAAGGATCACTCAAGAACAATGAAGATAATTGGTAAGAAATTCAAGAGTACATATTCTCCTAGAATGGGACATTACTGATGCAATAGTCCTAGATGCTATTAGAAAGAAAACCACACCAATTCATAAGACTAGAGAAGAGGTAGAGAAAGAAATCAAGGGAGTCACTTTCAGTGATTACCATCAAGCATTGGTTTTGGGGTCCTTGAGAAAGAATGAAAATAACAAGGGAAAATAGATTGCCAAGGGTGATCTTACAGGTAGCCTTCTAGTAAAAAGGGTCAGTGAGACCTCATTAATTGAAGCAATAGGCATGGTAGTGGCAACATCCCAGCTTACAAAAAAGTTGGAAGAGAAGGAAGCCAAGGAGAAAGAAGAGCTCACATTAAGGCTTGGAACAATGTTGAAATCTTATGGGGAAATGAAGCAGGAGATGAATGAGAAGGATAAAACAATAGAAGACCTAAAGAAAAGGTTATGAGAATAGGGCCCAATCTAGGTATCATGACAATTGCAACTTTCTTCCTCCCATGCTATACCTCCTTCATCTAGTACAATAATTGAATACCCCCTTCCCATTTAACCTCCTTCTTTGAAATATGAAGAGAAAGAAAAGGATGCAATTTTGCATTTTGCTACTAGTGTAGGACCAAAGGACATATATATAATTGGTGAGCAGTTATCCAAAATTTTGATGACTTTAAAGGAAGACATGACCACTATAGGCCCAATTTTGAATAAGTGGGTTGTAATAAAAGGTAAATTGAAGTCTTTTTATTCTCTTATTAAGAATCAAAAAATTGAGAATAAGATTCTACAAGATACTCATAAGTTTGTTAGGGGCCTACTTGAGTTTGAAGGAAAAAGGGAGAACTTAGAGAGAAAGACATCAATTATGAAGGAAAAATATTTCCTAGATAGTTTTCAAATATTTCCCGGTCTTTTCACAATAGATGGGGCCATAAAGGACAAACAGGGATGGTTGGGACAAATTGATGATGAGCTGTCAACTAGAATAAGCACAATTTTGAATGCAGACAACAATATTCCCTTTGTTCAAACAATTGAAATATTACAAGATGCCAAGGTACATTTCAGAACCCTAAGGAAAGATGTACATCAGGTTAAATTTGAATGGGATGCCTTGATACCTAAAGGAGATGAAGTACTAGATTTCCATTGGCCCAGTGAGGACATTTACACTTCTTGGGAAGCTACATATTCCTTGAAAGATGCAAAGAATTAAGGAATACCCACTGAAACTACAACAACTATCACTACTTCAACCACTCAAAGAAAAGAAAATAGTGCAAAGGATCTCAAATAGTTGAATCAAGCACAAAGAGTACACCTAGTAGAATTTGAACTAACCTTGGGAGTTGTTGCAAATTTTGGCGCTCATATAAATGAGAAACTTTGTAAAAATATAACAAGAATGTGTTATATTTATCTTTTTTGTCTTATTTGGTTGCATATTTTGTCTTTTCTAAGAAAGATCCAAAGCTTTTATGCAATCCTTAAAATTCTATAAAAGGATTACCGGGATCATTTTGTAAGGACCAGAACTTGAACATTCTTATTGACAAGTTTTTGAGTCTAGGATACAATAGACTGTATTAGGCCATTTTTTATAGAATAGCAAGTATTACTGGTTTAGCTAATTTTCATATGGTTTTGCATTTTCAAGCATTATGTATACATACAAATGATATAGAAATTTGAATAAAAATCTAGAGTTTATATCTCTCCTTTGTGTATTTTTCTTTGAGTTATGAGTTGTCAGATTCATTGCATGGATTATTTTTGTGTATGTGTTGATATTCTTCAGCTTTGATCTAAGATAAAATTAAATAAGCTTTAGATATAGCACTAATTCTTTGAAGTTTGCATAAGGATATAAATATGTAGTGTGAATTTAGGATTCCTTTGATCAGAATCACCATAGGGTGATAGTATCTTCTAAGGATAAAGATTATCAAAGTTTAATATATTTGTCTATATATCTCATTTTGCCTTGAAGATGTCACCCAATGGATAAGGCACTGGCTAGCAGTGGAGCTAGTTGATGGAAATCAATGCTTGATAAGGTTCTACTGTATTCCTAAAATTTGATATAAATCTTTCAAATTATTTAAAGTATTGTGACTTACAAGTTATCCTACATAATGGTAATGGAGAATCAATAAATGAATGGTGATCATTTAGTATTTTCTTATCATTTATTTATTGTCCTTTAAATCCAGTATGTTATTGTTGAAGTTGTAATACCCCAAAAATGGGCTATAAGTTCATTAACCTCCTACATCAACAAATCAGATGAAATCGACATCAAAGTCCTAACCTAAGGCACATCTGAATATCATCAAATCTAATTGATTATCTTAAATTCTGCATCGGGGAATATTCCTAGCAATATTCCCAATTATCTTAATTATCTTTAATTTAATGATTATTTCGTAATAAATCACATTTATCTTAAGTTTGATTAATTGAATATTTTCATATTTAATTAATTAGATTTAATATCTTGCCACTTAATTGTTTAATTAAATTTAATTCTATCTATTATTAATTGTATTATCTAATTTTGACAATAGATCAAAATTCCTATCTTTAATTGATTAAATTCTTATTTAATTAATTAAAGCATGTTGTCATTATTTAATAATATAATTTTTAATAAAAGTTTGGTAAAATAGTTAATTAACCCATAAATTAATTATTTTATTTCAAAAATCAGTTGAGTTGAGGATAAATCACTTTATTTATTTATTTAATTCTTAATTATTATGCATATTCAAAAGAAAAAGTTAAACTCCAAATCAAAAAAATAATGCAAGTTATTGACTTTTTGGAACTCAACATCCTTTTGGAGTTCAAAAAGCTGATCTAAACTCTAATTTGAGTTAAAAAGCTATTTTTGCATGATTTTGAGAATCAACTATCTTTCATGATCAGATAACTCAAAAATCAAGATGAGTCAATTTGAGTGATTTATGGCTTTTATCCATGCACCTCCAAAGCCCTAGATTTCTATAAATTAAAGGATTCAACTCTTCATATCTCATCTCATATTTTTGCACAATCATGCTGGAGAATTGGAATTGAAGAATCAAAGCTCTTGCGAATCAACATCTTTGTGAGATCAATCTTATTTTTGCATTCATATTTCATATCATTGTTAGATTAGCATAGCATATCAGTTTTCATATAGATTAATTTCATATCAGTTTTTCATTCATTCTTATTGCATAGAAAAATCCAAAAAAATAGATTAATTGCATTCAATTTCATATCCATCTTTTGCATTCAAATCCTTCATTTAGGTGTCGTCTAGGTCACTGATCTTGATTACAATCTGAGAACATTAATCTCGCACCTATTAGAAGGCAGTAAATCGCTTGGTTAGTTTAGCTTTCAATTTTGCACAATTTTGATTATCACTAACCTCTAATGTTTTACTGAGTGTTGTGTCTATAGATCATGTACAATTTTCACACACACATTTCTGGCACCCACCGTGGGGCTTTGAAACGGGTTTCCAATTCAATTCTATCAATTTCTGTCTTTCTCTCCTTGGCATCTGTGCAAAGCTATGATTTTTAATATTTGTCCGTACATCTGTCGTACAAGTTTCTAACAAATGTCGTATGAGATCATACCCACCGTCGTATGATACTGGACCCACTATCGTATGATAGTCTATCGGATCGAAGCTCATTTCATCACCAACCCACTGTCATTTGGGAGCTCAACTGTCGTATGGTAGCATACCCAGTGTCGTACGAGTTTCTGGACTGTCTTCTGAGAGCATACCCACTGTCGTATGAGTTTCCGTACCAATTTTTGACTGTCGTTTCATTTTTCATGGCAGAGTATCAAATTTGATTTTTATATTTTGGCTAACTACTAATTTTGACAATTGAAATTCTCTATTTTTGATTGCTCTCTACTGGTTTTGATTGGGAAAAGTGCAAGAATTGCTAAAAATTAGGTAAAATCTACTAAGCGCGTTGTGAGGATCACCAGGTATTCTCCTTCATCTAATAACATTTCGATTTGGGCTTAAAATAAATCTCTCATGTGTCTAGCTTGTGTGCTTCTTTTCATGCTTTTATTTTACACACTTGCATAATTGATACTAGGTTGTGATCCCTTAAGGATTCATTAAGTAGTCTTAGAATACTTGTGGTTGATCTTGATTGCTATCTTGGGTTATTAGACTCGCTAATCCACCAGCCCCTCATTTTCGCCCCGTGGTTGCAATCTCAGCACCATAAAGGGGAGGGGTCAACAGGACAGAAGCGTTAGATGTTCCACTTGGCAACCCTTTTGTGCTTTTAAGAACTCACTTGTTTTCTAAGTTGGGGACTCATTTTTAGCTTGTGTGAGGTTTTAAGTGTTCCACCTTGTGGACTCATCTCATATTCTCTTTAAGCGTTAAGTGTTCCTCTTTCTACTTTTTGGGTACTTTTGGTAGATTTGCTCTCTGGAATATATCTGTGCTCACATAGTAATTAGGCCCTATGAACACTATTCGTGATTCTTGAAAGATTGGATTCCCAGTGAAATCCTTCTTGATGATAGAATCCTTGTAGGTAGGGAGGATACTTAGTGTGTTTCACATTCAACTTGGTTAGTGCATCTTCTCTTATTGATCGACACATTCTCTCTCCGAAGAGGTTGATAGATCACGTAGGGTTGATATCACGAGCTTTGGTGAATCAAAATTGGTTAGTGTGTCTTCTCTTATTGATTGATACATTCTCTCCCCAGAGAGGTTGATAGATCACATGGAGTTGATATCACAGACCTTGGTGGAACAAAACTTTGTCTTAGCGTGTCGGATTAATCTGCTTGCTTTGTTTGGGTTAAAAGTGAAGAGGTGTCAAAACCTTGAATCTGGAGCCAAGTCCCCTTGTGGTATAAATTTGTGAGTCATCTTTAGAGAGGGTTAACCGTAGCGGACAATCCCTTCACAGGGCAAACTACGTTGACGGAACCTCAAGCGGTCATAGCCATTTTCACCGTGGTAGTGATAGCCGCTATATAAATGTCCTTGTGGAAGAAATCTCCACGGGTATGGTTCATTGTTGGGTTGTCAGATCTCCCTAGTAGCTCTTGAAGATTAAGTTCTCAGACTGTGTCAAAACCCTGGTGCGCCGGGATTGGAGTTCACCCCTTTGAATCATAAAAGTTGTAGAGTCAAACTATTACTAAAAACCCTAGAGAGGCCAATTTTTCACTTTCAGGTATATGTGTGTTATTGCAAAACTTTTTAGAACATACACAATTAGTACTCTCAGGGATTAGCACAATTTGGTCACTTGATTGTTCATGCGCAAGGTTGCTTTTGCCCTTGTTCATTGTTTTCAGACATGCTTGGAATCACTTGCTTGCTATTCTGTGTGCTTGTTTATCTACTTGGCTCTTAAAAATGATCAAATCTGGTATAACCTTCAAAATCTGGACAGCACAATTTGCAAACAATCCAGAACTAAAAACCTTAAATTTTGCAAAAATTGACATAAAATTCTTTCTGGAGTCAAAAGTCATTTCAAGAAGTCAAAAGTCATATGACTTTTTGTCAAATGTCATTTTAGTATTGCCCATATGTCGTATGATTGAGAACCTAGTGTTGTACGAGTTTTCAAACCAACCAAATTCAAAAGCCAAAAATCTGTTAGCAACTGTCATACGAGTTTTGTCAATTATCATTTCATTGCTACCCAACTGTCATACAAGTTTTGCAACTATCGTTTCATAGACTACCCACTATCGTATGAGTCTGCAGAGTGTCGTTTGGAAAAATTAGAGAGAGTTGTTAGAAATTGTCAATTTGTGAGATATCCAATGTTTCTAGCCTAGTTCCAGAATCTGTCAAAAATATCATTGTGTCAGGAATAGAGTAGTAGCTATTGAGCATTCTACCATTTTCCAAGAGTGATCTTTTGAATCCGATCTAGTCTTCTGTTTGATCAATTTGAGTCCTTTTTATCTCATGTCAAAACCTTGTCATAACTATCAATCTTCAAAAACAAACTAAGTGTTGAGAACTCATGTTTGCTATCTTTTGGGTGATCTATCCCATGCATCCAGGGCACAGTTTCCTTCACCCACATCCCATCAGATCTTCAAAACTATCACAATCTTGACAAGGTTGCGTCATTGAATTTTCTTGAATCAAATTATTCTTCAGTTGTCTTCGTCCTTTTCTTCTGTTTCATTCAAAGTTAATGGTGGAGACTAGAGCTTCTTCACACAAGAAATCAGAAGAAACATCTCAGAACTTACTTTTGACCAATACCCTAGGTCCAACTCTTGAACAACTCATCAAGTCAAGTATCTATGAAGATGACGGTCTCGGTAACTTTCGATTGAAAACTAGTTACATACCTCCTCTATCAACTCACAGAGGTAATCAGCAAACTCCTCCTCAATCTATTCCAGGGAGCCCAAAAACTCCTACCATGTCTCAAGCAGGGACAAACCATGGTTCTCTAGGAGGAGGATCCCAGGGACACCATTCTCAACATAATGCCGACCAAGACCCTACACCCTCTGAAATCCATCGGTGTTAGAATGATGATGAATTCAAAAGAATGATGAGGCATTTCTTGAAAATGGATAGAGAGGCATACTTTTTTCAATTAGCCCAGGAAGGAGCTAAACTTCCTCCTCACTTCAATGTCAAAGATATCATCGCGCATGAGGAAGAAACTCTGATGATGGCCATAATGAACCAGCTGCATGCTATGCAGGTCAAAATGAATAAAATTGAGAAAGAGAAGGAACCCAAGGAATTCTCCATGGAGGCCCTTTGTCCTTTCCCTTTTGACAAAGACTTGTATATGCCTCCATTCCCAAAAAGAGTGGAGATACCAAAGTATGACAAATATGATGGACACTCTGATCCTCAAGATCATGTCAAAGAGTTATGTACGCAATCCATGGAATTCATGCATGAACTGACTTATCTAATGCATCTTTTTCCTAGATCCTTGGGAGGAGCCTCCATTCAGTAGTTTTCAAGATTACCTTCTACAATCAAAACTTTTGAGGAATTGATTAAATTGTTTTATCAACAATATTCCTACAATATTCAACATCCAATTACCATGATCAATATCTGTAACCTCAAGCAATATCCAGGGGAATCATTCCTAACTTTTCTCAAGAGGTGGCAAAAGAAGTTTTCTCTATATGCTAGACCAATTCCCAAAATGGAGAAACTTGAAATCTTTACAAATAACCTTGTTCCAGAGCTCAACTATCCATTACAAATGCAAGATCATGTATCTTTTGATAAAATGGTGGATAATGCAATCAAGATTGAGAAAGTACTTGTCAAGAAAGGAGAAATCACACTTCAAAAGGACAAGTCTGAATCTGGATCTAGCTCAAAAGATAAAAACAAGAGCTGGAATAGAAACAAAGGTATCATCTCTGATGGTGTTGTTGACACTATCCGTGCCCCATCAAAGGCACCAGCCTACAATCTCACCCTTGCCACCAAAGCCATTGAAGCTTTAGAGCAAAAATCTACTAAACCAGCTCCAAAGAAGCCATTCAAACGATGGGATAATAAATGAAAGTTTACTCCCCTGGGAGAATCTTTGGAATCTGCCCTGAGAACCCTGATAGCTGATAACATGATCTCTTTACCACCAATCCGAAAACCTGATCTGGATGCAAAACCATATTGGTGGAAAGATAATGAATACTATGCTTTCCATCAGACTAAAGGCCACAGAACTAATGGATGCTTCCACTTGAAGCATACCATTCAAGACTTGATAGATCAAGGGGACATCACGATCGATAATCCTACTAGCAATAATGATCACACAGCATTTACAAAACCATTTCCACAACATGGCAAAGGAGTTTCCACTTCCCAGCCTAACATGGGGGAAAAAGTCAACTATGCCTACCCTGGAAATGATGTTGTCATCAATATGGTTGAACCATGTATCTCTGAGAGCTGCAATGTCATCACAATTGTACGAAGGGATAGAAATCATTCCTCAACTAATGTGGTTACCAGGTCACAAGCTCAGACCCATTTGAAAGGACAAACACCAAGTTCATCTAATGTCCCTAAGATACCTTTCAATCTCACATCTGCTTCTAGACATAAGGTTGCCTCGAAATCTTCCAATCCAAAGGATATAAGACCTACATCTTACAGCATCGTCCAACAACTCCAGCATACCAATGCCAAAATCTCCATGTTTGAGTTACTTCAAATATCTCCAGCTCACAGAGATATCCTAGACAAGGCTTTGCTTAGCTCTAATGTTCCTGATGATCTAGATCTAGATAGGTTCCAGACTATGGTTAGTCATCTAACGTCTCTACAATATATCTCCTTTTTAGAAGAGGATGACAACTCCCTAAGTCACCCACATAATCAACCCTTGCACATAGAAGTCTTGATCCAGAACCGTCGAGTCAAACGTGTGTTGATAGATGGGGGTGCAGGCCTCAACATTTGTTCTTACAACTTAATCACACAGTTGAGATTCTCAGAGATGGCTATTGATCCTCGAAAGAAGATCACCATAAAAGCCTATGATGAACAAGAAAGAGCTTCTAAAGGCACTATTGTCTTACCCATCCGAGTGGGTCCAGTCATCAAAGATACCACATGTCAGGTGCTTGATCTACCATTGGCTTACAATATCCTTCTAGGGAGACCCTGGATACATGAAATGCAAGCTATTCCTTCTATGTACCATCAATGCTTGAAATTTCCATATGAAGGAGTGGAGGTTACTATCCCAGTAGATCAAAGTACAACTTGCAATACATTGAAGGAAAGTGCCGACAAGCTTGTTCCCAATAATAGAGAATCTTCCATCAAGTAGCTAAATGTTGCTTCCACATCTAAGATGGACGACATTGCTAAAGAGATCAATATCAAAGAAAATGGGATGGGAGAATACACTATAGAGCCAGTCTTGTCTCTGAAATCTCTCCCTGTCTCGCCCAAGTCATATGGACAATCTTTGAAGCAATCTAAATCAGAACCTAAAGAACCTATGGAAGCATACAAAAGAAATTTTGTGGTGGAGCAAGTATCCAAACAAGAATTTGAAGAAGATGAAGCTGTGCTTGCATGGCTATAGAAAGATGATTCTGAATCCAAAATTGTTTGACCTAGTGAATCTATAGCACCTACAATCCCTTCTAATTCATATGGTCCAGGAAACAAATTGATAGCCAAGATGGGATATTCCAGTCAGGGACCTCTAGGAATCAGGGGAAAGGGTCTTGTGACATCCATTTCACATATTGGTAGAGACAAAAAAGATACTAGTGGCATAGGGTTTAAGAAGAAACCCTATCATCTCAGAGGTGGTTGTTCTCATGTCATAGAACAAATTGCACCAGGAGAACCCCTTCTTAAGAAAGGAGAAATAGAACCCTCTGATGATGATTTAGATAGCTCTGAGCTTATCCCCTATGAAAAATTGCCTAAAGAGATCAAAGATCTTCTTGATGATATAGATGATCCTATCAAAATAATTAATGTAGTAGAAACACAAGAACCTACTGTAGCGCAAGAGATGGTTGCACCACAAGAACTAGCTAATCTCGAAGGCAATCAAACTGATCAAGAAGAAGGGGGTAGTTATTCTGACACTGATTCCCATGAATATGAATTCAAGTCAGAGACTGAGGGTAATCCTTCTTGGGGTATTCATCCTAATTTCACACATTTTCTACGATTTCCTAGAGATCCTGAATCAGAAGCTGAGTCAAATGACTATGAATGGGGTGCCATTCCAAAAGAAGATGAGCTTATAATGGAGAAATATATAGATGTTATTCACCAATATGTATCTCAACCCGACGTAGGTCTAGAGTGAAACAATGAACTTAACGTGTCTGATCCACCTATGGCTGAAGAGGACTCCCATGATGATGTTGAGCCTATTCATGAATTGAACATTTTGAGCTGTAATATCACCTTTGAACTTGAGCGTCAGGTTGGGACCAATGATGACATATCCACATCCATGAACACCATATCCCAAGTCTTTCCCGCTTTGACTATCCAACGCCCTGATCTTATCGACCAAACTTCCACAAACCCAAACCATGGTATGTATACCTTCCCAAATGACTATGCCCTTTCCTGCTACCTCAATGCAGTTGAGCCTATGAGTACTTCCATCAGTGAACTAAGCGTTAGCATGACCAAGTTGGACATCAAATATCTCAGTCAGAAAAACAAGAGTAAAAAGAAAAAGAAAAAGAGTTCTGAGGGTGAAAACCACTTTGTGGCAGTCTCAGAACTGACAAAAGTAAAAAGAAAAGATGTATCTGAAGGTGAAAACCTCTTTGAGGTGCCTAAGGATAAGATATTTGATGTCCTTCTGAGTCATTTATAGGATAGATCTCCAATTCTGATTGAGCCAACTCAATCCATCAATTTGGGTACAACAAAGGAACCACAATTGGTACATATAGCACAATCTCTATCAGACGAAGAGAAACAGAACTTCACTACCTTCTTATCAGAGAAAAAGATCAACTTTGCATGGAAATATTTAGATATGCCAGGATTGGATCCCAATCTCACTATGCACCATCTATCCATTGCTCCCGGAGTAAAACCAATCAAACAAAAATTGAGAAAGATGCATCCTCATGTTGCACTCTTAGTCAAAGAAGAACTAGAAAAACTCCTAAAAGCTGGATTCATCTGTGTCATAGACTATGCTGAGTGGATTTCCAACATTGTACCTATTTCCAAACCAGATGGTTCAATCAGAGTGTGCACGGACTTTAGAGATGTGAATAGAGCATGCCCTAAGGATGACTTTCCACTACCTAACATTGATATGATAGTGGACATGACTGTAGGCTATGAAATGTATTCCTTAATGGATGGCTTTTCTAGATACAACCAAATCAAAATTGCTAGAGAAGATCAAGAGAAAATAGCTTTCACATGTGCGTGGGGAACTTTCTATTGGAATGTTATGCCATTCGGACTCAAAAATGCTGGAGCTACATATCAAAGAGCAATGACATTTATTTTTCATGATATGATGCATAGAACAATGGAGGATTACGTAGATGATACCTTGGCAAAATCCATGATTAGAACTGAACATCTAATAGACTTGAGCATGATCCTCGACAGAATGGAAAAATTTAGTCTTCGACTAAATCCTAAAAAGTGTGCTTTTGGAGTCACTTTTGGAAAGCTCCTAGGATACATCGTCTCCAAGAAAGGCATTGAAGTTGATCCAGCTAAGGTCAAGGCTATAATAGAGATGCACCCTCCCACAAATATCAGTCAAATGAGGATGTTGCAAGGTAGAGTTCAATCTATCAGAAGATTCATATCATAGCTAGCGGACATCTCACAGCCTTTTACAAAAACATTACATAAAGGTGTGACCTTTGCATGGAATGAAGATTGCGAGAACAACTTTAAACATATCAAGAAGTATCTATCAAATCTGCCTATATTGATGCCTCCTATTCATGGGAAGCCATTAATATTATATGTCTCCGCAATAGATACATCACTGGGGGCATTGCTAGCACAGCATGATGAGAACAAGAAAGAAAGAGCCATCTACTATATCAGCCGAACTTTAGTGGCCTATGAGAAGAACTACTAAATGATAGAGAAGGCATGTCTAGCTATGATCTTTGCATCATAGAAATTGAGACACTACATGTTAGCTCATACCACTCATTTGGTAGCTAAAATTGATCCATTGAAATATCTCCTAAGCAAGGCTGCCCTCACAGGTAGACTAGCTAAATGGGTCATACTCTTGAGAGAATTTGACATTGAATATGTTGAAAGAAAAGCTATCAAAGGATAGGTCATTGCTGATCAATTAGCTGAAGCACCACTATTTGATGATACACCCATGCAAATGGAATTTCCTGATTCTTCTATCATGCATCTCTCTTCTAGAACATGGCAGTTATTCTTTGATGGCTCCTACACACAAAATGGATTGGGAGCAGGCATATTGTTCATCACTCCTCAAAGATACTCGATACCCAAAGCATTCAGATTAAAGTTTCCTTGCACAAACAATATTGCTGAATATGAGGCACTTCTCAATGGTATGAAAATGGCAATATAGTGGAGAGTTACAGAGATGCACATCCATGGAGACTCACAATTGGTCATCCACTAGGTCAATGATGTGTACCAAACCAAAGATGAAAAGCTCATTCCTTACAAGAGAATGGTAGATGATTTAAAGAAATACTTCATCTCTATCACATTTGAGAAAATACCCAGAACAGAGAATAAGGTTACCGATGCAATGGTGACATTATCTACTCTTTTACAGCAGCTCGAACATGAACTACACTATGAGTTCTTGGTGGAAGCCCTATCCTATCCTGCATATGACTCCCCTGAAACCCGCATGATCTGCACTATTGTAGGTTATGACTCATCTTGCTACAAAAATCTATTCTCCTATCTCCATGACCAAATCATCCCTGAGTCCTTTAACCGTTTTGAGAAATGAAACCTTATCTGATCCGCATCCCGATATGTCATCATTGGTAATGATCTGTACAAATGAGGTCTAGATGGTACATTGCTTAGATGTTTAGAACAGGAAGAGTCTCAACATGCATTAGAGGAAGTCCATGAGGTATATGTGGGTCACACTTGAATGGTTTAACGTTAGCTCAAAAACTTATTAGGGCTGGGTACTATTGGCCTGAAATGGAAAAAGAAGCTATTAAATTTGCTAAAAAATGTCAATAGTGTCAAGTACATGGCAACTTGATTCATGCTCCACGGAGAGATCTGATTCCCTTTACTACACAATGGCCTTTTCAACAATGGGCATTTGATCTCATAGGTGCTATCCATCTGCACTCTTCTAATGGACATACCCATATAATCACAACTACATATTATTTTAAAAAATGGGTAGAAGCAGTTCCTCTAACACAAGCAACGGGGAAACAGATCTCTATGTTCATCCTAAACTACATCATTTGCAGATATGGGATCCCTCACTCTATAATCATAGATAACGGGGGAAAATTCAAAAACAAGGACCTAGATGACTTATGTGCTAAGTTCAAAATTACTCAACATTGGTCTTCTATCTACTATCCTCAAGGGAATGGACAAGCTGAAGCTTCAAACAAAAATCTCTTAAAAATCTTGCATAGAACAGTGAATAAAATAGGAAGAGACTGGCATCTCATGATCAATCTAGCTCTCTGGGCCTATAGAACTAGTATCAGAACACCTACAGGGGCTACACCTTTCGCTTTAGTTTATGGGTCTGAAGTGGTACTGCCTATTGAGGTTGAAATCCCATCACTCAGAATCAAAATGTATGGACTTGTCACTGATGAAGACTACAAAGTGTCTAGGTTACAAGAACTTGAATTACTAGATGAGCGCAGGCAAGCAGCGTATGATCATCTCAGAGTGTATCAGAAAAGAATGTCTAGAGGCTACAACAAGAAAGTCAGACATAGAGAATTTCAGGTTGGTGATCTAGTGTTGAGAGAAAATCCTAAAAATCAATCCCATCGTGAAGGCAAGGGGAAGTTCGAACCCAATTGGCTAGGTCCCTTTATAATCACTGCTACTTTTGGCTCTAGTGCTTATCAACTCTCAATGACTAAAGGAGAACAGCTCCGAGAACCAATCAACGTTCTCCATCTGAAGAAATTCTATGCCTAAGGCATTCAGTGCTTGGTAAATGTCCTGAAAAAATCTTAAAAATCAGAAAAAGTCCTGAAAAAATGAACATCTTGGTAAAAACCTAGCAATAGGCACCTTGATGATTCACAAAAAAATAAAAAAATATCAAAAGTACAAAAAAAATTGAAAAAATGAAAAATACAAAAAAAAAAGAAAAAAGAAAAAGTGCCTTGGTGAAAACCTGGAAACAGGCGCCTTGGTAGCAAAAATAGAATCTCTACCAAGATGGTGAAAACCCGGCAAACGGGCGCCACTTGTTCAAAATGCTCCATCTATCAGTGCAATCTTGGTCTTTCCCAGCTTTCAATCTTGCTTTAGTTTGTACATATCTCCCGGTTTGTTTCAACATTTCCAGTTTTCAATAAGTCGGTCTGTACACCAATCAGCTTGCGCATCTGTATCCTATTGATGTTCAAATTTGGGGGCAATCAATGTCATATCCTATGGTCTCCAATGTATCTTAGACGTATCCTATCCAGTAAGAGTCCTTTGAAGCTTCAAGTTGAGTCAGTCAGTCAGTCTCGTCTCCAGAAAGGATTTTGCATCTATAACAATGCAATCAAACATCAAACTCAAACTGAAAACAATCTGTGCTTCATGCTTTTATCTCCTAGTATGTTTATTGATTCGCATTGAGATTTTTGCATATTGTGTCCCTTCAAGCTCTTCAATGATTTCCTTTATAAGATTTAGAGAGTGATGATTGGGGGCACAATATTATCTTTGTCTTCTGCTTGTATGTGAAAATCTAACAACTTTGGAAATTCCAGATTGAAATGGTGTTCGACTATAAGAGCCTCTATCTCAAATTGGATGGCCATGCGTACCTCAACCATTGATACCCAGACAATTCAAGGAAGTTTGATCTAACTATTGTCTTTTTGAGTAAGTTCTTTCTCCTACTGTGGAACGCAATCTTGCCTAAGGATGTGAACGATAAAGGGTCACTACGGGTAATTCACATTGGATTTAGAATGATCTCTTGACTGTTTGATGTGTTTGCAACGCAAGGCATACTCAGGTCATCATGACATTTATGTTTTGATGTTTATACAAATTGCTATATCAAAATGGACATGATATTCAGGTCATCCTAGCGTTTGTGCCTTGGTGCTTATATCTAATCCTACATTCCGAACACAAAATCAATATTCATATATCCATGGTTGTTGACCAGTGGGTGTTGTATTGATTCTTGTGCATACAAATTGATATTCATATGTCTATGGTTTCATAGCTAGTGGGCATTGTATTGATTTATCTGGTTACCTAAAAGTTCAATGATGATAACAAATCGACACATGATCAGTGACTAGGTCCTAGGTCTTAGGTTGCATTTCATTTTGCATGTCTCATTGCATTTTTCATGTTTGCATGATCTCACAATGATTAAATGAACTTCAATGCATAAATGATTAATCAATCACATCTTTAAATCTAACAAGAGCTGAACCTAACTCGAAGGTCTCTTCATAGAATCGCAAGCAATGATCCTCCTAGGTTAACCATCTTTTTGACATAAGACTGAGTACTTGTCTTCATCAACCTGTGAAACATATCATGTGTATCGTTGCATTTACATATCATATCATAAACATTTATTACATTACATTTACATCCATTGCATAAACATACATATTTCCATAATCCTTACATCTGCATAACATTCATACATATGAAAGAAATAATTGCATTGCATTGATCTATACATACATTCTACACTACTCATAGCATTAAAATCACATGATATCATCATACATAACAAGAATGACAAGTACACATGATGTCACAACCAAAAATATCAATCTCATATATATATCACAAATCTCAAATAGTCAGGGGTGCACTACTGGCACAGGGTACAAAAGAATGAACTCCGTAGAGCTATCAGACACAACAATGTATCAGTGAGAAAGTAATAGATGAGAAGGGAAATCAATTGTCAGCATGCTCCTCTGCATCTGGTGGAGGAGGAGGCGGTGCATCTGGTATCTGCTCCGCTCGTGGTGCCCTAGCTCCCTCTCATGCTGCCATATACTGAGAATAGGTAGGCACTCTCTATGCCATAGGGACTACTGCATAGTACGCAGATACATAATATGAGGCCCGTGCAGTCTGATGAATCACCTCGGCCTGTAATCTCTGTATCTCTACGCGCTGCTCTCTACGCTATCTATCTACCTCTTGATGCCTCTCCTCTAATCTGGCCTACTTTATATTCAGGTCCCAGACTTGAACTCTAAGCTGTCTGATAATCTCGGCTGAAGTAAGAGGAACTGCAGGCTCTGCATTAGCTGGTGGCATATCTATGTCCTGTGCTGGCTATGCTGGCTAATCTGCATGTGAAGGAATGCTCACCTTGTGCGCCTTACAGCGTCTAACCTCAGCACCCAAATCAAATGTGTCATCCCCACTGGTCCCACCTGGAAACTGCTCAGCTCCTAGAACATCATCTGCAGATCCTACTCCACCCAGTGTGCCACTCTCACCTCGACTCCATCTCTGTGTGCTGGAAGATGTGTCCGCTATAGATGTAGAAGGACATGGAGGCCTCCCATGCCCTGGTGCTCTTTGTAAAGGAGCCATAGCTCTCTATCTCAGAGGAGTAGGGTGTACCACCTGTGGTCTCAATCCTGCTCTCATAGGAGCCCCTGTAACATCCATAGCCTCCTCCATGGAGGGTATCAGCTTTGTCGGATCAGAAAATCGGTGAATCCGGTGATCAGCAAGCCATGCCACATATGCATCTGTCACACCTGTATCAACCACCTGTGGAAGATAGTCCCAATCCCTACCAATAATCCGGCTATACTCCTCAGCACATACAGTATAACTAAGCCGTGGTGCCCATCTGAGCCCTATCTCACGCACAATGTGGGCATAAGCAGTATAATCCTACGGGACATCCTAAATACATCCATACTAACGCTAGACTCTGGTAATCAAAAATCTCTCCAAGACGGTGGAGGTCCGTCCTATCAATATCCTGCTCTAAAAAATGAATGAAAACTGCTCTCTCGCAGTAGGCCAGGCCTCTATCTGTACATATGGTCTCCAAATCATGAAGGTCATGTCATCCAAGCATCGACGGAAATACTCGGTGTGACCCATGCGAACCTGAGTAACATAACCAGCATACGTATATATAACCAGCTCCTGTGGTTGTCGCTGACTTTGGAAAATTGGTCTCAAAACTGGGATATGCTCCCAAGCCCATATCTGTAGTACCACCACTCCTGAAGCAAATGTCTTACAGTCCTGATACACGACCTCGTGCATCTCGGAATACAAGTGCACCAATAGACATTTCCCCAGGCAAGCTCAGTAGGTGTAGCCATCAAGAGTGCTACCATAGGTGCCCATCCCATCAAGAAGCCGTTCTGCTAATGGCCAGGCATAATCAACTCTCTGATCATCCCCGCAATGATACACTCTAGGCGATGTGTCTGACCATATCTCTGCACAAGTGTCTCCTAGGATATAGACCTAGTCAGCTGGGTCTCATCACCGAACAGTCATCTGAACACATGTAGTCCCCTCGATCCTCCACTGACATACTCAGGACACCGCGGAGCATGAAAAGGAATGCGAAGAATCCTATACACATCCTCTGGGGTCATAGTAATCTCCCCAGTCGGAAGGTGGAAAGTCTGGGTCTCAGAATGAAACCTCTCAATCAGGGCAGTCAATAAACCATGATTTACCCTAATATTGGGTAAATGAATCAAGTGCTCAAATCCACAGGCAGCGAGATGAACCCTCATCGAGTCTGGCAAAGCGACACACAATCTCTGGGTGGCCGGATAAGAATGGTGAACATGTATGTCAGGATATGTGACCTAAATCATAAAGAAATAGGGTGTTTTGTCAGAAATTCAGTTCAAAATCAGGCCAAGAGTATCAGAATACACACTTTTGAAGTTTCAGAAGGTGGGGCAAAGTATCCGAAATCAGGCAAAAAGATCAGAAAAGTTTGATTTTTGACCTAAAAATGAGTTTTTCACATGCTATTTTTCAAACGACATTCCAGACTAGCATGAAGTGTCGTACGACATTCCACAACATACCAAACGACAATTCATAGTCGTACGACATTTCACCCGGCTTCATACGAGTTTCAAGGGACCCGATGAAATGTTGTATGACATAAGGGTCCCTATCATACGACACTTGGGCATGGACGAAATGACATTCTAAACTGAAATGAAATGTTGTACGAGTCTGGGCTGAGACTTGTACGAGTTTCTACACATGCGAAATTTAAAAACTAAAAACGCGTATGGAAAAAATTAAAAATGCTATAAATCATCAAAAACATGCATTTTTAGGGGGGAACAGAGGTCCACCTACCGGATGTCCATACTATCGAGGTCTGTCATGTCTCTGGCTGCGCTCAAAATGGTGCGAACTCACAGGTACCTTCAGTTCTCGCTGGTCTGCCATTTTTCTCGCTCAGAGGGCTCCACAGAATCTCTAAAGTCAAAGGGTTGAAATGAATTGAAAATGACCCTTCCGGCCTTTATATAGCTTTTGACCTAATTTTTAAAAGTGCTCCGTTTTCCATGAAAATTGCACCCCTGGCTAATTTCGACGTTCTGAATCCATTTTCGAGATCAAAATTGAAATCTGAGATCATTTATTATGTCAAAATCGTGAATTAAATTTTTGGAACCAGGACGGTCTACTGCTTGCATAATCAACCTTCCATCTTCACAGAAATCTAGTATTCAACTTAACTAATTATCCAACATCAAACTATCAAAATTTCAACTTGGTCAACCATGGTCAGCTCATGGTCAAACCTAGTCAAATTCGGTCTCCAGGACCTCCAAATGATGCAGAATGCATTCTCGGACATGTATAACCACTTCTCAAATCAATTAACATGCTTCTGAACTATCAACACTGACTTTTTCTTGTCAGATTTCAATTTTAATCCTGAAGGGGGCATGGTATTGCACATCATTCAAAGTTTGTAAATCAAATTCTATTGATCAAATCTATCAATATCTTTCATCAGTGATCAAGACAACAATCACGTCTAGTCACTGATTCATTAAAAAAAAAAGACCTCATCGCTCGGGGCAAATCTATCATCAGCTGGGGCATATCAGATTCATCAAGATCCATATCAATCTGGTATTCTCCTAATCTTGTAAACTGTATCAGTTTTTGCAACCATCGGATCATAGTGTTCTTTCCTTGGTTCTTCAGCAACTGAAGGATTCAGATGTGATACTTGCTAGTTCTGCTAAGACAATCGAGTCTAGAATGGGTCACTCACTTCTTATCAATCCTAAGGTTCAGAATCAGGCATTTTGACACTTTTTCGCAATCATAGGTTCATTTGCTGCTACAGTGAACATTATCTTTAGTCATTCAGGACCTATTATCTCCATATCAAATCAATATCAATCAACTCCTATCTCAATATCTTTCAATCGGTTTCTATCTTGAGACCGGTTTATCTTTTGAATCAGTTTCATATCTTTATCAAACACAGACTATCTTTGAACCACTGTGCTTCGCACGGTAATTCAAAGAGGGGCAAAATGTAATACCCCAAAAATGGGTTATAAGTTCATTAACCTCCTACATCAACAAATCAGACGAAATCGACATCAAAGTCCTAACCTAAGGCACATCTGAATATCATCAAATCTAATTGATTATCTTAAATTCTGCATCGGGGAATATTCCTAGCAATATTCCTAATTATCTTAATTATCTTTAATTTAATGATTATTTGGTAATAAATCACATTTATCTTAAGTTTGATTAATTGAATATTTTCATATTTAATTAATTAGATTTAATATCTTGCCACTTAATTGTTTAATTAAATTTAATTCTATCTATTATTAATTGTATTATCTAATTTTGACAATAGATCAAAATTCCTATCTTTAATTGATTAAATTATTATTTAATTAATTAAAGCATGTTGTCATTATTTAATAATATAATTTTTAATAAAAGTTTGGTAAAATAGTTAATTAAACCATAAATTAATTATTTTATTTCAAAAATCAGTTGAGTTGAGGATAAATCACTTTATTTATTTATTTAATTCTTAATTATTATGCATATTCAAAAGAAACAGTTAAACTCCAAATCAAAAAATCAATGCAAGTTATTGACTTTTTGGAACTCAACATCCTTTTGGAGTTCAAAAAGCTGATCTAAACTCTAATTTGAGTTAAAAAGCTATTTTTGCATGTTTTTGCATGATTTTGAGAATCAACTATCTTTCATGATCAGATAACTCAAAAATCAAGATGAGTCAATTTGAGTGATTTATGGCTTTTATCCATGCACCTCCAAAGCCCTGGATTTCTATAAATTAAAGGCTTCAGCTCTTCATATCTCATCTCATATTTTTGCACAATCACACTGGAGAATTGGAATTGAAGAATCAAAGCTCTTGCAAATCGACATCTTTGTGAGATCAATCTTATTTTTGCATTCATATTTCATATCATTGTTAGATTAGCATAGCATATCAGTTTTCATATAGATTAATTTCATATCAGTTTTTCATTCATTCTTATTGCATAGAAAAATCCAAAAAAATAGATTAATTGCATTCAATTTCATATCCATCTTTTGCATTCAAATCCTTCATTTAGGTGTCATTTAGGTCACTGATCTTGATTACAATCTGAGAACATTAATCTCGCACCTATTAGAAGGCAGTAAATCACTTGGTTAGTTTAGCTTTCAATTTTGCACGATTTTGATTATCACTAACCTCTAATGTTTTACTGAGTGTTGTGTCTACAGATCAGGTACAATTTTCACACACACAGAAGTAAGGCTTGTTTCTACTGGATTAGGAGTACCCTCCTTGGTTTTGTAGAGCCAAAAGTATAGAGATTAGTCATGTCCTTATAGTTGTTCCAATCATCATAGAATTCAATATTTGGATCTAACCTATCCTTAAAAAATATAGATGTATTGGTTGCTTTTAAAAGCATGAAGTCAAATTTGAGGAACCAACACCTGCAATGGCATAGGTATTCTTTCTAGATATCGTCAGACTCTATGGAATTCCTCATAAAATTATATTTGATAGAGATTATCTCTTTACTTCTTCCTTTTGGAAAGAGTTGGAGACAAATTTGGGCACCGGGCTCAATTTCAATACAACTTATCATCCTGAGACAAATGGTTAGACTGAGAGAGTCAACTAAGTGTTAGAGGATATGTTTCGCATGTATGTGATGGATCATCAGACCACATGGGAGGAGTATTTGCATTTGGTGTATTTTTCCTATAATAATGGGTATCATTCATCTTTGGGTATACCACCTTATTAGGCCTTGTATGGTAGACCTTGCATGACACCTTTGAGTTGGGATAGGATTAAGGATTGGGTAGCTATGGGGCCATAGGAGGTTAGAGAGATGGAGTAGTAGGTAGATGTGATCAGGAAGCATCTTAGAGAGACTCAAGATAGGCAATTAGAAGTATGTGAATGCAAAGAGGATTGATCCTATTTACATGGTTGGTGACAAAGTCTTCTATAGAGTGTGACCGCATAAGAGCCCAATCCTTTTTGGAAAGGGTTCTAAGCTCACACCTCATTTTGTTGGGCCTTTTGAGATCTTAGAGAAGATAGTCCCAGTTGCATATCATCTAGCTCTACCACCTAGCCTATCACGTATCCATGATGTGTTTCATGTTTCTATATTGAGGAAATATATTTATGATGAGTCTCATATTATTTATTTAGATCCTATACAGGTGGAATCAAATGGGCAGCTAGCACTAGAGCCCATTCATATTTTGTCTTGTAGGATGCTAGCCCTTTGAGGTCGAGAGTTGGACCAAGTAAGGGTCCAGTGGGATTGCTATGATGAGGTTACAACATCATGGAAGGACGCAATATAGATAAGAGCATAGTATCCCCATCTTTTTGATGAAATCTAGGAAGAACCTCATGCCTAGGTGGAGGATGTGAGGCCTTAGCCTATAGCACCATTTCATAGCAGATTGTTTCCACCTTATGATTATCATGTTGATACATTATTTTGTTATGTTGGACTATTTGGATAGGGATTTTATATTTTTGATACTATGTGATAGCCTATGATTATGTGGATGATGATTTAGGACATATTTCCATGTTTTGATTATTAGGTCTTGATGTTATGGTATTTGATGAATTATTTAATTTAGAATATTATGCTTTAATTTCATGTTGACATGAGAAATGTTTATGTGAAATGATCATGGTTAATGAATTAGTTTATTTGATATATTTGTGTGTTCCTGAAATAACCTAATTGAAATTAAGAAATGTATTCTTGAGATTATGTGAATTTCTTGTGATGTAGTGTAGATGCAGGTGGATTATATAATGTATTTATTGTGTGCATTTTTCCCTAAATTTTGGGCATGAAAGGAAGATGGATAAGAGAGTTGAATGAATTAGAACCAATAACAAGGGAGAACCTAGGTATGCTAGAGGAAAGGGGAATGTATATCATTTATGGATGGAAGGTAGATGGAGGGAATGGATGGTGGTAGGATAAATGGGATTAAAGGGTGGGGAAAAAGGGGATGAGGATCCAAGGATGGTGCTGAAAAGGACTTAAAATCACCACACTAAAGAGAGGAAAATAAATGGAAAGATGACCAATAAAGGATGGATAGAATAGCAAGATGCAGGGAGGGAATGAAGACATTCATGTTCCAAATCATGCGTGGACATTATTTTTTTTTGTTGTTTCAGTGCTTCTAGTTTTATGAAGGGAGAAAATATGAAAATGGAAGGTGGATGGATTGGACAAGTGGTATGAATAAGATAGAGGATAAGGATATGGAGGATATGGATGAAAAAGGATAAGGGGTAATGTATGGATGATATGGATAGAAACATAAGATGGAAAGGAGGGAATGCATGGGATAATCAAGATCAAAGTCATGGAAAGGAGGACTATATTGGGTGTTGGATTGAGGGAAGTGAATAAAATAAGGACTAGGAGGTGAAGGATATAGACAAGGATGTCAAGACCAAATATGGGAAAGTTAAAGGAATTATGTAAACTAATGGATAGGATATGGATAGTGGGTAAGGAAAATGGATGGTATCTATAGATGAATTGAATAAATGAGATAGTCAAGATAAAAGATAGGAAAGGAAGATGATGGACTTAGATAGGATGATGGATGGTGGATACGAAATGTGGAAGACATATATGGTAGAAAAGGATGGATGAAGCTTTTCCCCAAGTGTAGAGTATAAGGGGATGAGGATAAGTGAATAGATGGAAGAAGAGAATTTTAGAAGATGATGGATATGTGATAGGATGATGGAGGGAATGACTCAAGCATCTAGTTCCTTGATATTTTTTCTTTTTTGATTTTTTTTTTGTTGTATCAAGGCATTGGGGATATATGAACATAGATATTGGTAGAAGGGTTGGATGGAAAATTAAATGGACTCCATGAGGGAGGAGGATGGGGATTTATGCAAAATATTGGATTAAAGGGGTAGATGAGTATGGAAAGATTTGAGGATAATGGCTGGGAGGTTGGAATATATATGGATAGGTGGATGGGGGAGATGGAAAGATCATCATTGGCACACATCTTGAAGGGTGGTAGAGTAGTGGAGGAGGATATTTTGGAGGAGAAGGAGGAGAAAAGGTGGATTTGGGGATATAAGGACCCAAAATAGAGGGAGGAGGCAATGGAGTTGGAAAGTAGAGGATTTTTAGAGAGAGTATTAGAGGACTTATGAGTGGAGGAATCTTTTGGATTGGCAAGGTTGGATGTCAATTTAGATTTTTCTTTGAGACACATTTATTCAATGAGTAAACCCACATTATTTTTGAAATTTTCATTTTGGGCCTTTGTGGCCTTTTGAACTTTTCTTTCTTTCGGATCATAGTTGTCTTTTCTTGAATATGTCTTTTAGATGGGACATGTTGATCCTTATTTTTTTTGGTTTTTTGGCTTTATGCATCTTTTCTTTGTTTGTTTGTTTGTTTTAGCATCCAAATTTCTCCCATTAGCCATGGTATAGGTGCATGAGAAGGGATAGTTTAAAGAGTTAACATATGCAATTACGAAGGGTGAATGGTGGAATAAAATCAAGGATGTGTGTCTTTGTGGATCTTTCTTAGGGATGTGAGGTCAACTTGGAGATGGAAGATGGATGTAAGTAAGGACCTAAAATGGAGGGAAGGGATGAATGATTTGGTTTGGGAAGATAAGGACCCAAAATGGAAGTAGGTGAGGAAGGGATGGAGTTTTCAACATATGGACCCAACATGGAGGTAGATGTGGAGGGAATGGAATTTCGGACACAAGGGCCCAAAATAGATTTGGAGGGTGGGTGAAAGGAAAATTTGAGTTTAAATGGAGGTATTTTGGATTGGGAAGGGGTGGAAGGTGTATCGACATCTGGACACATTATTTTTGCAATGGGATACTTATTATTTTGAAAACAAGATGTGAGTCCATTTGGATGGGGTTCATGGATACATTGGATAGGTGTCATGGGAGTGTGTGGAGGATTAGGAGCATGTGGGGGATTAGGGGGGATAATAGGATCTTGAGATGGATTATGAAGGAGAATAGGATCTTAGGATGGTTGAGGATCATGACATGGAGATAACAGGGTACTTTGATCTTGACTTCTAAGAGGATTATGTGGTGCAGTAGAAGGGATAAGGGGATCTTTAGATGGAAGAATATCATACAATGGAATGGAGGGGATGGAATCACAAGATGGAGTTATTTGATCTTGACATGGAGGGGTATTAGTGGAGTGAATAGAAGAGCTACACTCATGAAGTGGATGGTAAATGGATGTTAAGGCGTGATATGGAAGAGGATCATTGGATGGGGAGAGGGGAAGAGTTAATGAGAGGGAGGGGAATAAATAATGGATGGGATAATAAGGATGTCTTGATCTTAATTAGGAATTGTATTGTGAGATGGATTAAGAGGTATAAGTGGATCTTGAGATGGATCTACATCATGGGATAGAGAGATTATTAGCTTTAGAGGAGGAGAGGAATCCATGGTAGCATGCTTTAAAAAAGGTCTTGACATGTTTGGACTTGGGTGGATGATGGGAGGGAGGAGGTAGAAGATTCAAATAAAGTGGATGGAGGGATAAAATAATCATGAGACTTAGAATATTTAGGTGTTTCTTTATTTGGAGAAAATGATGGGGTGAACATGACTCTGGATGAGTGGGGAGCTTTATTTAAAGTTGGGGCTTTAGACTCATTTTCTCATATCTTGAACCAATTAAAGGAAATCTTCTTAGAAGATGGGGATGATGATGGTTTTGAAGGATTATGATCATGTAGAGGTTGAAGATTAGGTGGAGGAGTGGGGATGGATAGGGGATGAAGATTAAGGCTTTAGATAATGTCGAAGGACATATGTCTTCAAAGATAAACTTTTTATTTTGACTCCCATTTTGTAAGTTAAGGACATGATTTTCAAGCTCTTAAATCTCTTGGGACAGGTTGGGTGTATTGGAGGAATGATGTGAGTTATGAAAGGAACCATGGGGGGGTAAAGATTGAGATGAATTTCCCTTGTCAAAGATAGAGGAAGGATAATACATGTGAGATGCATTGGGGTTTTTTATCACATGTTGAGGTGGACTGGATGAGTTCGATGAATGTGATTGATAGGTTTGTTAGAGTAGAGGTATGGTGTGATATTGCATTTGAGTATCTTTAATCATTTGGAAAATCCAATCTCTATTAATGATGTCTAAATGAAGTTTTGGATTTGGATTAGAAGAAGATGCAGATGAAGATTTGAATTAAGAGTGGATGAAGTGAAAGATTTGAGGATGTATGAAATATGAACTTAGGACTAGGATAGAGTTAGGAAATTTTTATTTATTGAAGAGGGTAGGGCCTCAAGGATTTTATTTTATTTTGATTTGTTTGTGATGGAAGGGCCTCAAGTATTTAACTTGATTTGTTTTTTATTTGAAGGTTTGAGACAAACCTAGATGGAACAAGACCCTATGATAGTGAAAATAAAGGATTGATTTGGATTATGATCTTCTTCTACTTGGATATGGACCTGTGATCCCAAGTAAAACATGATAGGATTAATAGAATTAATTACTTGAGATAGATTTATGTTTTGAAAGAAATAATTCAATTGGATGTGTTTTCTAATCATTATGGTCTATGTAACACTTTTGATTAAACTATTTCAACCTAATATTGATAAAGGAATGAAATATGAGATTTGATTTGATTAGTCTTGATTATGCTTGGATATGGATCAATCAATGCAAGATTTGATTAAAGTCCAAACAATGATTTTTCTCCTATGTTCAAAGTAGAAGATTTTATGAAAATTTAGATTAGAAGATGATGTGGATATAGATTGGAATTAAAATGAAATAAATTTAGAAGATAAATGAGGGGGATTGGAAGAAAATTGAATGGATAAATGGGTGATTGATCTATGAAGGGGATAAATATATTGAACTAGGATTTGATTGGAATGAATTTGACAAGTGGATTAGATTAGCAAGGTAATGATGTGATTTGATTGGAAGGAAAATGAATGATGAAACTAGATTAAGAAAGTGGATGTTGATTTGGATTCTGAAGGATGATTAGGATGGAGACTAATTTATCTGGATTGAATGATTAGGAAGAGGATAAAATGATTTGGATTAGTTTTGATTAAGATTAGAAGAATGATTAAGAATAATGATGAAGATGACTTAAAATAAATGATTAGGAGGATTTAGAAGAATTTGTTATGATGATTATGAATAATGAATGACTTGAAAGAAGTGATTAGGATGAGGGGAATGATTAAGAATGAAGATACTTAAGATGATTAAGAGATGAAGAGGAAGGATTATTAGGATATGGAGGAATGATTAAGGATGTAGAGTAATGATTTGGATGATTGAATTTTATTAATAATATGACTAAGGATGTTATGGATGATTAGGAGATGATGACTAGGGTGATTATACTATATGAATGAATATGATGATTAGGAGAGATTACATCTAGAGGAATGATTAAAAGGTGATTAGGATAAGAAGTATGAAAGAGATGATGCATTTTATAGATGGAATAAATGATGTGGAGATGATGTGGAATTCTTGAATAAGTGGACATTAAACAAGACTTGTTTTTGTTGTTTTTGAAATTTTTTAAATTTTTTTTTATTTTTCGAGTTTTGTAATGTTTTTGGGTTTTCAAGCTATATGTTTTTTGGATTTTGAAGTTTTTAATATTTTTGGATTTTTGAAAGTTTATGATTTTTTTGGATTTTTTAATGTTATGAATTTTTAATATTTTTTATTTTAAAGTGTAAAGGGAAAAAATGAAATTATATACAAACATTATTTCTAAGGCTTAATTTGAATGGTGTGACTCCTTTTGGCTGCAAATGGGGATGTTTTTAAGCATTCAAGAAAATCAGTCACACCAACAATCCTATTGAGGTTTCAACTAGGATTTAAAAGCTCAACTAGGGGATGTCCTTGATATACACAAGGTATGTGATGCCCAAATCCATAGATGAAAGAGAATAATACCACACAGTTGTGAGGAGACGGTAACCCAAATCTCCACCTTCACTTCCCAAAGGTATAGAGATCTTTGGGGCTTAGACAAGAGTGATAAGATTCTACTTCCAAGAGAGGTATATTTGGATTATCCTCCCACTATTTATACTCTACTAGCACATGTGAGCTAAGGTTGTCCCTTGAGGTGATCAAATCCCCAAGAAAATCTCCTAAAAACAAAACAAGACCACATATTTATTGTGTACTCAAGGTCACCTGAAGGCATTAGAGGAGAGAATATGTACGTGGACTTGGGGTTTAAAAGACTGATGTAGGAGCATCCTAGGGAAGTTAGGAATCCTACTTTTTAGAGTATTTTGTCCCTGTGTGTTTCAGTTAGACTGTTGGCTGAGGGGATTGGTCGAAGAGGTGTTGCTCGGTTACCATGTTGGATGAGGAGCTCAGTCACTGAAGGACTCGGTTTCTTCTGGTGCTTGGTCAATATGTGCTCGGCTATACCTAGCTTTCTCAATTTTTTTACTAACAATCAAATTTTTGGGCTTGCCGACTAGAGTTCATGTCAATTTGATGGGCCAAATTGTTACATTTAATGTGTGTAGTATGTGTTTCATTCTCCTATGTATATTTGGATGCCAACATGGATAATTATTTAATTGTAAGGTTATTTGAGAGATAACTTGTGTTGCATTTAATATTTGTTTATTTTAGGAGCTGACTTGGTTTAGGATCTATTTCTTTCACTAGTTGACTTATGGCTGAAGAAGTAATATTTAAGAGGGGTCTAGGGTAGAGTTGTTGAGATAGAAATAAGAGGTAGCAGAGATTCAAGTTAGGTATCTAGAGCTACAAATTTGTGATAAGAGCTTGTGGTTGAGGCTTGGGAAAAATGAGATTTCTTGGTGGCTTCTGAGCTCAAGTTTAGATCTTGCTAGATGTTTCTACTAGATTGATGTGTTATTTTAGATCTTGCTAGCTAGGGTTAGGGTTTGAATTGGGTCTTGAGGGTTCTTGCAGAACTATTACTTTCTTTGTAATTGGCCATAATCGGGAAGGCCTTATAGTCTAACACATTACATATAATCAGTAATTTTACGAATAAAGAGTTCAGATGGTTATTAGATCTTTCTTTGTTTTTGGATTCTATTGTGTGATAGTTTAGCTAGGGGCTCAAACATCTCCTTTGGGGATTCTCTTGGCTTTGTACTGCATCACATGGTATCAAAGCTTGAAATTATTGAGTGTGTAGATAGATCACTGAAGGTGAGGCAATTTGCACAAGGACCTTGGGTTGGGTTGATCTAGTGGTGATTTATTTCCTTGGGTTTACAAATATATTGGGATATTCCTCTGAGAAGATTAGACCATAGGGTAGTTGCAGATCTCTATGATACTATAGAGTCAAGGATTATAGAGAAGGTTAAAGAAGATTTAAGATCTAAGATGGAATTGATGAAGAATGACATGATCTCAGAGATTATGAGGGATATTATTGGTATGCCAAGGAATCTTGGTACTGATGATTTCTATGAGGAAGTTGCTAATGACTTTAAGGCTATTGGATTGGATGGAGATGATAGAAGTGATCAGTTTTAGAGATGTAGAGCTTAGTTAAGTACTAGTTACTAATGGGAAGTTTCTAACTTCTTTGGTACTTTGAGACCTGAGGACTTGATTGATTGGATTGGTGAGTTAGAAGACTTCTTTGAGATTGAAAAAAATTGAAGATCCTCTTAGAATGAGGTTGGCATAGAAAAATTTGAAAGGACATGCTACTCTTTGGTGGAAAGAAATACATAGAGAAAGAGAATATGAAGGTGAAATGAAGATCAATTGGTGGAGGTTGATGGTGGCTAAATTGAAGGCTAAGTTCATACCTATCGACTATGAACTTGAGTTATTTAAGAAGTTGCAAAATTTGAAGTAGAAAGAATTGACTGTTGAGGACTATACCGAGGAGTTTTATAAGTTGAATATTTAGTCTGGACACAAAGAACTCGGTAAGGAAAATGTAGCTCGATATGTGAATGGCTTGAGATTCAATATTTACGATGAGATTCATATTCTGAAGATTGATTTGGTTGAGGATGCTTATCAGTATACTCTGAAGGCAGAAGATAAGTTGAAGAGGAGACAACATGGTAATTCCTGAGGGAAGGAAAAATAGGACCAATCAGTGAAGGATAAACCAATTCCTGAAGAAGAACCAACACTTGTTGGGCTGAGGAAGAGGATAGGTAAGCTTTCCTTTAAGGGTAATTTTTTTCATTGTGGTGAAGAAGGACATAGAGCTTATGAATATCCCTAGAAGATTGGTTCTTGAAGAAATATTGTGGTGAATGAGGCTGAAGACTCAAAAAATGCACCTGGACAGAGAGGGGAGAATTTGTTCACTCAGCGAGTACTGTTTGGTAAAAGAGTACTGGAATAGAGGAGTAATTTGTTCAAGACTCATTGTAACTTTGCTAGTAAAATTTTTAATGTGATTATGGATGGTGGTAGTATTGATAACCTTGTAAACAAGGAGATGGTTTAGAAACTTGGTTTAAAAAGAGCTAGACATCCTTGTCCTTATAGGATTGGTTGGTTACAAGATGTTCATGCTTTGGAAGTAAAGGAGCAATGTATTGTTAACTGTTAGATTAGCTAGTATAAGGATCAAGTGTTGTGTGATATTATGGACATGAGTAGTTGCCACATATTTCTTGGTCGATCTTGGCAGTATGATTGTAGGGCTATGCAAGATTGTGTCAAGAATGTGTTTACTGTTGAGAAGGGTGGAAGGAATTTTTCATTGATTCCTTTGCAGAATGAAGAACTTGGTAGTATGAACCTAAGCTTTGGGAGCCAAGTTGAGTTGAAAGATCTTGGAAGGGTTAGAGATCAGTATGGAGAACAAACCTATGGATTGTTGAGAAAAGACTTGAAAAGGAAGAGATACTAGAAGTGGAGAGTGTGCAAGTTTAAGACTTGGAGGACATGTATGTGAAGAACCAGTTTAGGGTTTATGTGTTGAATCATGTAAGATGTTCTTCCAGCCTTTAAGAACATCTATTCAAACCTTGAGTTTCTGATGCAGGAGCATCCTAGGGAAGTTAGCAATCCTGCATGGTGTAGTATTTTGTCCCTATGTTGCTTGGTTACAGTTTTGGACAAGGGCCTCGTCGAAGAGGTGTTTCTCAGTTACTGTGTTAGCCATGGATCTTGGTCACTGAAGGACTCAGTTTCTTTTGGTGCTCAGTTGATATGATCTTTGCTATTCCTATCTTGCTTGGTTATTTTACTATCACTTGATAGTTTGGGCTTACCGACTGGATTTCTTATGAATTTTATGGGCCAAACTGATACATGTAATGTGTGTGGTATGTGTTTCATTCTCCTTTGTAAATTTTGAGGCCAAAATGGATAATAAATTAATAGTAAGGCTATTTCATAGCCAACTTGTGTTACATTCAATATTCATTTGTTTTAGGAGCTGACTAGGTTTAGGATTTATTTATTTCTTCCAGCCAACTTGTGGCTGAAGAAGAAGTATTTAAGAGGGGTTTGGGGTAGGATTATAGAGAAATATAAAAGAGGTAGAATAGATTCAAGTTAGGAATCTAGAACTACAAATTTGTGAGCAGAGCTAGTGGCTAGAGCTTAGGAACAATGAGATTTCTTGGTGGCTTGTGAGCTTAAGTTTAGATCTTTTTGGATGTTTCTACCAGACTAATTTTTTTTTTTAGATCTAGCTAGCTAGGGTTAGGGTTTGAATTGGATCTTGAGGTATCTTGCATAACTATTACTTTCTTTGTAATTAGCCATAACTTGGAAGGCCTTATAGCCTAACACATTACATGTAATCAATTATTTTATGAGTAAAGAGTTCAAATGATTATCAGATCTTGCTTTTTTGTTGAATTCCATTGTTTGGTATTTTAGATGGGGGCTTAGACATCTCCTCGGGGAATTCTCTTGGCCTTGCACTACATTAAAGACACTTGTTCCTTTTAATTCCAAACCCAAATGTGAAAGTTAATTTTTAGCCCAAAATTGAAAATGTGTGCAAAACACTTCAAACATAATGTCTAAGGATAATAAAAAAAATAGATTCCTTGCATTTTTCTAATGAAATTTTCAATTTTTTTTGCTAAGATACAATTTTTTATGCCCAAGTTATGAGATCTTGAAGTTTGAAAAGAAGTGTCAACTTGGAATGTGCACACCTAATTTTCTATTGGGAATCTAATAAAAAATTTATACATCTAGATAGAGGGGTGAATCATCTTTTTATTGCTTCTTGAATCATTCAAACCCGAGTTGATTTACAAAAGTTATAGCCATTTTCATGAAACAACTCCTTTATTTGGTTTTAATGGTAAAAGAGGCCAAGTTTAACCTGTGACAGCCAGCCCTTGGGCCACATGCGACCATGGGTTGAAAGATGAGGGAATGGACTTTAGTAGATCCCCTAGTTACCCGTCTAACCAAGAGCTAAGAGCCTGTAAAGAATAAATCCCAAAATTAAGACCTATTATTAAAGAATAAAATAGGTGAAAAATTACTTAAAAGATAAATTAAAAACACCAAAATAAATTAAATATATTCCAATTAACTTATAGTTCCTTGTAAAAAAATAAATGAGAAGATATCCCCCACAAGACTGTGTCTGCAGCTCCACAAGAGGACTATGTTCACAACCTCACATGGGGAATGTGATCAGAGCCCCACATGGGGACTGTGCTCACAACCCTGCAAGGGAACTCTATTCACAACTGGGCGTGGGGTCTATGGTCACAGCCTCACAAGGGGCCTATGTTCACAACCTCACATGGGGGTTGTGTTCACAGTCCCACATGGGGTTTGTGCTCACATCCCCGCAAGGAGACTGTGCTCAAAGCCCCACGTGGGGTCTGTGTTCACAACCCTGCATTGGGTTTGTATTTAAAATTTTTTTTTTGATTTTTTTAATTTGTTTTTATATATACATACATATATATACATATATATATGGGTGGTCCCACAATAGTGAGTCCCACTTTTTGGCCAACTTTGACACAGAGTTTAACATTCTAAGAAAAAACTTCACTTTCAAACATATGTTGCCGTAAAACTATTAGGAATTTGAAGATGATGTAAACTAGAGTCATTTAGAATTTTATTTTGAGTTTCTAAATATATATATATATTTTTAAAAGTCATTTAAATTCATTTTTCCTTCTCCTTCTTAAAGTGGTTTGCGTGAAAAAACTATGTTTTTAAGGAGTTACTGTCACTTGGATCAGCATAACTTTTTTTAAAAATATGATAACAATGTAATTCTTTTGAGATTATATTTTTAACTTCAATATCTAAAGGATGCAATTGGTTTTATTCATTTTGGATCAATATTTCATAGTTTATTAAGTTTTAAAGTGACAGTAACTGTAATTTAGACATAAGGTCACTTGGATCGCTCTAACTTGATCTGTGTATATCAAAATTCATTTTTTCTTTTTTTCATAGAAAGGTAACAAAAATATACTTTTGCTACATATTTTTTATATATTTTTTTTATCATTTACTATTTTTCCCAAAGTCTTGAAGAGACAGGTTGCTAAATGACCAAACAACTAATGTTTAGTTAAAGTAATATTTAAAAGTGATAATGAACTCAATATGTATTAAAATTATATTCATTAGAAAGCTTGTTCCAAATAGCATCATTTGACATCATCTATTTGAAAAAAAACATCTTGTTTAGTCCTTGTTTCAGGCCCGAGAAGACCATTTTTTTGAAGTTTTATTATTTTTTGAGGGCAAAATTTTAGTTTTGGGGTCTTCGTGCGAAGACCCCTTTCACATGAAGACACTTGAGGGGCTTCATGTGAAGACGCTTCATACGAAGCCTCTCAAGTAAAAATCCTAAAAAAAAGACATCTGCCAGAATTTTTTCTTGGCTACTTCGCACGAAGTATATACTTCGAGCGAAGTCAGCTAGTAAAATTATTTTGTACATAAAATTTAGAATGGTATAAAAGTAAAACATTTTGTTTCTATTTTATATATAATTGTAATTAATAAATTTTCATTTTCTATTATTGAAGGCATTTTTTGAAGGAGGATTGATATTTCTATTTTTTCAAAGGCATAATTTTGGAGAGGAAAAATATTAGATTAAAGTAGTTTTTGAAGAAGAAAATTTGTGTTGATGATCTTGTGGAAGACATTTTTTTGAGCTCAAAGAAATGGGGAACAAGAAGGGAAGACAAAGTAAATGTTCTAGAAAAAGGTCACCTGGTACTGAACAAAGAAATCATGAAGTTGCATTGACATATTATCATAAAACTAAAGAAGCTAAAAGACAAGTTGAAGTAGGAGGGTCAAGTCAAGTCGAAGAATTGCACATTGAAGAAGGGTTGGGATTACTCCCTATGGAAGCTCAAACAATTGATTTTGGAGAAGGGTCAACATCACACACTCCTAATGGTATGGATGAACTTTTAAATTTAGCTCAAACTGTAAAGAAAAATATTAATTATAGAAACTTAGATCATTTACTTACAATGGATGTGGACAATTTGAGATCACTTGCTAATGTTCAACCCTTAAGTATTGCTAAGAAGAGATCAATGAATATGATAGAAAGATAAATATTGGGTAAATTTTGATAATTTTGAAACACTTGAACAAGCTCAATTTCTTTCACTTATACTTATAAACAAAAAGATGGAAGGGGTATTAAAATTATTGGGTATAGAGACATCATCAAAGAAGAGAAAAGTTGTTGACATGCAAACTGATATGATTGAAAATCGTAAGAAAGGTTTGAACCAGTTAGGGAAGTGATCTCGAACTATAGATAAGTCCATTATAAGAAAAGTTATGTTGACATCCATTGTAGGTAACACTATGAGACAAAAAAGATAGATATCTTCAGTTTCATCTCAGTTTGGTTTTAATAGGAAAACAATATCATGATATGTTAATAGGAGAATACTTTTGGATGATAGCACCTTGGAAGGCAATTGGGAAATCATGTGTAGAGCTCCTCATTCTGATAGGATTGATGAAGGAACAAAAAATTTGGTCACATCATTTTGGAATGATAATACATGTCCTTCATCAAGCACTAGAGATGTTATCAGACATAGAATTTCAACTAAAAAATATGAATATCATATGAAATATTGGTTGGACACAACACAACATGAAATGTATGTGTCATTTTGTAGTTCAAATCCTAATATAAAGATTGGGCAAACATTGTTTGAAAGATTGAAGCCATATTATATCAGGACAAACAAAGTGTTTGAAACTTGTTGTTGTCATTATCATATTGAATTTGATCTCCGCTATCAAGTTTTTAAAAAGTTTGTAGAAGACACTTATGGCTTTGAAAAGGCTCCTCCTACTAGACGAAGTGAGTTCATCTCATCCATTTTATGTGACAAAAGAGATGATGTAGCTGGATAAATAAATTGCATAAAAGGAATATGCCAAACATGTGCCGATTTGTCTCTTTTTCCTTTGAAAAATGAAAATATTGATGTAACATAGATGGTAAATTGTAAGAGTTACAAATATGTAAAGAATGAAATAAAATTTGGGAAAGAATCCAAAAGGTTAGAATATGTTGAAGAGGAGATAAATGTTGGAGTATTTATGGAAAAATTTTAAAAATTGATTCAACCCTACATTCATCATGCTTTTTTTTGCAAAGTGGCCAGCACAACAATTTCAAACACTGAGAGATAATTTCCCACTTGGAACTATTGTATCAGTTGTTGATTTTGCAGAAAATTATTCTTTTGTTCATCAAAAGGCAATTTAGTCAGAATACTATTTTTTAGAGCAAATTACTATTATGGTACATGTGTGTTATCAACACGCACAATTAGATTTGGATGGTATTTAGAGAACATATGAAGCATGGGCCATCAAGAAGGAATATCATTTTTATATATGTGATGATAGAGAGCATGACATTCATTATCTAGAACATTGCTTCAAGATGTTTTTTGCAAATTTGAAAGAAAGAGGTATAAAAATTGATAAGCATTATGTTTGGTCAGATGGATGTGCTACAAAATTCAAATAATGAAGACCATTTTATGCACTATGTAGATATCATTGTAATGAAAACATACCACATGTCTGGAGTTTCTTTGAGAGTGGACATGTAAAAGGTGAACATGATGGTGCCGGAGCTTGCATCAAACGTGCTATACAAAAGTATCAAATGAATTATAAGGGAGTGCATATAAAAAATGCACATAATGTGGTTGAATGGTGCAAGACACATTTCACACCAAATGAGAATGACACATCATCAGGATTGACTCAGGTGGTGCCATATAGAAAATTTTGGGAGAAAAAAGGTATGCACACATTTTTAAATTATTTGAAAATGTTTAAAAATTTTATGATATTTTTTATTCAAATTATATTTATATAGAATGTATTATTTATGCATTTGTTCAGGTATGGATAGAAAAATTATGCATGGTTGCAATAGGATAGAAAAGATGTGATCTTTGCATTCAGTTATGAGTACAAATTGTCGCAATTGGATGTTGAACACTTGGGACTACTCATGCTTTTGTTGTCACTTCATTGCTGACAATTATGAGGAATGTATCAATCAAGATTTTGGATATGTAGGTGCATGGAATCTAGTGCCACTAGTTGTTACTAATATATTTGATAGAGATGAAGATGAAAACTTTGACGATGTTCCTTTGATTTCTACTGATTACGATCATATCTTAGGATTGGTCAAAATTGGTAAGTGTATATATTTCACATTATATGGTACATTAGGTTGCATGTATAGATAGATATATAGATCTATAGATTGAAATAAGTATTTATTTTAAGATCTCACACATGTATATATAAATTTACTCTGCAGGAGATGTCTTTGAAGTGATTGTTGAGCGTGAAAATGTAGGAGTTGGTTATTATTTACTGCATTGTACTGCAGAGAGGATGAAGTTACTTGAACCTAAAGAAAGTGATGGAATGTTGTTCCCCATAGGTTTTTATATGGTTTACATCAATATATTGAACTCAATTTGTAAATTTTAAATTTCAACCTTTTAACAAATTCCAAATTGAGTTTGTTTAAATTTATATATTGTTAAAATTTGTGACCTGCAGGTTCAGTTGTTTTAGAGAGAACATATTTCAAGCAAATCAAAGTGATTCAACATGGTATTCACTTTGTTGATTATGAACTAGACAATAAGGTGTTTCAATATAGTCACCTAGTAGTTGCCACATCCATTTGTCTTCATACAGTTAAATCTCAATGTGGACGTCGTAAGTGGAGACTAGATAGTGAGGATCATGAGAGAATATTACATGTTCTCCCTGAAAGGTCTGAACCACTTGAGTTGGTCTAAAAAGTATAATATGTATACTTATTTCTTGTGTTAGGACCTACTTGATATCTCTGGATTAAATTTTATTATACTTTGTTTATATATTTAAACATATGATGGACTATAATTTGTTGATATATGATGAAGCTATTTGATGGTTCAATGGTTTTAATATATAGAATTTTATATGTATACTTTGATTATTCAATGATTTTTATAGATTGCATATTAGTTAAATATTTTATGTATGCTTTGATGAAATTAGTTATATTACTTATGACACATGTTAGTTATAGAATTAGTTAGAATAGTTATTATCCATTAGTTACATGTATTAACTAGTTATCTTTTATGATATTAATTCTAGATCCCCTTAAGACCTCCCCTTAAGACACTAAAAAATGATGAAATTAGATATATTACTTATGACATGTGTTAGTTCTATAATTAGTTAGAATAGTTATTATTCACTAGTTACATGTATTAACTAGTTATCTTTTATGATATTAATTCTAGATCCCCTTAAGACCTGCCCTTAAGACACTAAAAAATGATGAAATTAGTTATATTACTTATGACATGTGTTAGTTCTAGAATTAGTTGGAATAGTTATTATTCACTAGTTACATGTATTCACTAGTTTTCTTTTATGATATTAATTCTAGATCGCCTTAAGACCTCCCCTTAAGATACTAAAAAATGATGAAATTAGTTATATTACTTATGACATGTGTTAGTTCTAGACTTAGTTAGAATAGTTATTATTCATTAGTTACATGTATTAACTAGTTTTCTTTTATGATATTAATTCTAGATCCCCTTAAGACACTAAAGAATGATGAAATTAGTTATATTACTTATCATATCTAAACAAATCATGTCATCTAATCAAATAAAACCATGTAATCAAATCATCTAATCAAATTATATATCATCAAGTAAAATCATCTATTCAAATAAAATAAAATCATATCATCTAATCAAATAAAACCATTTAATCAAATCATATATCATCAAATAAAATTCTCTCATCAAATCATCTAATCAAATCATATCAAATCATATCATCTAATAAAATAAAACCATATAATCAAATAAAATCTAATCAAATCATATATCATCAAATAAAATCATCTAATCAAATATACGTCTCTAATCAAATACATGTCTCAAATCATATGTCTCTAATCAAATATATGTCTCAAATCAAATATAAGTACATCTAATCAAATATATACATTTCTAATCAAATATATGTCTCGAATCATAAACTGAGTGTCAAATAAAAGATATGTTCAACATGTCCTAAACTAGGGAGTCATCTAGGCACATGCGAACAGAGTGACCCTTTGAGCGACTACCACAAGCATCCTCTTGCTATGAGATAGCAATTGATCCCTATGAATATAAATGCATGTATATATGATAATAATCTAAAATAATTAAAATATTATACATGCATGTTTAAACTTACATATTTTTAAAACTTACCTAACCACTACTAGGTGGTGTCACATCTACTAAATTGCTCCTATGAAAAGCATCATCTAGCTATAAATAAGCGATTGACCCCTACAAATTTAGTGTACAATAGTTGGTTATATACATGTGCATAGTATATATATTATGTAAGGTACTTGAAATATATAAATACATGTACATACATATGCATGCTTAAACATACATATATCTAAAACTTACCTAACCACTAGTAGGTGTCACATCATGTGGAAGATGCTCTAAGCCCACACTAGAGGTAACATGCTCTCCTAACTATGCCTACAAAATATTATACATTGAACAAACATTAATACACAAGTCTACAATTAATTTTTCACTAAAACTCCTAATAAAAAAGAAAAGAAAATTTTATATGTACCTGGGTCTTAGGAGCAGGAGGATCATCAGCACACTACACCATCGCATCATCAACTGAAACTACATCACCCACACCACCTAAGGTCCCAAACCTCTATAGTAGGAGTGTAGGGGGTGACACTAGCTGGGAGGGGAGTAATGTAGAACATGAACCATCTGGATGCAATAAAATATCCATAAATGTCCTACCATTAGTGCCAATATCCACTTGACCCAACCCACACAACTGCTCATTAAAAGCATCTAGGCCCTCAGTGATGATGCATACATCTCCAATCTATATACCTGGCTCTGTAGTTGTAGAGTGATCTGTGGGTGCACAACGCTCTGCACTATGATGTGCCTAACTAGTAGATGGTGCATCCCATGTCAGTGGAACTTTAGGACCCTGTGCAAGTGCAATGAAATCCCTGACTAAATGTATTGGGATCCTGTGCATGTTAGCAATATGAGAATAGGCCTGCAGGAGATCCTCCAAAAAGTAAAGGGCCATATATAAAGTACTCTGATGACCTGATAGTGCTTGTATCTATCCAGGTACAGGAAGACATGCAGCTCTATATGTCTCCTCACTCAAACCTGCAGTAGTGCTAGATGAAGCCTTGGAAGATGATCTAGCTCTACTCGGTCTAGTCAAAATGTATCTGCCCACTGAATCTAAAGTGATGGATGTGGCTGTAGAAGCAATCTATCCTATATTATCCACAACTCCCCTCTGAGAAGCAATGATGACTCTATTTGCAATAGCAGCCATCGTCGGTGTCATTGCTAGAGTTCTCTCCCCAACTAGCTATCTATGAGGTTGCACAACTTGATCAACCCTACAATACTAATCACAATCTCTAACCCTACCTCACCCCTAACCATAATATGATACGATATCTAAATAGTTGACCTTGAGTCCCAAACGAAACTCAACATACAACTATTGTGCAAAATATAATGGAATCTAGTCATTATTTGGATAACGACCATGTGCTACAAGATGTTGAGGGTAAATCATACATGCAATGTGAGGTATCACACACCGTGTGACCTGATATGCCCTCACCACTACCTTCCCCTCATAATGTGGGAAAACCTCTCATTTGATGGTTTCCTTGGGGATGAGGCTCTAAACCGTTGCCAAGGAAACATCGCTTGAGACCTCCTCCCTCAACTCTCAAAAAATGTCTCAACTAGTCGAGGCATGAAGGAGGAGTGAGAGCTCAATCTAGCAGTCATAGTCTCCAACTACTCAATATAGTAGCACCACATATCTCTATATATACCATCCCCTACAGACCTATGGATTGATTCTCTAAGTCAAGCTATCTCTGTATCAACAATATGAAAAATATTATGCATATCAAGAGTCTGAGATGCACCCTGAGTGGCCATCTAGATACATAACATGTGAAAGCTAAGTGTTAATAACTAAGTAGTTGATTACATGTGATAACCTGCAATGTAAAATGGAAACAAATATCTAAATACATAAAATTATAGGTGTCGTGGGTAACATAAGTGGTCCTAGAGTGTCTTAAGAAGTCGTTGGTAACATAAGATGTCATAAGCTATAGGTAAAGGTCCTAGAGTGTCTTAAGGGGTCATGGGTAACATAAGTGGTCCTAGAGTATCTTAAGTGGTTCTAATTAGGTTATAATTGGTTCTAATTGAGTCTAATTAGGTCCTAACATATATATAAGAGTCATAGAGTGTCTTAAGGGGGTCATGGGTAATATAAGTGGTCCTAGACTGTCTTAGGGGTCATGGTAACATAAGTGGTCCTAGAGTGTCTCAAGGGGTCGTGGGTAGCATAAGTGGTCTTATTAGGTCTTAAGGGTCTAAGGCATGTACTAATTAGGTACTAAGGGGTCATAGATAACATAAGAGGTCTTATTAGGTCTTAAGGGGTTGTGGGGTAACATAAGTGGTCCTAGAGTGTCTTAAGGAGTCATTGGGTAACATAAGATGTCATAAGCTATAGATAAAGGTCCTAGAGTGTCTTAAGGGGTTGTTGGGTAACATAAGTGGTCTAGAGTATCTTAAGGGGTCGTGGGTAACATAATATTAATGATTCATAGATGTGATAAGTGGTCTAAGTGGTCCTAGGACATCCTCAAGATTCTCTAATGGGTCTTGGGGGTCATAAGGTTTCATATTTGTTTTAAGATTTCATAAGGGATCCAGATAAGATGTCATAAGCTATAGATAAGGGTCCTAGAGTGTCTTAAGGGGTCATGGGTAACATAAGAGGGTCCTATGGTATAGATAAGAGTCTATGGAGTGTCTTAAGGGGTCTGGGTAACATAAAAGGTCATAAGGGCTCCTAGGTTACATTAGTGGATCCTTGTATGTAATAATTGAATGTAAGATACATAAATGTTCCATAGGACAACCTAAGATATGTTAATGGGTCTTCAGGATCTGAATAGGTCATATATGTCTTAAATATGGTAAGGGATGTATAATGGTCCAATAATATTAATGGGTCATAGATGTGATAAGTGATCTAAGTGGTCCTAGGACATCCTAAGATTCTTTAATGGGTCTTGGGGGTCCTAAGGTTTCATATTTGTTTTAAGATTTTTTTAAGGGATCAGATTAGAGTCCTAGAATGTTAATGAGTTGTAGGTGAAATAAGTGGTCCTAGAGTGTCTTAAAGGGTAGTGGGTAACATAAGAGGTCCTAAGGTATACATAAGGGTCCTAGAGTGTCTTAAGGGGTCATATGTAACATAAGAGGTCTTAAGGGATCCAAATAAGAATCCTAGAATGTTAATGGGTTGTAGGTGCAATATAAGTGGTCCTAGACTGTCTTAAGGGGTCGTGGGGTAACAATGAGTCCTAGCCCACTATTATGGGTTCACTCCCTTAAGTGGGAGATCTCCATTGTGTAGCCATCTATTTATTGTGTCACTTTTAATAGCTAGGTTGGAAAACTAGTCAACTACTTGGTTGGCTTCCCTGTACACCATACACATGGGATGTGTGTACATTTTCATAGGAGTTTTAAAGAGTACAACGTTTGTTCAATATAATTGGCTATAATCCATTAAGGGGAATGCTGGGAGTTAAAAAAGTTATGTATTTTTTAGAATCATCTTTGAGCAAAATATTTTTCACACCAATATCATGGGTTAATTTAGTAACTTAAAGGGTCGTGTTAGATTTTGCAAAGTTGTTAGATTGTGTGCCAAGAGGGAGAGTAATGGCTACAATACCCATTCCGTAGCAATTTTTGATTACTCCACCACTTTCCACCTTTCCCAAATTACCCTTGGTCACTCCATCAAAGTTAGTCCTTCTGGGGGATAGCTCTAGGTGCAATTCTCTCTTTTATTATTGTTCTTCTTAGGGTCATCATTCTGATCTTTTCCTGCAAGAGGGTTCGTACCACCACAGATAATAAAGTTTTCTTTTAAAGAATGGTGGATCTTTTCAAAAATAATTTTGGGAGGAGCACAAAAATCCCTAAATAGAAGATTAATTTACTCTTTCCACACTCCCCAACAGAGATGTTGGAGTGCCCAAGAGAAAAATTTGTGAGAATCAGTATTTTTAAAAAAGGGCAGAGGACTATTGGAGAAAAAAAAGGTCTTAAACAAAGGAGAGGAAACACCAATACAGCCAAAAGAAAAAAAAGGAGATACTGACAAAATCTTACTAACATAGGTGCAAATGGATAAACAAGTGGTTCACTAACTCTTCTTGGCATTTACACACCACACACCTATTAGGGATCTGAAAGCCTCACTTCAAAAGATTATGAACAGTGAGGATGCAGTTCTGAAGAAAAAGCCAGAAGAAGACATTAATTTTGGGAATAAGGCTAGGGAAACCAAGATTTGGCCCAAATAAGCATATATATATATATATATATATAGATACATATATATATATATATATATATATATATATATATATATATATATACATACATATATATATATATATATATATAAATATATATATATATATATATATATATATACATATACATATATATATATATATATATATATATGTATATGTATATATATAATATATATATAATATATATACATATACATATATATATATATATATATGTATATGTATATGTTATATA